>CATKUM010000077.1:600000-930000 GCA_949786405.1 Onychomys arenicola
TATACAGTTCAGAAATCCATCGCTATTCTCACTATTAACTAAAGAGCATTTATGTATGAGGAGCTATAGATTGTATCAGTTTCATAAGCAGAGTTGAACTACATATGGTCCGTATGAGTAGCAAACACAGTTCTTTTTTTCAGGCCTTGCTCATGGTTCTTGCTGTTTGGAGAGGCTGGAAAGAAGAGCATGCCTCTTGCGTTAAAACAGAGTAAGTTCCATGGATGATAACACTGGTCTGAATTTCTCTTCAGAAATGGAGTTAAACCCCAGGATCTGAGTCTTCCTACAAGCAAGAGTACATTTCTGGTCAACCAAGTGAATTTTGGGCTCAAATGATTTTACACAGTTCACAAACCCAACGCGACTCTCACCATTAACTAAAGAGCATTTGTTTATGTGGAGCTTGGTTTGTATCAGATTCATAAGCAGAGTTGAACTGCGTATGGTCCAAATGACTTGGAAACACAGTTCTTTTTTTCTGGGCATGCTCATGGTTCTTGCTGAATTAGAGACCCTGGAAAGAAGAGCGTGCATGCTTCTTGCGTTAAAACAGAGTGTGTTTCATGGATGAGAACACTGGTCTGAATTTACCTGCAGAAACGGACTTAAACCACATGATCTGTGTCTGTCTACAAGCCAGAGTTCATTTCTGGTCAACCAAGTGAATTTTGGGCTCAAATGATTTTACAGAGTTCAAGAACCAAACGAGATTCTCACTAATAACTAAAGAGCATTTATGTAAGTGGAGCTGTGGTTTTTATCAGTTTCATAAGCAGAGTTGAACTACATATGGTCCCTATGAGTAGGAAACACAGTTCTTTTTTTTATGGCATGCTCATGGAACTCGATGTATTGGAGACACTGGAAAGAAGAGCTTTCTTTGTGCGTTAAAAAGAGTGTGTTTCAGGAATCAGAACACTGGTCTGAATTTCCTTTCAGAAACTGAGTTAAACCCAAGGATCTGTGTCTTCGTACAAGCAAGAGGTCTTTTCTGGTTAAGAAAGAGTATTTAGGGCTTAAATGATTTTATACAGTTCAGAAATCCATCGCTATTCTCACTATTAACTAAAGAGCATTTATGTATGAGGAGCTATGGATTGTATCAGTTTCATAAGCAGAGTTGAAATACATATGGTCCGTATGAGTAGCAAACACAGTTCTTTTTTTCAGGCCTTGCTCATGGTTCTTGCTGTTTGGAGAGGCTGGAAAGAAGAGCATGCCTCTTGCGTTAAAACAGAGTAAGTTCCATGGATGATAACACTGGTCTGAATTTCTCTTCAGAAACGGACTTAAACCCCAGGATCTGAGTCTTCCTACAAGCAAGAGTTCATTTCTGGTCAACCAAGTGAATTTTGGGCTCAAATGATTTTACACAGTTCACGAACCCAACGAGATTCTCACTATCAACTAAAGAGCATTCATGTAAGTGGAGCTGTGGTTTGTATCAGTTTCATAAGTAGAGTTGAACTACACATGGTCCCTATGAGTAGGAAACACAGTTCTTTTTTTATGGCATGCTCATGGAACTCGATATATTGGAGACACTGGAAAGAAGAGCTTGCTTTGTGCGTTAAAAAGAGTGTGTTTCATGGATCAGAACACTGGTCTGAATTTCCTTTCAGAAACTGAGTTAAACCCAAGGATCTGTGTCTTCGTACAAGCAAGAGGACTTTTCTGGTTAAGAAAGAGAATTTAGGGCTTAAATGATTTTATACAGTTCAGAAATCCATCGCTATTCTCACTATTAACTAAAGAGCATTTATGTATGAGGAGCTATGGATTGTATCAGTTTCATAAGCAGAGTTGAACTACATATGGTCCGTATGAGTAGGAAACACAGTTCTTTTTTTCAGGCCTTGCTCATGGTTCTTGCTGTTTGGAGAGGCTGGAAAGAAGAGCATGCCTCTTGCGTTAAAACAGAGTGAGTTCCATGGAAGAGAACACTGGTCTGAATTTCCCTTCAGAAACGGACTTAAACCACATGATCTGTGTCTGTCTACAAGCCAGAGTTCATTTCTGGTCAACCAAGTGAATTTTGGGCTCAAATGTTTTTACACAGTTCAAGAACCCAATGCGATTCTCACTATTAACTAAAGAGCATATATGTAAGTCGAGCTGTGCTTTGTATCAGTTTCATAAGCAGAGTTTAACTACATATGGTCTGTATGAGTAGGCAACACAGTTCTGTTTTTAAGGCCTTGCTCATGGTTCTTGCTGTATTGGAGAGGCTGGAAAGAAGAGCATGCTTCTTGCACTAAAACAGAGTGAGTTGCATGGATGAGAACAGTGGTCTGAATTTCCCTTCAATAACGGAGTTAAACCACAGCATCTGTGTCTTCCTACAATCAACAGTTCATTTCTGGTAAACCAAGTGAATTTTGGGCTGAAATGATTTTACACAGTTCAAGAACCAAACGGGATTCTCACTAATAACTAAACAGCATTTATGTAAGTGGAGCTGTGGTTCGTATCAGTTTTATTAGCTGAGTTGAAGTACGTATGGTCCATATGAGTAGGAAACACAGTTCTTTTTTTTAGGGTATGCTCATGGAAATTGGTGTATTGGAGACACTGGAAAGAAGAGCATGGTTCTTGCGTTAAAACAGAGTGAGTTCCATAGAAGAGAACACTGGTCCGAATTTCCCTTAAGAAACGGAGTTAAACCCCAGGATCTGTGTCTTCATACAAGCAATAGTTCATTTCTGGTCAAGCAAGTGAATTTTGGGCTCAAATGATTTTACACAGTTCACAAACCCAACGCGATTCTCACCATTAACTAAAGAGCATTTGTTTATGTGGAGCTTGGTTTGTATCAGTTTCATAAGCAGAGTTGAACTGCGTATGGTCCGAATGACTTGGAAACACAGTTCTTTTTTTCTGGGCATGCTCATGGTTCTTGCTGAATTAGAGACCCTGGAAAGAAGAGCGTGCATGCTTCTTGCGTTAAAACAGAGTGTGTTTCATGGATGAGAACACTGGTCTCAATTTCCCTGCAGAAAAGGAGTTAAACCCAAGGATCTGTGTCTTCCTACAAGGAAGAGATCATTTCTGGTAAACAAAGAGAATTTTGGGCTTAAATGATTTTACACAGTACAGAAACCCATCGCGATTCTCACTATTAACTAAAGAGCATTTATGTAAGAGGAGCTGTGGATTGTATCAGTTTCATAAGCAGAGTTTAACAACATATGGTCCGTATGAATAGGAAACACAGTTCATTTTTTAGGCCTTGCTCATGGTTATTGCTGTACTGGAGATTCTGGAAAGAAGAGCATGCCTCTTGCGTTAAAACAGAGTGAGTTCCATGGAAGAGAACACTGGTCTGAATTTCCCTTCAGAAACGGAGTTAAACCCCAGGATCTGTGTCATCCTACAAGCAAGAGTTCATTTCTGGTCAACCAACTGAATTTTGGGCTCAAATGATTTTACACAGTTCACTAACCCAACGAGATTCTCACTAATAACTAAAGAGCCTTTATGTAATTGGAGCTGTGGTTTGTATCAGTTTCATAAGCAGACTTGAACTACATATTATCCCTCTGAGTAGGAAACACAGTTCTTTTTTTCTGGGTATGCACATGGTTCTTGTTTAGTAGAGACGCTGGAAAGAAGAGCGTGCGTGCTTATTGCGTTAAAACAGAGTAAGTTCCATGGATGAGAACACTGGCCTGAGTTTCCCTTCAGAAATGGAGTTAAACCCAAGGATCTGTGTGTTCCTACAAGCAAGAATTCATTTCTGGTAATGCAAGGGAATTTTGGGCTCTAATGATTTTACACAGTTCAAGAACCTAACGAGATTCTCACTACTAACTAAAGAGTATTTATGTATGTGGAGCTGTGGTTTTTATCAGTTTCATAAGCAGAGTTGAACTACATATGGTCCCTATGAGTAGGAAACACAGTTCTTTTTATTATGGCATGCTCATGGAACTCGCTGTATTAGAGACACTGGAAAGAAGAGCTTGCTTCGTGCGTTAAAACAGAGTGTGTTTCATGGATCAGAACACTGGTCTGAATTTCCTTTCATAAACGGAGTTAAACCCAAGGATCTCTGTCTTCGTACAAGCAAGAGGTCATTTCTGGTTAACAAAGAGAATTTTGGGCTTAAATGATTTTACACAGTTCAGAAATCCATCGCAATTCCAACTATTAACTAAAGAGCATTTATGTAAGAGGAGCTATGGATTGTATCAGTTTCATAAGCAGAGTTGAATTACATGTGGTCCGTATGAGTAGGAAACACAGTTCTTTTTTTCAGGCCTTGCTCATGGTTCTAGCTGTTTGGAGAGGCTGGAAAGAAGAGCATGCCTCTAGCGTTAACACAGAGTAAGTTCCATGGAAGAGAACACTGGTCCGAATTTCCCTTCAGAAACGGACTTAAACCACATGATCTGTGTCTGTCTACAAGCCAGAGTTCATTTCTGGTCAACCAAGTGAATTTTGGGCTCAAATGATTTTACACAGTTCAAGAACCAAACGAGATTCTCACTAATAACTAAAGAGCATTTATGTAAGTGGAGCTGTGGTTTTTATCAGTTTCATAAGCAGAGTTGAACTACATATGGTCCCTATGAGTAGGAAACACAGTTCTTTTTTTTATGGCATGCTCACGGAACTCGATGTATTGGAGACACTGGAAAGAAGAGCTTGCTTTGTGCGTTAAAAAGAGTGTGTTTCAGGAATCAGAACACTGGTCTGAATTTCCTTTCAGAAACTGAGTTAAACCCAAGGATCTGTGTCTTCGTACAAGCAAGAGGTCTTTTCTGGTTAAGAAAGAGAATTTAGGGCTTAAATGATTTTATACAGTTCAGAAATCCATCGCTATTCTCACTATTAACTAAAGAGCATTTATGTATGAGGAGCTATAGATTGTATCAGTTTCATAAGCAGAGTTGAACTACATATGGTCCGTATGAGTAGCAAACACAGTTCTTTTTTTCAGGCCTTGCTCATGGTTCTTGCTGTTTGGAGAGGCTGGAAAGAAGAGCATGCCTCTTGCGTTAAAACAGAGTAAGTTCCATGGATGATAACACTGGTCTGAATTTCTCTTCAGAAACGGAGTTAAACCCCAGGATCTGAGTCTTCCTACAAGCAAGAGTTCATTTCTGGTCAACCAAGTGAATTTTGGGCTCAAATGATTTTACACAGTTCACAAACCCAACGCGACTCTCACCATTAACTAAAGAGCATTTGTTTATGTGGAGCTTGGTTTGTATCAGTTTCATAAGCAGAGTTGAACTGTGTATGGTCCGAATGACTTGGAAACACAGTCCTTTTTTTCTGGGCATGCTCATGGTTCTTGCTGAATTAGAGACCCTGGAAAGAAGAGCGTGCATGCTTCTTGCGTTAAAACAGAGTGTGTTTCATGGATGAGAACACTGGTCTGAATTTCCCTGCAGAAAAGGAGTTAAACCCAAGGATCTGTGTCTTCCTACAAGGAAGAGATTATTTCTGGTAAACAAAGAGAATTTTGGGCTTAAATGATTTTACACAGTACAGAAACCCATCGCGATTCTCACTATTAACTAAAGAGCATTTATGTAAGAGGAGCTGTGGATTGTATCAGTTTCATAAGCAGAGTTTAACAACATATGGTCCGTATGAATAGGAAACACAGTTCATTTTTTAGGCCTTGCTCATGGTTATTGCTGTACTGGAGATTCTGGAAAGAAGAGCATGCCTCTTGCGTTAAAACAGAGTGAGTTCCATGGAAGAGAACACTGGTCTGAATTTCCCTTCAGAAACGGAGTTAAACCCCAGGATCTGTGTCATCCTACAAGCAAGAGTTCATTTCTGGTCAACCAACTGAATTTTGGGCTCAAATGATTTTACACAGTTCACTAACCCAACGAGATTCTCACTAATAACTAAAGAGCCTTTACGTAATAGGAGCTGTGGTTTGTATCAGTTTCATAAGCAGCGTTGAACTCCATATGGCCCGTATAAGTTGGAAATACTGTTCTTTTTTTCTGGGCATTCTCAAGTTTCTTGCTGTATTAGAGATGCTTGAAAGAAGAACGTGCGTGCTTCTTCCGTTAAAACAGAGTGTGTTCCATGGAAGAGAACACTGGACTGAATTTCCATTCAGAAACAGAGTGAAACCACTGGATCTGTGTCTTCCTATAAGCAAGTGTTCATTTCTGGTCAACCAAGTGATTTTGGACTCAAATGATTTTACACAGTTCAAGAACCCAAAGCTATTCTCACCTTAACTATCGAGCATTTATGTAAGTGGAGCTGTGGTTTGTACCAGTTTCATTATTAGAGTTGAACTACATATGGTCGGTGTGAGTTGGAAACACAGTTCTTTTTTTAGGGCATGCTCATGGACCTTGCTCTATTGGAGACACAGGAAAGAAGAGCTTGCTTCTTGCGTTAAAATATAGTGTGTTTCATGGATGAGAACACTTGTCGGAATTTCCCTTCAGAAAAGGAGTTAAACCCAAGGATCTGTGTCTTTCTACAAGCAAGATTTAATTTCTGGTAAACAAAGAGAATTTTGGGCTTAAATGATTTTACACAGTTCAGAAATCCATCGAGAGATTCTCACCATTAACTAAATAGCATTTATGTAAGAGGAGCTGTGGATTGTATCAGTTTCATGAGCAGAGGTGAACTACATATGGTCAGTATGAGTAGGAAACACAGTTCTTTCTTTCAGGCCTTGCCTATGGTTCTTGCTGTATTGGAGATGCTGGAAAGAAGAGCATGCTTCTTGCGTTAAAACAGAGTTAGTTCCACGGATGAAAACAGTTTTTTGAATTTCTCTTCAGAAACGGGGTTAAACCACAGGATCTGCGTCTTCCTACAAGCAAGAGTTCATTTCGGGTAAACAAAGAGAATTTTGGGCTTAAAGGATTTTACACAGTTTAGAAACCCATGGCGATTCTCACTATTAACTAAAGAGCATTTATGTAAGAGGAGCTGTGGATTGTATCAGTTTCATAAGCATAGTTGAACTACATATGGTCCGTATGAGGAGGAAACACAGTTCTTTTTTTCTGGCCATGCTCATGTTTCTTGCTGTATTAGAGACGCTGGATAGAAGAGCGTGCTTGCTTCTTACGTTCAAACATTGTGTGTTTCATGGATGAGAACACTGGTCTGAAATCCCCTTCAGAAACGGAGTTAAAGCCAAGGATCTGTGTCTTCCTACAAGCAAGAGTTCATTTCTGGTAAACAAAGAGATGTTTGGGCTTAAATAAATTTACACAATTCAGAAACCGATCACGATTCTCACTATTAACTAAAGAGAATTTATGTAAGAGGAGCTGTGGATTGTATCAGTTTCATAAGCAGAGTTGAACTACATATGGTCTGTATGAGTAGGAAACTCAGTTCTTTTTTTCTGGGCATGCTCATGGTTCTTGCTGTATTCGAGACCCTGGAAAGAAGAGTGTGCGTGCTCTTTGCATTAAAACATAGTGTGTTTCATGGATGAGAACAATGGTCTGAATTTCCCTTCAGAAACGGAGTTAAACCCAAGGATCTGTGTCTTCCTACAAGCAAGAGTTCATTTCTGCTAAACAAAGAGATGTTTGGGCTTAAATGATTTTACACACTTCAGAAACCCATCGCGATTCTCACTATTTACTAAAGAGCATTTAAGTAAGAGGAGCTGTGTTTTGTTTCAGTTTCATAAGCAGAGGTGAACTACGTATGGTCTGTATGAGTAGGAAACACAGTTCTTTTTTTAAGGCCTAGCTCATGGTTCTTGCTGTATTGGAGATGCTGGAAAGAAGAGCATGCATCTTGCATTAAAACAGAGTGAGTTCCATGGATGAGAACACTGGTCTGAATTTCCCTTCAGAAATGGAGTTAAACCACAGGATCTGTGTCTTCCTACAAGCAAGAGTTCATTTCTGGTAAACCATGTCAATTTTGGGCTCAAATGGTTTTACACAGTTCACTAACCCAACGAGATTCTCACTATTACCTAAAGAGCCTTTACGTAATTGGAGCTGTGGTTTGTATCAGTTTCATAAGCAGAGTTGAACTACATATGGTCCCTATAAGTTGGAAATACTGTTCTTTTTTTCTGGGCATGCTCAAGTTTCTTGCTGTATTAGAGATGCTTGAAAGAAGAGCGTGCGTGCTTCTTGCGTTAAAACAGATTGTGTTCCATGGAAGAGAACACTGGTCTGAATTTCCATTCAGAAGCGGAGTGAAACCACTGGATCTGTGTCTTCCTACAAGCAAGTGTTCATTTCTGGTCAACCAAGTGATTTTGGGCTCAAATGATTTTACAAAGTTCAAGAACCCAACGCTATTCTCACCTTAACTAAAGAGCATTTATGTAAGTGGAGCTGTGGTTTGTACCAGTTCCATTATTAGAGTGGAACTCCATATGGTCGGTATGAGTGGGAAACACAGTTCTTTTTTTTAGGGCATGCTCATGGAACTTGCTCTATTGGAGACATTGGAAAGAAGAGCTTGCTTCTTGCGTTAAAATATAGTGTGTTTCATGGATGAGAACACTTGTCGTAATTTCCCTTCATCAACGGAGTTAATCCCAAGGATCTGTGTCTTTCTACAAGCAAGATTTCATTTCTGGTAAACAAAGAGAATTTTGGGCTTAAATGATTTTACACAGTTCAGAAACCCATCGCAATTCTCACTATTAACTAAAGAGCATTTATGTAAGAGGAGCTATGGATTGTATCAGTTTCATAAGCAGAGTTGAACTACATGTGGTCCATATGAGTAGGAAACACAGTTCTTTTTTCTGGCCTTGCTCATGGTTCTTGCTGTATTGGAAAGGCTGGAAAGAAGAGCATGCGTCTTGCGTTAAAACAGAGTAAGTTCCATGGAAGAGAACACTGGTCTGAATTTCCCTTCAGAAACGGACTTAAACCGCAGGATCTGTGTCTGTCTACAAGTCAGAGTTCATTTCTGGTCAACCAAGTGAATTTTGGGATCAAATGATTTTACACAGTTTAAGAACCCAATGCGATTCTCACTATTAACTAAAGAGCATATATGTTAGTCGAGCTGTGCTTTGTATCAGTTTCATAAGCAGAGTTTAACTACATATGGTCCGTATGAGTAGGAAACACAGTTCTTTTTTTATGGCATGCTCATGGAACTTGCTGTATTGGAGACACTGGAAAGAAGAGCTTGCTTCTTGCGTGAAAACAGAGTGGGTTTCATGGATGAGAACACTGGTCTGAATTTCCCTTCAGAAACGGAGTTAAACCCAAGGATCCGTCTCTTCCTACAAGCAAGAGTTCATTTCTGGTAAACAAAGAGAATTTTGGGCTTAAATGATTTTACACAGTCCCGAAACCCATCCCGATTCTCACTATTCACTAAATAGCATTTATATAACAGGAGCTGTGGATTGTATGAGTTTCATGAGCAGAGGTGAACTACATATGGTCCGCATGAGTAGGAAACATAGTTCTTTCTTTCAGGTCTTGCTCATGGTTCTTGCTGTATTGGAGATGCTGGAAAGAAGAGCATGCTTCTTGAGTTAAAACAGAGTTAGTTCCATGGATGAGAACCCTGGTCTGAATTTCCCATCAGAAACGGAGTTAAACCACAGGATCTCTCTCTTCCTAAAAGGAAGAGTTCATTTCTGGTAAACAAAGTGAATTTTGGGCTCAAATTTTTTTACACAGTTCAAGAACCCAATGCGATTCTCACTGTTAACTTAAGAGCATGTATGTAAGTGGAGCTGTGCTTTGTTTCAGTTTCATAAGCAGAGTTGAACTACATATGGTCCGTATGAGTAGGAAACAGAGTTCTTTTTTTCTGGTCCTGCTCATGGTTCTTGCTGTATTTGAGACACTAGAAAGAAGAGCGTGCGTGCTTCTTGCGTTAATACAGAGGGAGTTTCATGGAAGAGAACACTGGTCTGAATTTCCATTCAGAAACGGAGTTAAACCCAAGGATCTGTGTCTTCTTACAAGCAAGAGTTCATTTCTGGTAAACAAAGAGAATTTGGGCTTAAATGATTTTACACAGTTCAGAAACCCATCGTGATTATCACTATCAACTAAAGAGCATTAATGTAGGAGGAGCTGTGGATTGTATCAGTTTCATAAGCAGAGTTGAACTACATATGGTCTGTATGAGTAGGAAATTCAGTTCTTTTTTTCATGCCTTGCTCATGGTTCTTGCGGTATTGAAGAGGCCGTTAAGAAGAGCATGCGTCTTGCATTAAAATAGAGTGAGTTTCATGGATGAGAACAATGGTTGAATTTCCCTTCAGAAATGGAGTTAAACCACAGCATCTGTGTCTTCCTACAAGCAAGAGTTCATTTCTGGTAAACCAAGTGAATTTTGGGCTCAAATGATTTTACACAGTTCACGAACCCAACACTATTCTCACGATTAACTAAAGAGCATTTATGTAAGTGGAGCTGTGGTTTGTATCAATTTCATAAGCAGAGTTGAACTACATATGGTCCGTATGTGTAGGAAACACAGTTCTTTTTTTCAGGGCATGCTCATAGAACTTGCTGTATTGGAGACACTGGAAAGAAGAGCTTGATCCTTGTGTTAAAACAGAGTGTGTTTCATGGATCAGAACACTGGTCTGAATTTCCTTTCAGAAACGGAGTTAAACCCAAGGATCTGTGTCTTCATACAAGCAAGAGTTCTTTTCTGGTAAACAAAGAGAATTTTGGGCTTAAATGATTTTACACAGTTCAGTGACCCATCGCAATTCTCACTAATAACTAAAGAGCATTTAAGTAAGAGGAGCTGTGGATTGTATCTGTTTCATAAGCAGAGTTCAACTACATATGGTCCTTATGAGTAGCAAACACAGTTCTTTTATTCATGCCTTGCTCATGGTTCTTGCTGTACTTTAGATGCTGGAAAGAAGAGCATGGTTCTTGCGTTAAAACAGAGTGAGTTCCATTTATGAGAACACTGGTCTGATATTCCCTTCAGAAACGGAGTTAAACGCCAGTATCTGTGTCTTCCTACAAGCTAGCGATCATTTCTGGTCAACCAAGTGAATTTGGGGCTCCAATGATTTTACACAGTTCAAGAACCCAACACGATTCTCACTATTAACTAAAGAGCGTTTAAGTAATTGGAGCTGTGGTTTGTATCAGTTTCATAAGCAGAGTTGAACTAAATATGGTCCCTATAAGTTGGAAATACTGTTCTTTTTCTGGGCATGCTCAAGGTTCTTGCTGTATTAGAGATGATTGAAAGAAGAACGTGTGTGCTTCTTGCGTTAAAACAGAGTGTGTTCCATGGAAGAGAAAACTGGTCTGAATTTCCATTCAGAAACGGAGTGAAACCACTGGATCTGTGCCTTCCTACAAGCAAGTGTTCATTTCTTGTAAAACAAGTGATTTTGGGCACAAATGATTTTACACAGTTCAAGAAACCAAAGCGATACTCACTATTAACTAAAGAGCATTTTTGTAAGTGGAGCCTTGGTTTGTATCAGTTTCATAAGCAGAGTTGAACTACATATGGTCCGTATGAGTAGGAAACACAGTTCTTTTTTATGGCATGCTCATGGAACTTGCTGTATTGGAGACACAGGAGAGAAGAGGTTGCTTCCTGTGTTAAAACAGAGTGTGTTCCATGGATGAGAACACTGGTCTGAATTTCCCTTCAGAAACGGAATTAAACCACCCTATCTGTGTCTTCCTGCAAGCAAGAGTTCATTTCGGGTAAACAATGAGAATTTTGGGCTTAAATGATTTTACACAGTTCAGAAACCGATCGCGATTCCCACTATTAACTAAAGAACATTTATGTAAGAGGAGCTGTGGATTGTATCAGTTTCATAAGCAGAGTTGAACTACATATTGTCCGTATGAGTAGGAAACACAGTTCTTTTTTTGGGGGGGGGGCATGCTCATGGCACTTGCTGTATTGGAGACACAGGAGAGAAGAGGTTGCTTCCTGTGTTAAAACAGAGTGTGTTCCATGGATGAGACCACTGGTCTGAATTTACCTTCTGAAACGGAGGTAAACCAAAGGATCTGTGTCTTTCTACAAGCAAGAGTTCATTTCTGGTAAACAAAGAGAATTTTGGCCTTAATGATTTTACACAGTTCAGAAACCCATCGCGATTCTCCCAATTAACTAAAGAGCATTTATGTAAGAGGAGCTGTGGATTGTATCAGTTTCATAAGCAGCGTTGAACTACATTGGTCCGTATGAGTAGGAAACACAGTTGTTTTTTTCAAACCTTGCTCATGGTTCCTGTTGTACAGGAGATGCTGGAGAGAAGAGCTTAGTTCTTGCGTTAAAACCGAGTGAGTTCCATGGAAGAGAACACTGGTCTGAATTTCCCTTAAGAAACGGAGTTAAACCCAATGATCTGTGTCTTTCTACAATCAAGAGGTCATTTCTGGTACACAAAGAGAATTTTGGGCTCAAATGATTTTACACAGTTCACGAATCCAACGCGATTCTCACTTTTAACTAAAGAGCATTTATGTAAGTGGAGCTGTGGTTTGTATCTGTTTCATAAGCAGAGTTGAACTACATATGGTCCCTATGATTAGGAAACACAATTCTTTATTTCTGGGCATTCTCTTGGTTCTTGCTGTATTAGAGACGCCTGAAAGAAGAGCGTGCGTGCTTCTTGCGTTAAAACAGAGTGTGTTCCATGGACGAGAACACTAGTCTGAATTTCCCTCCAGAAAGGGAGTTGAACCACAGGATATGTGTCTTCCTATAATCAAGAGTTCATTTCTGGTAAACAAATAGAATTTTGGCCTTAAATGATTTTACACATTTCAGAAACCCATTGCGATTCTCACTATTAACTAAAGAGCACTTAAGAGGAGCTGTGCATTGTATCAGTTTCATAAGCAGAGGTGCACTACGTATGGTCCATATTAGTAGGAAACACAGTTCATTTTTTCTGGGCATGCTCATGGTTCTTGCTGTATTAGAGACCCTGGAAATAAGGGCGTGCGTGCTTATTGCGTTAAAACAGAGTAAGTTCCATGGATGAGAACACTGTTCTCAATTTCCCTTCAGAAACGGAGTTAAACCCAAGGATCTGTGTCTTCCTACAAGCAAGAGTTCATTTTTGGTAAACCAAGGGAATTTTGGGCTCAAATGATTTGACACATTTCAAGAACCCAACGCGATTCTCACTATTAACTAAAGTGCATTTATGTAAGTGGTACTGTGGTTTGTATCAGTTTCATAAGCAGAGTTGAACTACATATGGTCAGTATGAGTAGGAAACTCAGTTATTTTTTTTATGGCATGCTCATGGAACTTGGTGTATTGGAGACGCTTGAAAGAAGAGGTTGCGTGCTTCTTGCGTTAAAACAGAGTGTGTTCCATGGAAGAGAACACTGGTCTGTATTTCCCATCAGAAACGGAGTTAATCTCAAGGATCTGTGTCTTCCTACAAGCAAGAGTTCATTATTGGTAAATAATGGAATTTGGGCTTAAATGATTTTACACAGTTCAGAAACCCATCGGTATTCTCACTATTACCTAAAGAGCATTTATGTAAGTGGTACTGTGGATTGTATCAGTTTCATAAGCAGAGTTGAACTACATATGGTCCGTATGAGTAGGAAACACAGTTCTTTTTTTTAGGACATGCTCATGGAACTTGAAGTATTGGAGACCCTGGAAAGAAGAGCTTGCTTCTTACGTTAAAACAGAGTGTGTTTCATGGATGAGACCACTGGTCTGAATTTACCTTCTGAATCGGAGGTAAACCAAACGATCTGTGTCTTTCTACAAGCAAGAGTTCATTTCTGGTAAACAAAGAGAATTTTGGCCTTAAATGATTTTACACAGTTCAGAAACCCATCGCGATTCTCACTATTAACTAAAGAGCATTTATGTAACTGGTACTGTGGTTTGTATCAGTTTCATAAGCAGAGTTGAAATACATATTGCCCGTATGAGTAGGAAACACAGTTCTTTTATTCTTCCCTTGCTCATGGTTCTTGCTGTACTGGTGAGGCTGGAAGGAAGAGCATGGTTCTTGTGTTAAAACAGAGTGAGTTCCATGAATGATAACACTGGTTTGAATTTCCCTTCAGAAACGGAATTAAACGCCAGGATCTGGATATTCCTACAAGCTAGCGTTCATTTTTGCTCAACAAAGTGAATTTTGGGCTCCAATGATTTTACACAGTTCACGAACCCAACGCGATTCTCACTATTAACTAAAGAGCATTTATGTAACTGGAGATGTGGTTTGTATCAGTTTCATAAGCAGAGTTGAACTACATATGGTCCCTATGAGTAGGAAACATAACTCTTTTTTGATGGGCATGCTCATGGTTCTTGCTGTATTAGAGACACTTGAAAGAAGAGAGTGCGTGCTTCTTGCGTTAAAACAGAGTGTGTTTCTAGGATGAGAACACTGGACTGAATTTCCCTTCAGAAATGGAGTTAAGCCCCAGGATCTGTGTCTTCCTACAAGCAAGAGTACATTTCTGGTCAACCAAGTGAATTTTGGGCTCAAGTGATTTTACAGAGTTCACGAATCCAATGCGATTCACACTATTACCTAAATAGCATTTATGTAAGAGGACCTGTGGTTTGTATCAGTTTCATAAGCAGAGTTGAACTACATATGGTCCGTAGGAATAGGTAACACAGTTCTTTTTTTTAGGGCATGCTCATGGAACTTTGTGTTTTGGGGACACTGGAAAGAAGAGCTTGCTTCTTGCGTTAAAACAGAGTGTGTTTCCTGGAAAAGATCAGTGGTCTGAATTTCACTTCAGAAACGGAGTTAAACCCAAGGATCTGTGTCTTCTTACATGCAAGAGGTCATTTCTGGTAAACAAGAAGAATTTTGGGCTTAAATGATTTTACACAGTTCAGAAACCCATCGCGATTCTCACTATTAACTAAAGAGCACTTAAGTGGAGCTGTGGATTGTATCAGTTTCATAAGCAGAGTTGAACTACGTATGGTCCATATGAGTAGGAAACACAGTCCTTTTTTTCTGGGCATGCTCATGGTTCTTGCTGGATTAGAGACCCTGGAATTAAGGTCGTGCGTGATTATTGCGTTAAAACAGAGTAAGTTCCATGGATGAGAACACTGTTCTGAATTTCCAATCAGAAACGCAGTTAAACCCAAGGATCTGTGTCTTCCTACATGCAAGAGTTCATTTTTGGTAAACCAAGGGAATTTTGGGCTCAAATGATTTGACACAGTTCAAGAACCCAACGCAATTCTCACTATTAACTAAAGAGCATTTATGTAAGTGGTACTGTGGTTTGTATCAGTTTCATAAGCAGAGTTGAACTACATATGGTCAGTATGAGTAGGAAACATAGTTCTTTTTTTTAGGGCCTGCTCATGGAACTTGCTGTATTGGAGACACTGGGAAGAGGAGCTTGCTTCTTGCGTTAAAACAGAGTGTGTTTCATGGATGAGAACACTGGTCTGAATTTCCCTTCAGAAACTGAGTTATACCCAAGGATCTGTGTCTTCCTACAAGCAAGAGTTCATTTCTGGTAAACAAAGGAATTTGGGCTTAAATGATTTTACACAGTTCAGAAACCCATCGCGATTCTCACTATTAACTAAAGAGCATTTATGTAAGAGGAGCTCAGGATTGTATGACTTTCATAAGCAGAGTTCATTTGTGGTATCAGTAGGAAACACAGTTCTTTTTTTTTAGGGCATGCTCATGGAACTTGCTGTATTGGAGACACTGGAAAGAAGAGCTTGCTTCTTGCGTTAAAAGAGTGTGTTTCATGGATGAGAACACTGCTCTGAATTTCCCTTCAAAAACGGAGTTAAACCCAAGGATCTCTGTCTTCTTTCAAGCAAGAGGTCATTTCTGGTAAACAAGGAGAATTTTGGGCTTAAATGATTTTACACAGTTCAGAAACCTATCGCGATTCTCACTATTAACTAAAGAGCACTTAAGAGGAGCTGTGGATTGTATCAGTTTCATAAGCAGAGGTGAACTATGTATGGTCCATATGCGTAGGAAACACAGATTTTTTTTCTGGGCATGCTCATTGTTCTTGCTGGATTAGAGACCCTGGAAATAAGGGCGTGCGTGCTTATTGCGTTAAAACAGAGTAAGTTCCATGGATGAGAACACTGTTCTGAATTTCCCTTCAGAAATGGAGTTAAACCCAAGGATCTGTGTCTTCCTACAAGCATGAGTTCATTTTTGGTAAACCAAGGGAATTTTGGGCTCAAATGATTTGACACAGTTCAAGAACCCAACGCGAATCTCACTATTAACTAAAGAGCATTTATGTAAGTGGTGCTGTGGTTTGTATCAGTTTCATAAGCAGAGTTGAACTACATATGGTCAGTATGAGTAGGAAACATAGTTTTTTTTTTTTAGGGCATGCTCATGGAACTTGCTGTATTGGAGAGGTTGGAAAGAAGAGCATGCTTCCTGCGTTAAAACAGAGTGAGTTCCATGGAAGAGAACACTTGTCTGAATTTCCCTTCAGACGGAGTTAAATGACAGGATCTGTTTCTTCCTACAAGCAAGAGTTCATTTGTGGTAAACAAAGTGAATTTAAGGCTCAAATGATTTTACACAGTTCACGAACCCAACGCGATTCTCACTATTAACGAAAGAGCATTCAAGTAAGAGGAGCTGTGGTTTGCATCAGTTTCATAAGCATAGTTGAACTACATATGGTCTGTATGAGTAGGAAACACAGTTCTTTTTTTCAGCCCTTGCTCATGGTTCTTCCTGTATTGGAGACGCTGGAAAGAAGAGCATGGATCTTGCGTTAAAACAGAGTGAGTTCCATGGATAAGTACACTGGTCTGAATTTCCCTTCTGAAATGGAGTTAAACCCCAGGATCTGAGTCTTCCTACAAGCAAGATATCATTTCTGGTAAACCAAGTGAATTTTTGGTCAAATGATTTTACACAGTTCAAGAACCCAACGTGATTCTCACTATTAACTAAAGAGCATTTATGTAAGAGGAGCTGTAGGTTTTATCAGTTTAATAAGCAGAGTTGAACTACATATGGTCCTATGAGTGGGAAACGCAGTTCTTTTTTTTAAGGCCTTCCTCATGGTTCTTGCTGTATTGGAGATGCTAAAAATAGAGCATGCTTCTTGCGTTAAAGCAGTGTGAGTTCCATGGATGAGAACACTGGTTTGAATTTCCCATCAGAAATGGAGTTAACCCCCAGGATCTGAGTGTTCCTACAAGCAAGAGTACATTTCTGGTCAACCAATTGAATTTTGGGCTCATATGATTTTACACAGTTCACGAACCCAACGCGATTCTCACTATTAAATAAAGATGATTTATGTAAGTAGAGTTGTGGTTTGTATGTGTTTCATAAGCAGAGTTGAACTACATATGGTCCGTATGAGGAGGAAACACAATTCTTTTTGTCAGGCCTTGCTCATGGTTCTTGCTGTATTGGAGAGGCTGGAAAGAAGAGCATGCTTCTTGCTTTGAAACAGAGTGAGTTCCATGGAAGAGAACACTGGTCTGAATTTCCCTTCAGAAATGGAATTAAACCACAGGATCTGTGTCTTGCTACAAGCAAGAGTTCATTTCTGGTAAACAAATAGAATTTTGGGCTCAAGGGGTTTTACACAGTTCAGAAACCAATCGTGATTCTCACTATTAACTAAAGAGCATTTATGTAAGAGGAGCTGTGGATTGTATCAGTTTCATAAGCAGAGTTGAATTGCATATGTATGACTAGGAAACACAGTACTTTTTTCTGGGCATGCTCATATTTCTTTCTGTATTGGAGACACTTGAAAGAAGAGCTTGCTTCTTGCGTTAAAATAGAGTGTGTTTCATGGATGAGAACACTGGTCTGAATTTCCCTTCAGAAACGGGGTTAAACCACAGGATCTGTGTCTTCCTACAAGCCCGAGGTCATTTCTGGTAAACAAGTGAATTTTTTGATCAAATGATTTTACAGATTTCACAAACCCATCGCGATTCTCACGATTAACTAAAGAGCATTTATGTATGAGGAGCTGTAGTTTGTATCAGTTTCATAAGTAGAGTTGAACTGCATATGGTCTGTAGGAGTAGGAAACACAGTTCTTTTTTATCTGGGCAATCTCATGGTTCTTGCTGTATTCGACATGCTGGAAAGAAGAGCTTGCTTCTTGATTTAAAACAGCATGTGTTTCATAGATGAGAACACACGTCTGAATTTCACTTTAGAAACACAGTTAAACCCCAGGATCTGTGTGTACTTTCAAGCAAGAGTTCATTTCTGGTAAACCCGGTGAATTTTGGGCTCAAATGATTTTACACAGTTCACGAACTCAACGGGTTTCTCACTATAAACTAAAGAGCTTTTACTTAAGAGAAGCTGTGGTTTGTATCAGTTGTAAAAGCAGAGTTGAACTGCATATGGTACGAATGAGTAGGATACACAGTTCTATTTTTCTGGGCATGCTCATGGTTCTTGCTGTATTGGAGACGCTGGAAAGAAGAGCTTGTTTCTCCTGTTAAAACAGAGTGTGTTTCATTGATGAGAACACAGGTCTGAATTTCTCTTTAGATATGGAGTTAAACCCCAAGATCTGTGTCTTCCTACAAACAAGGTTTCATTTCTGGTAAACCCTGTTAATTTTGGGCTCAAATGATTTTACACTGTTCAAGAACCCAAAGCGATTCTCACTATCAACTAAAGAGCGTTTATGTAAGAGTAGCTGTGGTGTGTATCAGTTTCAAAAACAGAGTTGAACTTCATATGGTCCAAAGAGTAGGAAACACAGTTCTTTTTTTCTGGGCATTCTCATTGTTCTTGATGTATACGACATGCTGGAAAGAAGAGCTTCCTTCTTGATTTAAAACAGCATGTGTTTCATCGATGAGAACACAGGTCTGACTGCCCTTTTGAAACGCAGGTAAACCCCAGGATCTGTGTCTGCCTTCAAGCAAGAGTTCATTTCTAGTAAACCCGGTGAATTATTGGCTCAAATTATTTTACACATTTCACAAACCCATCGCGATTCTCACGATTAACTAAAGTGCATTTATGTAAGAGGAGCTGTGGTTTGTATCAGTCACATAAGCAGAGTTGAACTGCATATGGTCTGTAGGCGTAGGAAACACAGTTCTTTTTTTCTGGGCATTCTCATGGTTCTTGCTGTATTCGACATGCTGGAAAGAAGAGCTTGCTTCTTGATTTAAAACAGCATGTGTTTCATCGATGAGAACACAGGTCTGAATTTCCCTTTAGAAAGGCAGTTAAACCCCAGGATCTGTTTCTGCATTCAAGCAAGTGTTCATTTCTGGTATACCCGGTGAATTTTGGGCTCAAATTATTTTACACAGTTCAAGAACCAATCGAGATTCTCACTATTAACTAAAGAGCATTCATGTAAGAGGAGCCGTTGATTGTATCAGTTTCATAAGCAGAGTTGAACTACATATGGTCCATATGAGTAGGAAACACAGTTCTTTTTTTCAGGGCATGCTCATGGTTCTTGATGTATTGTAGACAGTGGAAAGAAGAGCTTGCTTCTTGCATTAAAACAGAATGTGTTTCAAGGATGAGAACACTGGTCTAAATTTCCCTCAGAAGCAGAGTTAAACCCCAGGATCTGTGTGTTCCTACAAGCCGGAGTTCTTTTTGGTAAACCAAGTGAGTTTTGGGCTCAAATGATTTTACACAGTTCACGAACCCAACGCGATTCTCACGATTAACTAAAGAGCATTTATGTAAGAGGAGCTGTGGTTTGTATCAGTTTCATAAGCAGAGTTGAACTCCATATGGTCCCTATGAGTAGGAAAAACAGTTCATTTTTTCTGGGCATGCTCATATTTCTTGCTGTATTTGAGACGCTGGAAAGAAGAGCATGCTTCTTGCGTGAAAATAGAGTGTGTTTCATGGATGAGAAAACTGGTCTGAATTTCCCTTAAGAAACAGGGTTAAACCACAGGATCTGTGTCTTCCTACAAGCAAGAGTTCATTTCTGGTAAACAAGTGAATTTTGGGCTCAAATGATTTTACAGTTCAAGAACTCAACGGGTTTCTCACTATAAACTAAAGAGCATTTATGTAAGAGGAGCTGTGGTTGTATCAGTTGCAAAAGCAGAGTTGAACTGCATATGGTCCGAATGAGTAGGATACACAGTTCTTTTTTTCTGGGCATGCTCATGGTTGTTGCTGTATTGGATACGCTGGAAAGAAGAGCTTGTTTCTTGTGGTAAAACAGCATGTGTTTCATCAATGAGAACACAGGTCTGAATTTCTCTTTAGATATGGATTAACCCCAGGATCTGTGTCTTCCTACAAACAAGAGTTCATTTCTGGTAAACCCTGTCTGTGAATTTTGCGGTCAAATGATTTTACACTGTTCAAGAACCCAAAGCGATTCTCACTGTCAACTAAAGCGCATTTATTTAAGTGTACCTGTGGTTTGTATCAGTTTCAAAAACAGAGTTGAACTGCATATGGTCCGAATGAGTGGGAAACACAGTTCTTTTTTTCTGGGCATTCTCATGGTTCTTGATGTATATGACATGCTGGAAAGAAGAGCTTGCTTCTTGATTTAAAACAGCATGTGTTTCATCGATGAGAACACAGGTCTGAATTGCCCTTTAGAACCGCATTTAAACCCCAGGATCTGTGTCTGCCTTCAAGCAAGATTTCATTTCTCATAAACCCGGTGAATTTTGGGCTCAAATTATTTTACACAGTTCAAGAACCCATCAAGATTATCACTATTAACTAAAGAGCAATCATGTAAGACGAGCTGTGGATTGTATCAGTTTCATAAGCAGAGTTGAACTACATATGGTCCATATGAGTAGGAAACACAGTTCTTTTTTTCAGGGCATGCTCATGGTTTTTGCTGTATAGTAGACAGTGGAAAGAAGAGCTTGCATCTTTAGATAAAACAGATTGTGTTTCATGGATGAGAACACTGGTCTGAATTTCCCTTCAGAAAAGCAGTTAATCCTCAGGATCTGTGTCTTCCTACAAGGAGGAGTTCATTTTGGTAAACCAAGTGAATTTTGGGTTCAAATTATTCTACACAATTCAAGAACCCAACGCGATTCTCACTATTAACTAAAGAGTATTTATGTAAGAGGAGCTGTGGTTTGTATCAGTTTCATAAGCAGAGTTGAACTGCATAAGGTCTGTATGAGTAGGAAACACAGTTCTTTTTTTCTGGGCATGCTCATATTTCTTCCTCTATTGGAGACGCTTGAACGAAGAGCTTGCTTCTTGCATGAAAATAGAGTGTGTTTCATTGATGAGAACACTGGTCTTTATTTCCTTTCAGTTACGGAGTTAAACCCCAGGATCTGTGTCTTCCTACAATCAAGAGTTCATTTCTGGTAAACAAGTGAATTTTGGTATCAGATGATTTTACACATTTCACAAACCCATCGCGAATCTCACTATTAACTAAAGAGCATTTATGTAAGAGGATGTGTGGTTTGTATCAGTTTCATAAGCACAGTTGAACTGCATATGGTCTGTAGGAGTAGGAAACAGTTCTTTTTTTCTGGGCATTCTCATGGTTTTTGTTGTATTAGACATGCTGGAAAGAAGAGCTAGCTTCTTGATTTAAAACAGCATGTGTTTCATGGATGAGATCACAGGTCTGAATTTCCCTTTAGAAATGCATTTAAACCCCAGGATCTGTGTCTGCCTTCAAGCAAGATTTCATTTCTGGTAAACCCGGTGAATTATTGGCTCAAATTATTTTACACATTTCACAAACCCATCGCGATTCTCACGATTAACTAAAGTGCATTTATGTAAGAGGAGCTGTGGTTTGTATCAGTCACATAAGCAGAGTTGAACTGCATATGGTCTGTAGGCGTAGGAAACACAGTTCTTTTTTTCTGGGCATTCTCATAGTTCTTGCTGTATTCGACATGCTGGAAAGAAGAGCTTGCTTCTTGATTTAAAACAGCATGTGTTTCATCGATGAGAACACAGGTCTGAATTTCCCTTAAGAAAGGCAGTTAAACCCCAGGATCTGTTTCTGCATTCAAGCAAGTGTTCATTTCTGGTAAACCCGGTGAATTTTGGGCTCAAATGATTTTACACAGTTCAAGAACCAATCGAGATTCTCACTATTAACTAAAGAGCATTCATGTAAGAGGAGCTGTTGATTGTATCAGTTTCATAAGCAGAGTTGAACTACATATGGTCCATATGAGTAGGAAACACAGTTCTTTTTTTCAGGGCATGCTCATGGTTCTTGATGTATTGTAGACAGTGGAAAGAAGAGCTTGCTTCTTGCATTAAAACAGAATGTGTTTCAAGGATGAGAACACTGGTCTAAATTTCCCTCAGAAGCAGAGTTAAACCCCAGGATCTGTGTGTTCCTACAAGCCGGAGTTCTTTTTGGTAAACCAAGTGATTTTTGGGCTCAAATGATTTTACACAGTTCACGAACACAACGCGATTCTCACGATTAACTAAAGAGCATTTATGTAAGAGGAGCTGTGGTTTGTATCAGTTTCATAAGCAGAGTTGAACTCCATATGGTCCCTATGAGTAGGAAAAACAGTTCATTTTTTCTGGGCATGCTCATATTTCTTGCTGTATTTGAGATGCTGGAAAGAAGAGCATGCTTCTTGCGTGAAAATAGAGTGTGTTTCATGGATGAGAACACTGGTCTGAATTTCCCTTAAGAAACAGGGTTAAACCACAGAATCTGTGTCTTCCTACAAGCAAGAGTTCATTTCTGGTAAACAAGTGAATTTTGGGCTCAAATGATTTTACAGTTCAAGAACTCAACAGGTTTCTCACTATAAACTAAAGAGCATTTATGTAAGAGGAGCTGTGGTTTGTATCAGTTGCAAAAGCAGAGTTGAACTGCATATGGTCCGAATGAGTAGGATACACAGTTCCTTTTTCTGGGCATGCTCATGGTTCTTGCTGTATTGGATACGCTGGAAAGACGAGCTTGTTTCTTGTGGTAAAACAGCATGTGTTTCATCAATGAGAACACAGGTCTGAATTTCTCTTTAGATATGGATTAACCCCAGGATCTGTGTCTTCCTACAAACAAGAGTTCATTTCTGGTAAACCCTGTGAATTTTGTGCTCAAATGATTTTACACTGTTCAAGAACCCAAAGCGATTCTCACTATCAACTAAAGAGCCTTTATTTAAGTGTAGCTGTGGTTTGTATCAGTTTCAAAAACAGAGTTTAACTGCATATGGTCTGAATGAGTAGGAAACACAGTTCATTTTTCTGGGCATTCTAATGGTTCTAGATGTATATGACATGCTGGAAAGAAGAGCTTGCTTCTTGATTTAAAACAGCATGTGTTTCATCGATGAGAACACAGGTCTGAATTGCCCTTTAGAACCGCATTTAAACCCCAGGATCTGTGTCTGCCTTCAAGCAAGATTTCATTTCTCATAAACCCGGTGAAATTTGGGCTCAAATTATTTTACACAGTTCAAGAACCCAACGCGATTCTCACGATTAACTAAAGAGCATTTATGTAAGAGGAGCTGTGGTTTGTATCAGTTTCATAAGCAGAGTTGAACTCCATATGGTCCCTATGAGTAGGAAAAACAGTTCATTTTTTCTGGGCATGCTCATATTTCTTGCTGTATTTAGGACGCTGGAAAGAAGAGCATGCTTCTTGCGTTAAAACAGATTGTGTTTCATGGAAGAGAACACTGGTATGAATTTACCTTCAAAAAGGGAGTTAAACCACAGTATGTGTCTCTTCCTACAAGCAAGAGGTATTTCTGGTAAACCCAGTGAATTTGCGGCACAAATGAATTTACACAGTTCACGAACCCAACGCGTTTCTCACTATAAAGAAAGAGCATGTATTTACCATGAGCTGTAGTTTGGATCAGTTTCATAATCAGCGTTGAACTAGATATGATCCCTATGAGAATGAAGCACAGTTCTTTTATTCGGGGCGTCCTCATGTTTCTTGGTGTATTGGAGACTCTGGAAAGAAGAGCATGCTTCTTGCGTTAAAATAGAGTGTGTTTCATGGATGTGAACACTGGTCTGAATTTCCCTTCTGAAATTGATTTAAGATCCAGGATCTGTTTTTTCCTACAAGCAAGAGAGCATTCATGGTAAAGCCAGTGAATTTGCGTCTCAAATGAATTTACACAGAACACAAACCCAACGCGTTTCTCACTATAAACTAAAGAGCATTTATTTAACATGAGCTGTGGTCTGCATCAGTTTCATAATCAGCATTGAACTAGATATGATCCGTATGAGTAGGAAATACAGTTCTTTTATTCGTGGCTTGCTCATGTTTCTTTCTGTATTGGAGACACAGGAAAGAAGAGCATGCTTCTTGCGTTAAAACACATTGTGTTTCATGGAAGAGAAAACTGGTATGAATTTCCCCTCAGAAACAGAGTTAAACCACAGGATCTGTGTATTCCTACAAGCAAGAATTCATTGGTAAACCACGTGAATTTGCGGCTCAAATGAATTTACACAGTTCACGAACCCAACTCCTTTGTCACTATTAACTAAAGAGCATTTATGTAAGAAGAGCTGTGGTTTGCATCAGTTTCATGAGCAGAATTGAACTAGATATGGTCCGTATGGGTGGGAAACACAGTTCTTTAATTCTGGGCTTGCTCATGTTTCTTGTTGTATTGGAGACTCTGGAAAGAAGAGATTCTTCTTGCGTTAAAACAGAGTGTGTTTCATGGATGAGAACAAAAGTTTGAATTGCCCTTCCGAAATGGTTTTACAATCTAGGAGCTGTGTCTTCCTACAAGCAAGAGAGCATTTCTGGTGAAACCAGTGAATTTGGGTCGCAAATGAATTTACACAGAACGCAGATCCAATGCGTTTCTCACTATAAAAAAAGAGCATTTATTTAACATGAGCTGTGGTTTGTATCAGTTTCATAATCAGCGATGAACAAGTATGATCCGTTTGAGTAGGAAGCACAGTTCTTTTATTCGGGCCTTGCTCAAGTTTCTTCCTGTATTAGAGAAGCTTGAAAGAAGAGCATGCTTCTTGCGTTTAAACAGAGTGTGTTACATGGCAGAGAACACTGGTCTGAATTTCCCTTCTGAAATGGATTTAAGATCCAGGATTTGTTTCTTCCCACAAGCAAGAGAGCATTTATGGTAAAACCAATGAATTTGCGGCTCAAATGAATTTACATAGTTCACAAACCCAACGCATTTCACATTATTAACTAAAGAGCATTTATTTAACAAGATCTGAGGTTTGTATCAGTGTCATGAGCAGAGTTGAACTAGATATGAGCCGTGTAGGTAGGAAACACAGTTCTTTTATTTGGGGCTTGCTCATGTTTCCTGCTCTATTGGAGACGCTGGAAAGATGAGCATGCTTCTTGCATTAAAACAGAATGTGTTTCATGGATGAGAACACTAGTCTGAATTTCCCTTCAGAAATGGAGTTAAACCACAGTATCTGTGTCTTAGTACAAGCAAGAGGTCATTTCTGATAAACCCAGGGAATTTTCGGCTCAAATGAATTAACACAGTACACGAACCCAACGCGTTTCACACTATTAACTAAAGAGTGTTTATGTAAGAGGAGCTGTGGTTTGTATCAGCTTCATGAGCAGAGTTGAAGTAGATATGGTCCGTATAAGTGGGAAACACAGTTCATTTTTTCTGGGCTTGCTCATGTTTCTTGCTGTATTGGAGACTCTGGAAAGAAGAGCATTCTTCTTGCGTTAAATCAGAGTGTGTTTCATGGATGAGAACAAAGGTTTGAATTTCCCTTCTGAAATGGATGAAAGATCCAGGATCTGTGTCTTCCTACAAGCAAGAGAGTATTTCTGGTAAAACCAGTGAATTTGCGTCTCAAATGAATTTACACAGAACACAATCCAAACGCGTTTCTCACTATAAAAGAAGAGCATTTATTTAACATGAGATGTGGTTTGTATCAGTTTCATAATCAGCATTGAACTAGATATGATCCGTATGAGTAGGAAACACAATTCTTTTATTCGTGGCTTGCTCATATTTCTTGTTGTTTTGGAGACGCGGGAAAGAAGTGCATGCTTCTTGAGTTAAAACAGAGTGTGTTTCATGGATGAGAACACTGGTCTGAATTTCCCTTCAGAAACGGAGTTAAACCACAGGATCTCTGTCTTCCTACAAGCAAGAGGTCATTTCTGGTAAACCCAGGGAATTGTCGGCTCAAATGAATTTACACAGTTCACGAACCCAATGCGTTTCACACTATTAACTAAAGAGCGTTTATGTTAGAGGAGCTGTGGTTTGTATCAGCTTCAAGAGCAGAGTTGAACTAGATATGGTCTGTATTAGTGGGAAATACAGTTCCTTTTTTCTGGGCTTGCTCATGTTTCTTGCTGTATTGGAGATTCTGGAAAGAAGAGCATTCCTCTTGCGTTAAAAAAAGTGTGGTTCATGGATGAGAAGACTCGTCTGAATTTCCCTTCAGAAACAGAGTTAAACCCCAGGATCTGTGTCTTCCTACAAGCAAGAATTCATTTCTGTTAAACCAAGTGAATTTTGGGCTCAAATGATTTTACACAGTTCACGAACCCAACGCGATTCTCACTATTAACTAAAGAGCATTTATGTAAGTGGAGCTGTGGTTTGTATCAGTTTCATAAGCAGAGTAGAAGTACATATGGTTCGTATGAGTAGGAAACCCCGTTATTTTTTTTTATGGCATGCTCATGGAACTTGGTGTGTTGGAGACGCTTGAAAGAAGAGCGTGCGTGCTTCTAGCGATAAAACAGAGTGTGTTCCATGGAAGAGAATACTGGTCTGAATTTCCCATCAGAAACGGAGTTAAAATCAAGAATCTGTGTCTTCCTACAAGCAAGAGTTCATTTCTGGTAAACAAAGGAATTTGGGCTTAAATGATTTTACACAGTTCAGAAACCTATCGTGATTCTCACCATTAACTAAAGATCATTTAAGAGGAGCCGTGGATTGCATCATTTTCATAAGCAGAGTTGAACTACATATGGTCCGTATGAGTAGGAAATACAGTTCTTTTTTTCAGGTCTTACTCATGGTTCTTGCTGTATTGGAGAGGCTGGAAAGAAGAGCATGCTTCTTGCTTTGAAACAGAGTGAGTTCCATGGAAGAGAACACTGGTCTGAATTTCCCTTCAGAAACGGAGTTAAACCACAGGATCTGTGTCTTGCTACAAGCAAGAGTTCATTTCTGGTAAACAAATAGAATTTTGGGCTCAAGGGGTTTTACACAGTTCAGAAACCCATCGCGATTCTCACTATTAACTAAAGAGCATTTATGTAAGAGGAGCTGTGGATTGTATCAGTTTCATAAGCAGAGTTGAATTGCATATGTATGACTAGGAAACACAGTACTTTTTTCTGGGCATGCTCATATTTCTTTCTGTATTGGAGACGCTTGAAAGAAGAGCTTGCTTCTTGCGTTAAAATAGAGTGTATTTCATGGATGAGAACACTGGTCTGAATTTCCCTTCAGAAACGGGGTTAAACCACAGGATCTGTGTCTTCCTACAAGCCCGAGGTCATTTCTGGTAAACAAGTGAATTTTGTGATCAAATGATTTTACAGATTTCACAAACCCATCGCGATTCTCACGATTAACTAAAGAGCATTTATGTAAGAGGAGCTGTAGTTTGTATCAGTTTCATAAGTAGAGTTGAACTGCATATGGTCTGTAGGAGTAGGAAACACAGTTCTTTTTTTTCTGGGCAATCTCATGGTTCTTGCTGTATTCGACATGCTGGAAAGAAGAGCTTGCTTCTTGATTTAAAACAGCATGTGTTTCATAGATGAGAACACACGTCTGAATTTCACTTTAGAAACACAGTTAAACCCCAGGATCTGTGTGTACTTTCAAGCAAGAGTTCATTTCTGGTAATCCCGGTGAATTTTGGGCTCAAATGATTTTACACAGTTCACGAACTCAACGGGTTTCTCACTATAAACTAAAGAGCTTATACTTAAGAGAAGCTGTGGTTTGTATCAGTTGTAAAAGCAGAGTTGAACTGCATATGGTACGAATGAGTAGGATACACAGTCCTATTTTTCTGGACATGCTCATGGTTCTTGCTGTATTGGAGACGCTGGAAAGAAGAGCTTGTTTCTCGTGTTAAAACAGAGTGTGTTTCATTGATGAGAACACAGGTCTGAATTTCTCTTTAGATATGGAGTTAAACCCCAAGATCTGTGTCTTCCTACAAACAAGGTTTCATTTCTGGTAAACCCTGTGAATTTTGGGCTCAAATGATTTTACACTGTTCAAGAACCCAAAGCGATTCTCACTATCAACTAAAGAGCGTTTATGTAAGAGTAGCTGTGGTGTGTATCAGTTTCAAAAACAGAGTTGAACTTCATATGGTCTGAAGAGTAGGAAACACAGTTCTTTTTTTCTGGGCATTCTCATGGTTCTTGATGTATACGACATGCTGGAAAGAAGAGCTTCCTTCTTGATTTAAAACAGCATGTGTTTCATCGATGAGAACACAGGTCTGACTGCCCTTTTGAAACGCAGTTAAACCCCAGGATCTGTGTCTGCCTTCAAGCAAGAGTTCATTTCTAGTAAACCCGGTGAATTATTGGCTCAAATTATTTTACACATTTCACAAACCCATCGCGATTCTCACGATTAACTAAAGTGCATTTATGTAAGAGGAGCTGTGGTTTGTATCAGTCACATAAGCAGAGTTGAACTGCATATGGTCTGTAGGCGTAGGAAACACAGTTCTTTTTTTCTGGGCATTCTCATAGTTCTTGCTGTATTCGACATGCTGGAAAGAAGAGCTTGCTTCTTGATTTAAAACAGCATGTGTTTCATCGATGAGAACACAGGTCTGAATTTCCCTTAAGAAAGGCAGTTAAACCCCAGGATCTGTTTCTGCATTCAAGCAAGTGTTCATTTCTGGTAAACCCGGTGAATTTTGGGCTCAAATGATTTTACACAGTTCAAGAACCAATCGAGATTCTCACTATTAACTAAAGAGCATTCATGTAAGAGGAGCTGTTGATTGTATCAGTTTCATAAGCAGAGTTGAACTACATATGGTCCATATGAGTAGGAAACACAGTTCTTTTTTTCAGGGCATGCTCATGGTTCTTGATGTATTGTAGACAGTGGAAAGAAGAGCTTGCTTCTTGCATTAAAACAGAATGTGTTTCAAGGATGAGAACACTGGTCTAAATTTCCCTCAGAAGCAGAGTTAAACCCCAGGATCTGTGTGTTCCTACAAGCCGGAGTTCTTTTTGGTAAACCAAGTGATTTTTGGGCTCAAATGATTTTACACAGTTCACGAACACAACGCGATTCTCACGATTAACTAAAGAGCATTTATGTAAGAGGAGCTGTGGTTTGTATCAGTTTCATAAGCAGAGTTGAACTCCATATGGTCCCTATGAGTAGGAAAAACAGTTCATTTTTTCTGGGCATGCTCATATTTCTTGCTGTATTTGAGATGCTGGAAAGAAGAGCATGCTTCTTGCGTGAAAATAGAGTGTGTTTCATGGATGAGAACACTGGTCTGAATTTCCCTTAAGAAACAGGGTTAAACCACAGAATCTGTGTCTTCCTACAAGCAAGAGTTCATTTCTGGTAAACAAGTGAATTTTGGGCTCAAATGATTTTACAGTTCAAGAACTCAACAGGTTTCTCACTATAAACTAAAGAGCATTTATGTAAGAGGAGCTGTGGTTTGTATCAGTTGCAAAAGCAGAGTTGAACTGCATATGGTCCGAATGAGTAGGATACACAGTTCCTTTTTCTGGGCATGCTCATGGTTCTTGCTGTATTGGATACGCTGGAAAGACGAGCTTGTTTCTTGTGGTAAAACAGCATGTGTTTCATCAATGAGAACACAGGTCTGAATTTCTCTTTAGATATGGATTAACCCCAGGATCTGTGTCTTCCTACAAACAAGAGTTCATTTCTGGTAAACCCTGTGAATTTTGTGCTCAAATGATTTTACACTGTTCAAGAACCCAAAGCGATTCTCACTATCAACTAAAGAGCCTTTATTTAAGTGTAGCTGTGGTTTGTATCAGTTTCAAAAACAGAGTTTAACTGCATATGGTCTGAATGAGTAGGAAACACAGTTCATTTTTCTGGGCATTCTAATGGTTCTAGATGTATATGACATGCTGGAAAGAAGAGCTTGCTTCTTGATTTAAAACAGCATGTGTTTCATCGATGAGAACACAGGTCTGAATTGCCCTTTAGAACCGCATTTAAACCCCAGGATCTGTGTCTGCCTTCAAGCAAGATTTCATTTCTCATAAACCCGGTGAAATTTGGGCTCAAATTATTTTACACAGTTCAAGAACCCAACGCGATTCTCACGATTAACTAAAGAGCATTTATGTAAGAGGAGCTGTGGTTTGTATCAGTTTCATAAGCAGAGTTGAACTCCATATGGTCCCTGGGAGTAGGAAAAACAGTTCATTTTTTCTGGGCATGCTCATATTTCTTGCTGTATTTGAGACGCTGGAAAGAAGAGCATGCTTCTTGCGTTAAAACAGATTGTGTTTCATGGAAGAGAACACTGGTATGAATTTACCTTCAAAAAGGGAGTTAAACCACAGTATGTGTCTCTTCCTACAAGCAAGAGGTATTTCTGGTAAACCCAGTGAATTTGCGGCACAAATGAATTTACACAGTTCACGAACCCAACGCGTTTCTCACTATAAAGAAAGAGCATGTATTTACCATGAGCTGTAGTTTGGATCAGTTTCATAATCAGCGTTGAACTAGATATGATCCCTATGAGAATGAAGCACAGTTCTTTTATTCGGGGCGTCCTCATGTTTCTTGGTGTATTGGAGACTCTGGAAAGAAGAGCATGCTTCTTGCGTTAAAATAGAGTGTGTTTCATGGATGTGAACACTGGTCTGAATTTCCCTTCTGAAATTGATTTAAGATCCAGGATCTGTTTTTTCCTACAAGCAAGAGAGCATTCATGGTAAAGCCAGTGAATTTGCGTCTCAAATGAATTTACACAGAACACAAACCCAACGCGTTTCTCACTATAAACTAAAGAGCATTTATTTAACATGAGCTGTGGTCTGCATCAGTTTCATAATCAGCATTGAACTAGATATGATCCGTATGAGTAGGAAATACAGTTCTTTTATTCGTGGCTTGCTCATGTTTCTTTCTGTATTGGAGACACAGGAAAGAAGAGCATGCTTCTTGCGTTAAAACACATTGTGTTTCATGGAAGAGAAAACTGGTATGAATTTCCCCTCAGAAACAGAGTTAAACCACAGGATCTGTGTATTCCTACAAGCAAGAATTCATTGGTAAACCACGTGAATTTGCGGCTCAAATGAATTTACACAGTTCACGAACCCAACTCCTTTGTCACTATTAACTAAAGAGCATTTATGTAAGAAGAGCTGTGGTTTGCATCAGTTTCATGAGCAGAATTGAACTAGATATGGTCCGTATGGGTGGGAAACACAGTTCTTTAATTCTGGGCTTGCTCATGTTTCTTGTTGTATTGGAGACTCTGGAAAGAAGAGATTCTTCTTGCGTTAAAACAGAGTGTGTTTCATGGATGAGAACAAAAGTTTGAATTGCCCTTCCGAAATGGTTTTACAATCTAGGAGCTGTGTCTTCCTACAAGCAAGAGAGCATTTCTGGTGAAACCAGTGAATTTGGGTCGCAAATGAATTTACACAGAACGCAGATCCAATGCGTTTCTCACTATAAAAAAAAGAGCATTTATTTAACATGAGCTGTGGTTTGTATCAGTTTCATAATCAGCGATGAACAAGTATGATCCGTTTGAGTAGGAAGCACAGTTCTTTTATTCGGGCCTTGCTCAAGTTTCTTCCTGTATTAGAGAAGCTTGAAAGAAGAGCATGCTTCTTGCGTTTAAACAGAGTGTGTTACATGGCAGAGAACACTGGTCTGAATTTCCCTTCTGAAATGGATTTAAGATCCAGGATTTGTTTCTTCCCACAAGCAAGAGAGCATTTATGGTAAAACCAATGAATTTGCGGCTCAAATGAATTTACATAGTTCACAAACCCAACGCATTTCACATTATTAACTAAAGAGCATTTATTTAACAAGATCTGAGGTTTGTATCAGTGTCATGAGCAGAGTTGAACTAGATATGAGCCGTGTAGGTAGGAAACACAGTTCTTTTATTTGGGGCTTGCTCATGTTTCCTGCTCTATTGGAGACGCTGGAAAGATGAGCATGCTTCTTGCATTAAAACAGAATGTGTTTCATGGATGAGAACACTAGTCTGAATTTCCCTTCAGAAATGGAGTTAAACCACAGTATCTGTGTCTTAGTACAAGCAAGAGGTCATTTCTGATAAACCCAGGGAATTTTCGGCTCAAATGAATTAACACAGTACACGAACCCAACGCGTTTCACACTATTAACTAAAGAGTGTTTATGTAAGAGGAGCTGTGGTTTGTATCAGCTTCATGAGCAGAGTTGAAGTAGATATGGTCCGTATAAGTGGGAAACACAGTTCATTTTTTCTGGGCTTGCTCATGTTTCTTGCTGTATTGGAGACTCTGGAAAGAAGAGCATTCTTCTTGCGTTAAATCAGAGTGTGTTTCATGGATGAGAACAAAGGTTTGAATTTCCCTTCTGAAATGGATGAAAGATCCAGGATCTGTGTCTTCCTACAAGCAAGAGAGTATTTCTGGTAAAACCAGTGAATTTGCGTCTCAAATGAATTTACACAGAACACAATCCAAACGCGTTTCTCACTATAAAAGAAGAGCATTTATTTAACATGAGATGTGGTTTGTATCAGTTTCATAATCAGCGTTGAACTAGATATGATCCGTATGAGTAGGAAACACAATTCTTTTATTCGTGGCTTGCTCATATTTCTTGTTGTTTTGGAGACGCGGGAAAGAAGTGCATGCTTCTTGAGTTAAAACAGAGTGTGTTTCATGGATGAGAACACTGGTCTGAATTTCCCTTCAGAAACGGAGTTAAACCACAGGATCTCTGTCTTCCTACAAGCAAGAGGTCATTTCTGGTAAACCCAGGGAATTGTCGGCTCAAATGAATTTACACAGTTCACGAACCCAACGCGTTTCACACTATTAACTAAAGAGCGTTTATGTTAGAGGAGCTGTGGTTTGTATCAGCTTCAAGAGCAGAGTTGAACTAGATATGGTCTGTATTAGTGGGAAATACAGTTCCTTTTTTCTGGGCTTGCTCATGTTTCTTGCTGTATTGGAGATTCTGGAAAGAAGAGCATTCCTCTTGCGTTAAAAAAAGTGTGGTTCATGGATGAGAAGACTCGTCTGAATTTCCCTTCAGAAACAGAGTTAAACCCCAGGATCTGTGTCTTCCTACAAGCAAGAATTCATTTCTGTTAAACCAAGTGAATTTTGGGCTCAAATGATTTTACACAGTTCACGAACCCAACGCGATTCTCACTATTAACTAAAGAGCATTTATGTAAGTGGAGCTGTGGTTTGTATCAGTTTCATAAGCAGAGTAGAAGTACATATGGTTCGTATGAGTAGGAAACCCCGTTATTTTTTTTATGGCATGCTCATGGAACTTGGTGTGTTGGAGACGCTTGAAAGAAGAGCGTGCGTGCTTCTAGCGATAAAACAGAGTGTGTTCCATGGAAGAGAATACTGGTCTGAATTTCCCATCAGAAACGGAGTTAAAATCAAGAATCTGTGTCTTCCTACAAGCAAGAGTTCATTTCTGGTAAACAAAGGAATTTGGGCTTAAATGATTTTACACAGTTCAGAAACCTATCGTGATTCTCACCATTAACTAAAGATCATTTAAGAGGAGCCGTGGATTGCATCATTTTCATAAGCAGAGTTGAACTACATATGGTCCGTATGAGTAGGAAATACAGTTCTTTTTTTCAGGTCTTACTCATGGTTCTTGCTGTATTGGAGAGGCTGGAAAGAAGAGCATGCTTCTTGCTTTGAAACAGAGTGAGTTCCATGGAAGAGAACACTGGTCTGAATTTCCCTTCAGAAACGGAGTTAAACCACAGGATCTGTGTCTTGCTACAAGCAAGAGTTCATTTCTGGTAAACAAATAGAATTTTGGGCTCAAGGGGTTTTACACAGTTCAGAAACCCATCGCGATTCTCACTATTAACTAAAGAGCATTTATGTAAGAGGAGCTGTGGATTGTATCAGTTTCATAAGCAGAGTTGAATTGCATATGTATGACTAGGAAACACAGTACTTTTTTCTGGGCATGCTCATATTTCTTTCTGTATTGGAGACGCTTGAAAGAAGAGCTTGCTTCTTGCGTTAAAATAGAGTGTATTTCATGGATGAGAACACTGGTCTGAATTTCCCTTCAGAAACAGGGTTAAACCACAGGATCTGTGTCTTCCTACAAGCCCGAGGTCATTTCTGGTAAACAAGTGAATTTTGTGATCAAATGATTTTACAGATTTCACAAACCCATCGCGATTCTCACGATTAACTAAAGAGCATTTATGTAAGAGGAGCTGTAGTTTGTATCAGTTTCATAAGTAGAGTTGAACTGCATATGGTCTGTAGGAGTAGGAAACACAGTTCTTTTTTTTCTGGGCAATCTCATGGTTCTTGCTGTATTCGACATGCTGGAAAGAAGAGCTTGCTTCTTGATTTAAAACAGCATGTGTTTCATAGATGAGAACACACGTCTGAATTTCACTTTAGAAACACAGTTAAACCCCAGGATCTGTGTGTACTTTCAAGCAAGAGTTCATTTCTGGTAATCCCGGTGAATTTTGGGCTCAAATGATTTTACACAGTTCACGAACTCAACGGGTTTCTCACTATAAACTAAAGAGCTTATACTTAAGAGAAGCTGTGGTTTGTATCAGTTGTAAAAGCAGAGTTGAACTGCATATGGTACGAATGAGTAGGATACACAGTCCTATTTTTCTGGACATGCTCATGGTTCTTGCTGTATTGGAGACGCTGGAAAGAAGAGCTTGTTTCTCGTGTTAAAACAGAGTGTGTTTCATTGATGAGAACACAGGTCTGAATTTCTCTTTAGATATGGAGTTAAACCCCAAGATCTGTGTCTTCCTACAAACAAGGTTTCATTTCTGGTAAACCCTGTGAATTTTGGGCTCAAATGATTTTACACTGTTCAAGAACCCAAAGCGATTCTCACTATCAACTAAAGAGCGTTTATGTAAGAGTAGCTGTGGTGTGTATCAGTTTCAAAAACAGAGTTGAACTTCATATGGTCTGAAGAGTAGGAAACACAGTTCTTTTTTTCTGGGCATTCTCATGGTTCTTGATGTATACGACATGCTGGAAAGAAGAGCTTCCTTCTTGATTTAAAACAGCATGTGTTTCATCGATGAGAACACAGGTCTGACTGCCCTTTTGAAACGCAGTTAAACCCCAGGATCTGTGTCTGCCTTCAAGCAAGAGTTCATTTCTAGTAAACCCGGTGAATTATTGGCTCAAATTATTTTACACATTTCACAAACCCATCGCGATTCTCACGATTAACTAAAGTGCATTTATGTAAGAGGAGCTGTGGTTTGTATCAGTCACATAAGCAGAGTTGAACTGCATATGGTCTGTAGGCGTAGGAAACACAGTTCTTTTTTTCTGGGCATTCTCATAGTTCTTGCTGTATTCGACATGCTGGAAAGAAGAGCTTGCTTCTTGATTTAAAACAGCATGTGTTTCATCGATGAGAACACAGGTCTGAATTTCCCTTAAGAAAGGCAGTTAAACCCCAGGATCTGTTTCTGCATTCAAGCAAGTGTTCATTTCTGGTAAACCCGGTGAATTTTGGGCTCAAATGATTTTACACAGTTCAAGAACCAATCGAGATTCTCACTATTAACTAAAGAGCATTCATGTAAGAGGAGCTGTTGATTGTATCAGTTTCATAAGCAGAGTTGAACTACATATGGTCCATATGAGTAGGAAACACAGTTCTTTTTTTCAGGGCATGCTCATGGTTCTTGATGTATTGTAGACAGTGGAAAGAAGAGCTTGCTTCTTGCATTAAAACAGAATGTGTTTCAAGGATGAGAACACTGGTCTAAATTTCCCTCAGAAGCAGAGTTAAACCCCAGGATCTGTGTGTTCCTACAAGCCGGAGTTCTTTTTGGTAAACCAAGTGATTTTTGGGCTCAAATGATTTTACACAGTTCACGAACACAACGCGATTCTCACGATTAACTAAAGAGCATTTATGTAAGAGGAGCTGTGGTTTGTATCAGTTTCATAAGCAGAGTTGAACTCCATATGGTCCCTATGAGTAGGAAAAACAGTTCATTTTTTCTGGGCATGCTCATATTTCTTGCTGTATTTGAGATGCTGGAAAGAAGAGCATGCTTCTTGCGTGAAAATAGAGTGTGTTTCATGGATGAGAACACTGGTCTGAATTTCCCTTAAGAAACAGGGTTAAACCACAGAATCTGTGTCTTCCTACAAGCAAGAGTTCATTTCTGGTAAACAAGTGAATTTTGGGCTCAAATGATTTTACAGTTCAAGAACTCAACAGGTTTCTCACTATAAACTAAAGAGCATTTATGTAAGAGGAGCTGTGGTTTGTATCAGTTGCAAAAGCAGAGTTGAACTGCATATGGTCCGAATGAGTAGGATACACAGTTCCTTTTTCTGGGCATGCTCATGGTTCTTGCTGTATTGGATACGCTGGAAAGACGAGCTTGTTTCTTGTGGTAAAACAGCATGTGTTTCATCAATGAGAACACAGGTCTGAATTTCTCTTTAGATATGGATTAACCCCAGGATCTGTGTCTTCCTACAAACAAGAGTTCATTTCTGGTAAACCCTGTGAATTTTGTGCTCAAATGATTTTACACTGTTCAAGAACCCAAAGCGATTCTCACTATCAACTAAAGAGCCTTTATTTAAGTGTAGCTGTGGTTTGTATCAGTTTCAAAAACAGAGTTTAACTGCATATGGTCTGAATGAGTAGGAAACACAGTTCATTTTTCTGGGCATTCTAATGGTTCTAGATGTATATGACATGCTGGAAAGAAGAGCTTGCTTCTTGATTTAAAACAGCATGTGTTTCATCGATGAGAACACAGGTCTGAATTGCCCTTTAGAACCGCATTTAAACCCCAGGATCTGTGTCTGCCTTCAAGCAAGATTTCATTTCTCATAAACCCGGTGAAATTTGGGCTCAAATTATTTTACACAGTTCAAGAACCCAACGCGATTCTCACGATTAACTAAAGAGCATTTATGTAAGAGGAGCTGTGGTTTGTATCAGTTTCATAAGCAGAGTTGAACTCCATATGGTCCCTGGGAGTAGGAAAAACAGTTCATTTTTTCTGGGCATGCTCATATTTCTTGCTGTATTTGAGACGCTGGAAAGAAGAGCATGCTTCTTGCGTTAAAACAGATTGTGTTTCATGGAAGAGAACACTGGTATGAATTTACCTTCAAAAAGGGAGTTAAACCACAGTATGTGTCTCTTCCTACAAGCAAGAGGTATTTCTGGTAAACCCAGTGAATTTGCGGCACAAATGAATTTACACAGTTCACGAACCCAACGCGTTTCTCACTATAAAGAAAGAGCATGTATTTACCATGAGCTGTAGTTTGGATCAGTTTCATAATCAGCGTTGAACTAGATATGATCCCTATGAGAATGAAGCACAGTTCTTTTATTCGGGGCGTCCTCATGTTTCTTGGTGTATTGGAGACTCTGGAAAGAAGAGCATGCTTCTTGCGTTAAAATAGAGTGTGTTTCATGGATGTGAACACTGGTCTGAATTTCCCTTCTGAAATTGATTTAAGATCCAGGATCTGTTTTTTCCTACAAGCAAGAGAGCATTCATGGTAAAGCCAGTGAATTTGCGTCTCAAATGAATTTACACAGAACACAAACCCAACGCGTTTCTCACTATAAACTAAAGAGCATTTATTTAACATGAGCTGTGGTCTGCATCAGTTTCATAATCAGCGTTGAACTAGATATGATCCGTATGAGTAGGAAATACAGTTCTTTTATTCGTGGCTTGCTCATGTTTCTTTCTGTATTGGAGACACAGGAAAGAAGAGCATGCTTCTTGCGTTAAAACACATTGTGTTTCATGGAAGAGAAAACTGGTATGAATTTCCCCTCAGAAACAGAGTTAAACCACAGGATCTGTGTATTCCTACAAGCAAGAATTCATTGGTAAACCACGTGAATTTGCGGCTCAAATGAATTTACACAGTTCACGAACCCAACTCCTTTGTCACTATTAACTAAAGAGCATTTATGTAAGAAGAGCTGTGGTTTGCATCAGTTTCATGAGCAGAATTGAACTAGATATGGTCCGTATGGGTGGGAAACACAGTTCTTTAATTCTGGGCTTGCTCATGTTTCTTGTTGTATTGGAGACTCTGGAAAGAAGAGATTCTTCTTGCGTTAAAACAGAGTGTGTTTCATGGATGAGAACAAAAGTTTGAATTGCCCTTCCGAAATGGTTTTACAATCTAGGAGCTGTGTCTTCCTACAAGCAAGAGAGCATTTCTGGTGAAACCAGTGAATTTGGGTCGCAAATGAATTTACACAGAACGCAGATCCAATGCGTTTCTCACTATAAAAAAAAGAGCATTTATTTAACATGAGCTGTGGTTTGTATCAGTTTCATAATCAGCGATGAACAAGTATGATCCGTTTGAGTAGGAAGCACAGTTCTTTTATTCGGGCCTTGCTCAAGTTTCTTCCTGTATTAGAGAAGCTTGAAAGAAGAGCATGCTTCTTGCGTTTAAACAGAGTGTGTTACATGGCAGAGAACACTGGTCTGAATTTCCCTTCTGAAATGGATTTAAGATCCAGGATTTGTTTCTTCCCACAAGCAAGAGAGCATTTATGGTAAAACCAATGAATTTGCGGCTCAAATGAATTTACATAGTTCACAAACCCAACGCATTTCACATTATTAACTAAAGAGCATTTATTTAACAAGATCTGAGGTTTGTATCAGTGTCATGAGCAGAGTTGAACTAGATATGAGCCGTGTAGGTAGGAAACACAGTTCTTTTATTTGGGGCTTGCTCATGTTTCCTGCTCTATTGGAGACGCTGGAAAGATGAGCATGCTTCTTGCATTAAAACAGAATGTGTTTCATGGATGAGAACACTAGTCTGAATTTCCCTTCAGAAATGGAGTTAAACCACAGTATCTGTGTCTTAGTACAAGCAAGAGGTCATTTCTGATAAACCCAGGGAATTTTCGGCTCAAATGAATTAACACAGTACACGAACCCAACGTGTTTCACACTATTAACTAAAGAGTGTTTATGTAAGAGGAGCTGTGGTTTGTATCAGCTTCATGAGCAGAGTTGAAGTAGATATGGTCCGTATAAGTGGGAAACACAGTTCATTTTTTCTGGGCTTGCTCATGTTTCTTGCTGTATTGGAGACTCTGGAAAGAAGAGCATTCTTCTTGCGTTAAATCAGAGTGTGTTTCATGGATGAGAACAAAGGTTTGAATTTCCCTTCTGAAATGGATGAAAGATCCAGGATCTGTGTCTTCCTACAAGCAAGAGAGTATTTCTGGTAAAACCAGTGAATTTGCGTCTCAAATGAATTTACACAGAACACAATCCAAACGCGTTTCTCACTATAAAAGAAGAGCATTTATTTAACATGAGATGTGGTTTGTATCAGTTTCATAATCAGCGTTGAACTAGATATGATCCGTATGAGTAGGAAACACAATTCTTTTATTCGTGGCTTGCTCATATTTCTTGTTGTTTTGGAGACGCGGGAAAGAAGTGCATGCTTCTTGAGTTAAAACAGAGTGTGTTTCATGGATGAGAACACTGGTCTGAATTTCCCTTCAGAAACGGAGTTAAACCACAGGATCTCTGTCTTCCTACAAGCAAGAGGTCATTTCTGGTAAACCCAGGGAATTGTCGGCTCAAATGAATTTACACAGTTCACGAACCCAACGCGTTTCACACTATTAACTAAAGAGCGTTTATGTTAGAGGAGCTGTGGTTTGTATCAGCTTCAAGAGCAGAGTTGAACTAGATATGGTCTGTATTAGTGGGAAATACAGTTCCTTTTTTCTGGGCTTGCTCATGTTTCTTGCTGTATTGGAGATTCTGGAAAGAAGAGCATTCCTCTTGCGTTAAAAAAAATGTGGTTCATGGATGAGAACACAGGTTTGAATTTCCCTTCTGAAATGGATTTAAGATCCAGGATCTGTGTCTTCCTACAAGCTAGAGAGCATTTCTGGTAATACCAGTGAATTTGCGGCTCAAATGAATTTACACAGTTCACGAACCCAAAGCGTTTCTCACTATAAACTAAAGAGCATTTAATTACCATGAGCTGTGGTTTGGATCAGTTTCATAATCAGCGTTGAACTAGATATGATCCGTATGAGAAGGAAGCACAGTTCTTTTATTCGGGGCTTCCTCATGTTTCTTAGTGTATTGGAGACTCTGGAAAGAAGAGCATTCTTCTTGCGTTAAAACAGAGTGTGTTTCATGGATGAGAACACTGGTCTGAATGTCCCTTCTGAAATGGATTTAAGATGCAGGATCTGTATCTTCCTACAAGCTAGAGAGCATTTCTGGTAAAAGCAGTGAATTTTCGTCTCAAATGAATTTACACAGAACACAAACCCAACGCGTTTCTCACTATAAACTAAAGAGCATTTACATAACATGAGCTGTGGTTTGTATCAGTTTCATAATCAGCGTTGAACTATATATTATCCGTATAAGTAGGAAACACAGTTCTTTTATTCGTGGCTTGCTCATGCTTCTTGCTGTATTGGAGACACTTGAAAGAAGAGCATGCTTCTTGCGTTAAAACAGATTGTGTTTCATGGAAGAGAACACTGGTCTGAATTTCCCTTCAAAAATGGAGTTAAACAACAGGATCTGTGTCTTCCTACAAGCAAGAGGTCATTTCTGGTATACCCAGTCATTTGGCAGCTCAAATGAATTTACACAGTTCACGAACCCAACGCGTTGCTCACTATTAGCTAAGGATCATTTATGTAAGAAGAGCTGTTGTTTGTATCAGTTTCATGAGCAGAATTGAACTAGATATGGTCCATATGAATAGGAAACACAGTTCTTTTTTTCTGGGCTTGCTCATGTTTCTTGCTGTATTGGAGACTTTGGAAAGAAGAGCATGCTTCTTGCGTTAAAACAGATTGTGTTTCATGGAAGAGAACACTGGTCTGAATTTCCCTTCTGATATGGATAAGTCCAGGATCTGGTTCTTCCTACAAGCAAGAGAGCATTTATGGTACAACCAGTGAATTTGCGGCTCAAATGAATTTACACAGTTCACAAACCCAAAGCATTTCACACTATTAACTAAATAGCATTTACTTAACAGGAGCTGTAGTTTGTATCAGTTTCATAAGCAGAGTTGAACTAGATATGATCCTTATGAGTAGGAAACACAGTTCTTTTATTCGTGGCTTGAGCATGTTTCTTGCTGTATTGGAGACACTGGAAAGAAGAGCATGCTTCTTGCGTTAAAACAGAGTGTGTTTCATGGATGAGAACACTGGTCTGAATTTCCCTTCTGAAATGGATTTCAGATCCAGGATCTGTGTCTTCCTACAAGCAAGAGGTCATTTCTTGTAAACCCAGGGAATTTTCGGCTGAAATGAATTTACACAGTACACGAACCCAACACGTTTCTCACTATTAACGAAAGAGCGTTTATGTAAGGGGAGCTGTGGTTTGTATCAGCTTCATGAGAAGAGTTGAACTAGATATGGTCCCTATGAGTGGGAAACAGTTAATTTTTTCTGGACTTGCTCATGTTTCTGGTAAAACCAGTGAATTTGAGTCTCAAATGAATTAACACAGAACACAAACCCAACGCGTTTCTCAATATAAACGAAAGAGCATTTATATAACATGAGCTGTGGTTTGTATCAATTTCATAAGCAAAGTTAAATTACATATGAGCTGTATGAGTAGGAAACACAGTTCTTTTATTTGGCGCTTGCTCATGTTTCTTGCTCTATTGGAGATGCTGGAAAGATCAGCATGCTTCTTGCGTTAAAACACAGGGTGTTTCATTGATCAGAACACTGGTCTGATTTTTCTCTTCAGAAACGGAGTTAAACCACAGGATCTCTGTCTTCCTACAAGCAAGAGGTCATTTCTGGTAAACCCAGTGACTTGGCGGCTCAAATGAATTTACACAGTTCATGAACCCAACGCGTTTCTCACTATTAACTAAAGAGCATTTATGTAAGAAGTGTTGTGGTTTGTATCAGTTTCATGAGCAGAATTGAACTAGATATGGTCCATATGAATATGAAACACAGTTCTTTTTTTCTGGGCTTGCTCATGTTTTTTGGTGTATAGGAGACTCTGGAAAGAAGGGCATGCTTCTTGCGTTAAAACAGAGCCTGTTTCATAGATGAGAACTCTGGTCTGAATTTCCCTTCTGAAATGGATTTAAGGTCCAGGATCTTTTTCTTTCTTCAAGCAAGAGAGCATTTATAGTAAAACCAGTGAATTTGCAGCTGAAACGAATTTACACAGTTCACAAACCCAAAGCATTTCAAACTATTATCTAAAGAGCATTTATTTAACAGGAGCTGTGGTTTGTATCAGTTTCATAATCAGCGTTGAACTAGATATGATCTGTATGAGTAGGAAACACAGTTCTTTTATTCGTGGCTTGCTCATGTTTCTTGATGTTTTGGAGACGCTTGAAAGAAGAGCATGCTTCTTGCGTTAAAACAGATTGTGTTTCATGGAAGAAAACACTGGTCTGATTTCCCTTCAGAAACGGAGTTAAACCATAGGATCTGTGTCTTCTGACAAGCAAGAGGTCATTTCTCGTATACCCAGTCAATTGGCGGCTCAAAGAATTTACACAGTTCACAAACCCAATGCATGGCTCACTATTAACTAAGGATCATTTATGTAAGAAGAGCTGTGGTTTGTATCAGTTTCATGAGGAGAATTGAACTAGATATGGTCCGTATGAGTTGGAAATTCAGTTCTTTTTTTCTGGGCTTGCTCATGTTTCTTGCTGTATTGGAGACCCTGGATAGAAGAGCATTCTTCTTGAGTTAAAACAGAGTGTGTTTCATGGAGGAGAACACTGGTCTGAATTTCCCTTCAGTGACAGAGTTAAACCACAGGATCTGTGTCTTCCTACAAGTAAGAGGTCATTTCTGGTAAATCCCGTGAATTTGCGGCTGAAAGGAATTTACACAGTTCACGAACCCAACGCGTTTCTCACTATTAACTATGGAGCATTTATTTAAGAAGTGCTGTGGTTTGTATCAGTTTCATGAGCAGAATTGAACTAGATATGGTGCCTATGAGTGGGAAACAGAGTTCTTTTTTTCTGAGATTGCTCATGTTTCTTGCTGTATTGGAGACTCTGGATAGAAGAGCATTCTTCTTGCCATAAAACAGAGTGTGTTTCATGGAGGAGAACACAGGTTCGAATTTTCCTTCTGAAATGGAATTAAGATGCAGGATCTGTGTCTTCCTACAAGCTTGAGAGCATTTCTGGTAAAAGCAGTGAATTTTTGTCTCAAATGAATTTACACAGAACACAAACCCAACGCGTTTCTCACTGTAAACTAAAGAGCATTTATTTAACATTAGCTGTGGTTTGTATCAGTTTCATAAACAGCGTTGAACTAGATATGATCCGTTTGAGCTTGAAACACAGTTCTTTTATTCGTGGCTTGCTCATGTTTCTTGCTGTATTGGAGACACTGGAAAGGAGAGCATGCTTATTGCGATAAAACAGATTGTGTTTCATGGAAGAGAACACTGGTCTGAATTTCCCTTCATAAACTGAGTTAAACCACAGGATCTTTGTGTTCCTACAAGAAAGAGGCCTTTTTTGTAAACCCAGTGAATTGGCGGCTCAAATGAATTTACACAGTTCAGGAACTCAACGCGTTTCTCACTATTAACTAAAGAGCATTTATGTAAGAAGAGCTGTGGTTTGTATCAGTTTCATTAGCAGAATTGAAGTAGATATGGTCTGTATGAGTAGGAAGCACAGTTCTTTTATTTGGCGCTTGCTCATGTTTCTTGCTCTATTGGAGATGCTGGAAAGATCAGCATGCTTCTTGAGTTAAAACAGATTGTGTTTCAAGGATGAGAACACTGGTCTGATTTTTGCTTCAGAAACGGAGTTAAACCACAGGATCTCTGTCTTCCTACAAGCAAGAGGTCATTTCTGGTAAACTCTGTTAATTGGCGGCTCAAAGAATTTACGCAGTTCACTAACCCAACATGTTGCTCCCTATTAACTAAGGATCATTTATGTAAGAAGAGCTGTGGTTTGTATCAGTTTCATGAGCAGAATTGAACTAGATATGGTCCGTATGAGTGGGAAATTCAGTTCTTTTTTTCTGGGCTTGCTCATGTTTCTTGCTGTATTGGAGACTCTGGATAGAAGAGCATTCTTCTTGCGTTAAAACAGAGTGTGTTTCATGGATGAGAACAAAAGTTTGAATTGCCCTTCCGAAATGGATTTACGATGTAGGAGCTGTGTCTTCCTACAAGCAAGAGAGCATTTCTGGTGAAACCAGTGAATTTGGGTCGCAAATGAATTTACACAGAACGCAGATCCAATGCGTTTCTCACTATAAAAAAAGAGCATTTATTTAACATGAGCTGTGGTTTGTATCAGTTTCATAGTCAGCAATGAAAAAGATATGATCCGTTTGAGTAGGAAGCACAGTTCTTTTATTCGGGCCTTGCTCAAGTTTCTTCCTGTATTAGAGAAGCTTGAAAGAAGAGCATGCTTCTTGCGTTTAAACAGAGTGTGTTACATGGCAGAGAACACTGGTCTGAATTTCCCTTCTGAAATGGATTTAAGATCCAGGATTTGTTTCTTCCCACAAGCAAGAGAGCATTTATGGTAAAACCAATGAATTTGCGGCTCAAATGAATTTACATAGTTCACAAACCCAACGCATTTCACATTATTAACTAAAGAGCATTTATTTAACAAGATCTGAGGTTTGTATCAGTGTCATGAGCAGAGTTGAACTAGATATGAGCCGTGTAGGTAGGAAACACAGTTCTTTTATTTGGGGCTTGCTCATGTTTCCTGCTCTATTGGAGACGCTGGAAAGATGAGCATGCTTCTTGCATTAAAACAGAATGTGTTTCATGGATGAGAACACTAGTCTGAATTTCCCTTCAGAAATGGAGTTAAACCACAGTATCTGTGTCTTAGTACAAGCAAGAGGTCATTTCTGATAAACCCAGGGAATTTTCGGCTCAAATGAATTAACACAGTACACGAACCCAACGCGTTTCACACTATTAACTAAAGAGTGTTTATGTAAGAGGAGCTGTGGTTTGTATCAGCTTCATGAGCAGAGTTGAAGTAGATATGGTCCGTATAAGTGGGAAACACAGTTCATTTTTTCTGGGCTTGCTCATGTTTCTTGCTGTATTGGAGACTCTGGAAAGAAGAGCATTCTTCTTGCGTTAAATCAGAGTGTGTTTCATGGATGAGAACAAAGGTTTGAATTTCCCTTCTGAAATGGATGAAAGATCCAGGATCTGTGTCTTCCTACAAGCAAGAGAGTATTTCTGGTAAAACCAGTGAATTTGCGTCTCAAATGAATTTACACAGAACACAATCCAAACGCGTTTCTCACTATAAAAGAAGAGCATTTATTTAACATGAGATGTGGTTTGTATCAGTTTCATAATCAGCGTTGAACTAGATATGATCCGTATGAGTAGGAAACACAATTCTTTTATTCGTGGCTTGCTCATATTTCTTGTTGTTTTGGAGACGCGGGAAAGAAGTGCATGCTTCTTGAGTTAAAACAGAGTGTGTTTCATGGATGAGAACACTGGTCTGAATTTCCCTTCAGAAACGGAGTTAAACCACAGGATCTCTGTCTTCCTACAAGCAAGAGGTCATTTCTGGTAAACCCAGGGAATTGTCGGCTCAAATGAATTTACACAGTTCACGAACCCAACGCGTTTCACACTATTAACTAAAGAGCGTTTATGTTAGAGGAGCTGTGGTTTGTATCAGCTTCAAGAGCAGAGTTGAACTAGATATGGTCTGTATTAGTGGGAAATACAGTTCCTTTTTTCTGGGCTTGCTCATGTTTCTTGCTGTATTGGAGATTCTGGAAAGAAGAGCATTCCTCTTGCGTTAAAAAAAATGTGGTTCATGGATGAGAACACAGGTTTGAATTTCCCTTCTGAAATGGATTTAAGATCCAGGATCTGTGTCTTCCTACAAGCTAGAGAGCATTTCTGGTAATACCAGTGAATTTGCGGCTCAAATGAATTTACACAGTTCACGAACCCAAAGCGTTTCTCACTATAAACTAAAGAGCATTTAATTACCATGAGCTGTGGTTTGGATCAGTTTCATAATCAGCGTTGAACTAGATATGATCCGTATGAGAAGGAAGCACAGTTCTTTTATTCGGGGCTTCCTCATGTTTCTTAGTGTATTGGAGACTCTGGAAAGAAGAGCATTCTTCTTGCGTTAAAACAGAGTGTGTTTCATGGATGAGAACACTGGTCTGAATGTCCCTTCTGAAATGGATTTAAGATGCAGGATCTGTATCTTCCTACAAGCTAGAGAGCATTTCTGGTAAAAGCAGTGAATTTTCGTCTCAAATGAATTTACACAGAACACAAACCCAACGCGTTTCTCACTATAAACTAAAGAGCATTTACATAACATGAGCTGTGGTTTGTATCAGTTTCATAATCAGCGTTGAACTATATATTATCCGTATAAGTAGGAAACACAGTTCTTTTATTCGTGGCTTGCTCATGCTTCTTGCTGTATTGGAGACACTTGAAAGAAGAGCATGCTTCTTGCGTTAAAACAGATTGTGTTTCATGGAAGAGAACACTGGTCTGAATTTCCCTTCAAAAATGGAGTTAAACAACAGGATCTGTGTCTTCCTACAAGCAAGAGGTCATTTCTGGTATACCCAGTCATTTGGCAGCTCAAATGAATTTACACAGTTCACGAACCCAACGCGTTGCTCACTATTAGCTAAGGATCATTTATGTAAGAAGAGCTGTTGTTTGTATCAGTTTCATGAGCAGAATTGAACTAGATATGGTCCATATGAATAGGAAACACAGTTCTTTTTTTCTGGGCTTGCTCATGTTTCTTGCTGTATTGGAGACTTTGGAAAGAAGAGCATGCTTCTTGCGTTAAAACAGATTGTGTTTCATGGAAGAGAACACTGGTCTGAATTTCCCTTCTGATATGGATAAGTCCAGGATCTGGTTCTTCCTACAAGCAAGAGAGCATTTATGGTACAACCAGTGAATTTGCGGCTCAAATGAATTTACACAGTTCACAAACCCAAAGCATTTCACACTATTAACTAAATAGCATTTACTTAACAGGAGCTGTAGTTTGTATCAGTTTCATAAGCAGAGTTGAACTAGATATGATCCTTATGAGTAGGAAACACAGTTCTTTTATTCGTGGCTTGAGCATGTTTCTTGCTGTATTGGAGACACTGGAAAGAAGAGCATGCTTCTTGCGTTAAAACAGAGTGTGTTTCATGGATGAGAACACTGGTCTGAATTTCCCTTCTGAAATGGATTTCAGATCCAGGATCTGTGTCTTCCTACAAGCAAGAGGTCATTTCTTGTAAACCCAGGGAATTTTCGGCTGAAATGAATTTACACAGTACACGAACCCAACACGTTTCTCACTATTAACGAAAGAGCGTTTATGTAAGGGGAGCTGTGGTTTGTATCAGCTTCATGAGAAGAGTTGAACTAGATATGGTCCCTATGAGTGGGAAACAGTTAATTTTTTCTGGACTTGCTCATGTTTCTGGTAAAACCAGTGAATTTGAGTCTCAAATGAATTAACACAGAACACAAACCCAACGCGTTTCTCAATATAAACGAAAGAGCATTTATATAACATGAGCTGTGGTTTGTATCAATTTCATAAGCAAAGTTAAATTACATATGAGCTGTATGAGTAGGAAACACAGTTCTTTTATTTGGCGCTTGCTCATGTTTCTTGCTCTATTGGAGATGCTGGAAAGATCAGCATGCTTCTTGCGTTAAAACACAGGGTGTTTCATTGATCAGAACACTGGTCTGATTTTTCTCTTCAGAAACGGAGTTAAACCACAGGATCTCTGTCTTCCTACAAGCAAGAGGTCATTTCTGGTAAACCCAGTGACTTGGCGGCTCAAATGAATTTACACAGTTCATGAACCCAACGCGTTTCTCACTATTAACTAAAGAGCATTTATGTAAGAAGTGTTGTGGTTTGTATCAGTTTCATGAGCAGAATTGAACTAGATATGGTCCATATGAATATGAAACACAGTTCTTTTTTTCTGGGCTTGCTCATGTTTTTTGGTGTATAGGAGACTCTGGAAAGAAGGGCATGCTTCTTGCGTTAAAACAGAGCCTGTTTCATAGATGAGAACTCTGGTCTGAATTTCCCTTCTGAAATGGATTTAAGGTCCAGGATCTTTTTCTTTCTTCAAGCAAGAGAGCATTTATAGTAAAACCAGTGAATTTGCAGCTGAAACGAATTTACACAGTTCACAAACCCAAAGCATTTCAAACTATTATCTAAAGAGCATTTATTTAACAGGAGCTGTGGTTTGTATCAGTTTCATAATCAGCGTTGAACTAGATATGATCTGTATGAGTAGGAAACACAGTTCTTTTATTCGTGGCTTGCTCATGTTTCTTGATGTTTTGGAGACGCTTGAAAGAAGAGCATGCTTCTTGCGTTAAAACAGATTGTGTTTCATGGAAGAAAACACTGGTCTGATTTCCCTTCAGAAACGGAGTTAAACCATAGGATCTGTGTCTTCTGACAAGCAAGAGGTCATTTCTCGTATACCCAGTCAATTGGCGGCTCAAAGAATTTACACAGTTCACAAACCCAATGCATGGCTCACTATTAACTAAGGATCATTTATGTAAGAAGAGCTGTGGTTTGTATCAGTTTCATGAGGAGAATTGAACTAGATATGGTCCGTATGAGTTGGAAATTCAGTTCTTTTTTTCTGGGCTTGCTCATGTTTCTTGCTGTATTGGAGACCCTGGATAGAAGAGCATTCTTCTTGAGTTAAAACAGAGTGTGTTTCATGGAGGAGAACACTGGTCTGAATTTCCCTTCAGTGACAGAGTTAAACCACAGGATCTGTGTCTTCCTACAAGTAAGAGGTCATTTCTGGTAAACCCCGTGAATTTGCGGCTGAAAGGAATTTACACAGTTCACGAACCCAACGCGTTTCTCACTATTAACTATGGAGCATTTATTTAAGAAGAGCTGTGGTTTGTATCAGTTTCATGAGCAGAATTGAACTAGATATGGTGCCTATGAGTGGGAAACAGAGTTCTTTTTTTCTGAGATTGCTCATGTTTCTTGCTGTATTGGAGACTCTGGATAGAAGAGCATTCTTCTTGCCATAAAACAGAGTGTGTTTCATGGAGGAGAACACAGGTTCGAATTTTCCTTCTGAAATGGAATTAAGATGCAGGATCTGTGTCTTCCTACAAGCTTGAGAGCATTTCTGGTAAAAGCAGTGAATTTTTGTCTCAAATGAATTTACACAGAACACAAACCCAACGCGTTTCTCACTGTAAACTAAAGAGCATTTATTTAACATTAGCTGTGGTTTGTATCAGTTTCATAAACAGCGTTGAACTAGATATGATCCGTTTGAGCTTGAAACACAGTTCTTTTATTCGTGGCTTGCTCATGTTTCTTGCTGTATTGGAGACACTGGAAAGGAGAGCATGCTTATTGCGATAAAACAGATTGTGTTTCATGGAAGAGAACACTGGTCTGAATTTCCCTTCATAAACTGAGTTAAACCACAGGATCTTTGTGTTCCTACAAGAAAGAGGCCTTTTTTGTAAACCCAGTGAATTGGCGGCTCAAATGAATTTACACAGTTCAGGAACTCAACGCGTTTCTCACTATTAACTAAAGAGCATTTATGTAAGAAGAGCTGTGGTTTGTATCAGTTTCATTAGCAGAATTGAAGTAGATATGGTCTGTATGAGTAGGAAGCACAGTTCTTTTATTTGGCGCTTGCTCATGTTTCTTGCTCTATTGGAGATGCTGGAAAGATCAGCATGCTTCTTAAGTTAAAACAGATTGTGTTTCAAGGATGAGAACACTGGTCTGATTTTTGCTTCAGAAACGGAGTTAAACCACAGGATCTCTGTCTTCCTACAAGCAAGAGGTCATTTCTGGTAAACCCTGTTAATTGGCGGCTCAAAGAATTTACGCAGTTCACTAACCCAACATGTTGCTCCCTATTAACTAAGGATCATTTATGTAAGAAGAGCTGTGGTTTGTATCAGTTTCATGAGCAGAATTGAACTAGATATGGTCCGTATGAGTGGGAAATTCAGTTCTTTTTTTCTGGGCTTGCTCATGTTTCTTGCTGTATTGGAGACTCTGGATAGAAGAGCATTCTTCTTGCGTTAAAACAGAGTGTGTTTCATGGATGAGAACAAAAGTTTGAATTGCCCTTCCGAAATGGATTTACGATGTAGGAGCTGTGTCTTCCTACAAGCAAGAGAGCATTTCTGGTGAAACCAGTGAATTTGGGTCTCAAATGAATTTACACAGAACGCAGATCCAATGCGTTTCTCACTATAAAAAAGAGCATTTATTTAACATGAGCTGTGGTTTGTATCAGTTTCATAGTCAGCGATGAAAAAGATATGATCCGTTTGAGTAGGAAGCACAGTTCTTTTATTCGGGCCTTGCTCAAGTTTCTTCCTGTATTGGAGATGCTTGAAAGAAGAGCATGCTTCTTGCATTTAAACAGAGTGTGTTACATGGCAGACAACACTAGTCTGAATTTCCCTTCTGAAATGGATTTAAGATCCAGGATCTGTTTCTTCCTACAAGCAAGAGAGCATTCATGGTGAAACCAGTGAAATTGCATTTCAAATGAATTTACACAGAACACAAACCCAACGCGTTTCTCACTATAAACTAAAGAGCATTTATTTAACATTAGCTGTGGTTTGCACCAGTTTCATAATCAGCGTTGAACCAGATATGGTCCATATGAGTGGGAAACACAGTTCTTTTTTTCTGGGCTTGCTCATGTTTCTTGTTGTATTTGAGACTCTGGAAAGAAGAGATTCTTCTTCTGTTAAAACAGAATGTGTTTCATGGATGAGAACACTAGTCTGAATTTCCCTTCAGAAATGGAGTTAAACCACAGTATCTGTGTCTTAGTACAAGCAAGAGGTCATTTCTGATAAACCCAGGGAATTTTCGGCTCAAATGAATTAACACAGTACACAAACCCAACGCGTTTCACACTATTAACTAAAGAGCGTTTATGTAAGAGGAGCTGTGGTTTGTATCAGCTTCATGAGCAGAGTTGAAGTAGATATGGTCCGTATAAGTGGGAAACACAGTTCATTTTTTCTGGGCTTGCTCATGTTTCTTGCTGTATTGGAGACTCTGGAAAGAAGAGCATTGTTCTTGCGTTAAAACAGAGTGTGTTTCATGGATGGAAACAAAGTTTTGAATTTCCCTTCTCAAATGGATGAAAGATCCAGGATCTGTGTCTTCCTACAAGCAAGAGAGTATTTCTGGTAAAACCAGTGAATTTGCGTCTCAAATGAATTTACACAGAACACAATCCCAACGCTTTTCTCACTATAAACTAAAGAGCATTTATTTAACATGAGCTGTCGTTTGTATCAATTTCATAATCAGCGTTGAACTAGATATGATCCGTATGAGTAGGAAACACAATTCTTTAATTCGTGGCTTGCTCATATTTCCTGTTGTTTTGGAGACATGGGAAAGAAGTGCATGCTTCTTGCGTTAAAACAGAGTGTGTTTCATGGATGAGAACACTGGTCTGAATTTCCCTTCAGAAACGGAGTTAAACCACAGGATCTGTGTCTTCCTACAAGCAAGAGGTCATTTCTGGTAAACCCAGGGAATTGTCGGCTCAAATGAATTTACACAGTTCACGAACCCAACGCGTTTCACACTATTAACTAAAGAGCGTTTATGTTAGAGGAGCTGTGGTTTGTATCACCTTCATGAGCACAGTTGAACTAGATATGGTCTGTATGAGTGGGAAATACAATTCTTTTTTTCTGGGCTTGCTCATGTTTCTTGCTGGATTGGAGATTCGGGAAAGAAGAGCATTCCTCTTGCGTTAAAACAGAGTGTGGTTCATGGATGAGAACACAGGTTTGAATTTCCCTTCTGAAATGGATTTAAGATCCAGGACCTGTGTCTTCCTACAAGCTAGAGAGCATTTCTGCTAATACCAGTGAATTTGCCGCTCAAATGAATTTACAAATTTCACGAACCCAAAGCGTTTCTCACTATAAACTAAAGAGCATTTAATTACCATGAGCTGTGGATTGGATCAGTTTCATAATCAGCATTGAACTAGATATGATACGTATGAGAAGGAAGCACAGTTCTTTTATTCGGGGCTTCCTCATGTTTCTTTGTGTATTGGAGACTCTGGAAAGAAGAGCATTCTTCTTGCATTAAATCAGAGTGTGTTTCATGGATGAGGACACTGGTCTGAATTTCCCTTCTGAAATGGATTTAAGAACCAGGATGTGTTTTTTCCTACAAGCAAGAGAGCATTCATGATAAAACCAGTGAATTTGCGTCTCAAATGAATTTACACAGAATGCAGATCCAACGCGTTTCTCACTATAAAGAAAGAGCATTTATTTAACATGAGCTGTGGTTTGTATCAGTTTCATAAGCAGAGTTGAACTAGATATGAACCGTATGAGTAGGAAACACAGTTCTTTTATTTGGGGCTTGCTCATGTTTCTTGCTGTATTGGAGACGCTGGAAAGATCAGCATGATTATTAGTTAAAACAGAGTGTGTTTCATGGATGAGAACACTGGTCTGAATTTCCCTTCTGAAATGGATTTAAGATCCAGGATCTGTGTCTTCCTACAGCAAGAGAGCATTTCTGTTAAAACCAGTGTATTTTCGTCTCAAATGAATTTACACAGAACACAAACCCAACGTGTTTCTCACTATAAACTAAAGAGCATTTATTTAACATGAGCTGTGGTTTGTATCAGTTTCATAATCAGCGCTGAACTAGATATGATCCGTTTGAGCAGGAAACACAATTCTTTTTGTGGCTTGCTCATGTTTCTTGCTGTATTGGAGACACAGGAAAGAAGAGCATGCTTCTTGCGTTAAAACAGATTGGTTTTCATGGAAGAGAACACTGGTATGAATTTACCTTCAAAAACGGAGTTAAACCACAGTATGTGTCTCTTCCTACAAGCAAGAGTTATTTCTGGTAAACCCAGTGAATTTGCGGCTCAAATGAATTTACACAGTTCACAAACCCAATGCGTTTCTCACTATAAAGAAAGAGCATGTATTTACCATGAGCTGTAGTTTGGATCAGTTTCATAATCAGCGTTGAACTAGATATGATCCCTATGAGAAGGAAGCACAGTTCTTTTATTTGGGGCTTGCTCATGTTTCTTGGTGTATTAGAGACTCTGGAAAGAAGAGCATGCTTCCTGCGTTAAAACAGAGTGTGTTTCATGGATGTGAACACTGGTCTGAATTTCCCTTCTGAAATGGATTTAAGATCCAGGATCTGTTTTTTCCTACAAGCAAGAGAGCATTCATGGTAAAACCAGTGAATTTGCGTCTCAAATGAATTTACACAGAACACAAACCCAACGCGTTTCTCACTATAAACTAAAGAGCATTTATTTAACATGAGCTGTGGTCTGCATCAGTTTCATAATCAGCGTTGAACTAGATATGATCCGTATGAGTAGGAAATACAGTTCTTTTATTCGTGGCTTGCTCATGTTTCTTTCAGTATTGGAGACACAGGAAAGAAGAGCATGCTTCTTGCGTTAAAACAGATTGTGTTTCATGGCAGAGAACACTGGTATGAATTTCCCCTCAGAAACAGAGTTAAACCACAGGATCTGTGTATTCCTACAAGCAAGAATTCATTGCGTGTAAACCATGTGAATTTGCGGCTCAAATGAATTTACACAGTTCACGAACCCAACTGCTTTCTCACTATTAACTAAAGAGCATTTATGTAAGAAGAGCTGTGGTTTGCATCAGTTTCATGAGCAGAATTGAACTAGATATGGTCCGTATGAGTGGGAAACACAGTTCTTTAATTCTGGGCTTGCTCATGTTTCTTGTTGTATTGGAGACTCTGGAAAGAAGAGATTCTTCTTGCGTTAAAACAGAGTGTGTTTCATGGATGAGAACAAAAGTTTGAATTGCCCTTTCGAAATGGATTTACAATCTAGGAGCTGTGTCTTCCTACAAGCAAGAGAGCATTTCTGCTGAAACCAGTGAATTTGGGTCTCAAATGAATTTACACAGAACGCAGATCCAATGCGTTTCTCACTATAAAAAAAGAGCATTTATTTAACATGAGCTGTGGTTTGTATCAGTTTCATAGTCAGCGATGAACAAGATATGATCCGTTTGAGTAGGAAGCACAGTTCTTTTATTCGGGCCTTACTCAAGTTTCTTCCTGTATTAGAGAAGCTTGAAAGAAGAGCATGCTTCTTGCGTTTAAACAGAGTGTGTTACATGGCAGAGAACACTAGTCTGAATTTCCCTTCTGAAATGGATTTAAGATCCAGGATCTGTTTCTTCCTACAAGCAAGAGAGCTTTTATGGTAAAACCAATGAATTTGCGGCTCAAATGAATTTACATAGTTCACAAACCCAACGCATTTCACATTATTAACTAAAGAGCATTTATTTAACAAGATCTGAGGTTTGTATCAGTTTCATGAGCAGAGTTGAACTAGATATGAGCCATGTAGTTAGGAAACACAGTTCTTTTATTTCGGGCTTGCTCATGCTTCCTGCTCTATTGGAGACTCTGGAAAAATGAGCATGCTTCTTGCATTAAAACAGAATGTGTTTCATGGATGAGAACACTAGTCTGAATTTCCCTTCATAAATGGAGTTAAACCACAGTATCTGTGTCTTAGTACAAGCAAGAGGTCATTTCTGATAAACCCAGGGAATTTTCGGCTCAAATGAATTAACACAGTACACAAACCCAACGCGTTTCACACTATTAACTAAAGAGCGTTTATGTAAGAGGAGCTGTGGTTTGTATCAGCTTCATGAGCAGAGTTGAAGTAGATATGGTCCGTATAAGTGGGAAACACAGTTCATTTTTTCTGGGCTTGCTCATGTTTCTTGCTGTATTGGAGACTCTGGAAAGAAGAGCATTGTTCTTGCGTTAAAACGGAGTGTGTTTCAAGGATGAGAACAAAGGTTTGAATTTCCCTTATGAAATGGATGAAAGATCCAGGATCAGTGTCTTCCTACAAGCAAGAGAGTATTTCTGGTAAAACCAGTGAATTTGCGTCTCAAATGAATTTACACAGAACACAATCCCAACGCGTTTCTCACTATAAAAGAAGAGCATTTATTTAACATGAGCTGTGGTTTGTATCAGTTTCATAATCAGCGTTGAACTAGATATGATCCGTATGAGTAGGAAACACAATTCTTTTATTCGTGGCTTGCTCATATTTCTTGTTGTTTTGGAGACGCGGGAAAGAAGAGCAGGCTTCTTGCGTTAAAACAGAGTGTGTTTCATGGATGAGAACACTGGTCTGAATTTCCCTTCAGAAACGGAGTTAAACCACAGGATTTGTGTCTTCCTACAAGCAAGAGGTCATTTCTGGTAAACCCAGGGAATTGTCGGCTCAAATGAGTTTACACAGTTCACGAACCCAACACATTTCACACTATTAACTAAAGAGCATTTATGTAAGAGGAGCTGTGGTTTGTATCAGCTTCATGAGCAGAGTTGAACTAGATATGGTCTGTATGGGTGGGAAATACAGTTCTTTTTTTCTGGGCTTGCTCATGTTTCTTGCTGTATTGGAGACGGTGGAAAGTACAGCATGCTTCTTGCATTAAAATAGAGTGTGTTTCATGGAAGAGAACACTGGTCTTAATTTCCCTTCTGAAACGGAGTAAAACCCCAGGATATGTGTCTTCCTACAAGCAAGAGGTCATTTCTGGTAAACCCACTGTATTTGTGGTTCAAATGAATTTACACAGTTCACAACCCAATGCGTTTCTCACTATTAACTAAAGAGCATTTATTTAACAGGAGCTGTGGTTAGTATCAGTTTCATAAGCAGAGTTGAACTAGAAATGGTCTGTATGAGTATGAAACACCATTCTCTTATTCGGGGCTTGCTCATGTTTCTTGCTGTATTGGAGAATCTGGAAAGAAGAGCATGCTTCTTGCGTTAAAACAGACTGTGTTTCATGGAAGAGAGCACTATTCTGAATTTGCCTTCAGAAACGGAGTTAAACCAAAGGATCTGTATCTTCCCACAAACAAGAGGTCATTTCTGGCAAACCTACTGAATTTTGCGCTCAATGAATTTACATAGTTCACAAACCCAACCCGTTTCTCACTATTAACTAAAAAGCAATTATTTAACAGGTGCCGTGGTTTGCATCAGTTTCAGAATCAGAGTTGAACTAAATATGTTCCATATGAGTAGGAAACACATTACTTTTTTTCTGGGTTTGCTCATGTTACTTGCTATATTGCAGAAGCTGGAAAGAAGTGCATGCTTATTGCGTTAAACAAAGTGTGTTTCATGGATGAGAAGAGAGGTCTGAATTTCCCTTCAGAAACGGAGTCAAACCACAGGATCTGTGTCTTCCTACAAGCAAGAGGTCATTTCTGGTAAACCCAGTGAAATTGCGGCTCAAATCAATTTACACAGAACACAAACCCAAAGCGTTTCTCACTATTAACTAAAGAGCATTTATTTAACATGAGCTGTGGTTTGTATCAGTTTCATAAGCAGCGTTGAACTAGATATGATCCGTATGCTTAGGAAACACTCTTCTTTATTCGGGGCTTGCTCATGTTTCTTGCTGTTTTGGAGACGCTGGAAAGAAGAGCATGCTTCTTGCGTTAAAACATAGTGTGGTTCATGGATGAGGACACTGGTCTGAATTTCCCTTCTGAAATGGATTTAAGGTCCAGGATCTGTGTCTTCCTACAAGCAAGAGGTCATTGCTGGTTACCCCAGTGAATTTGCGGTTCAAATGAATTTACACAGAACACAAACCCAAAGAGTATCTCACTAATAACTAAAGAGCATTTATGTAACTGGAGCTGTGGTTTGTATCAGTTTCACAAGCAGAGTTGAACTAGATATGATCCGTATGAGCAGGAAACACAGTATTTTTATTCTGGGCTTGCTCATGTTTCTTGCTGTATTGGAGACGTTGGAAAGTAGAGCATGCTTCTTGCATTAAAACAGAGTGTGTTTCATGGAAGAGAAAACTGGTCTGAATTTTCCTTAGGAAACAGAGTCAAACCACAGGATCTGTGTCTTCCTGCAAACAAGAGGTCATTTCTGGTATACCCACTGAATTTTGGGCTCAAATTAATTTACAAAGTTCACAAACCCAACGCGTTTCTCACTATTAAATAAAGAGCATTTATGTAAGAGGAGCTGTGGTTTGTATCAGTTTCATGAGCAGAGTTGACCTAGATATGGTCCGTATGAGTAGGAAACACAGTACTTTTATTTGGGGCTTGCTCATCTTTTTTGCTGTATTGGAGAAACTGGAAAGAAGAGCATGCTTCTTGCATTATAACAGAGTGTGTTTCAGGGAAGAGGACACTGGTCTGAATTTCCCTTCTGAAATGGATTTAAGGTCCAGGATCTGAGTCTTCCTACAAGCAACAGGTCATTTCTGGTAAATCCAGTCAATTTGCGGCTCAAATGACTTTACACAGAACACAAACCCAACGCATTACTCACTATTAACTAAAGTGCATTTATTTAAAAGAAGCTGTGGTTTGTATCAGGTCCATAATCAGAGCTGAATTAGATATGATGCCTATGAGTAGGAAACACAGTTATTTTTTCGGGGCTTGCTCATATTTCTTGCTGTATTGGAGACACTGAAAAGAAGAGCATTCTTCTTGTGTCAAAACAGAGTGTGTTTCATGGAAGAGGACACTGGTCTGAATTTCCCTTCTGAAATGGATTTAAGGTCCAGGATCTGTGTCTTCCTACAAGCAAGAGGTCATTTATGGTATACCCACTGTATTTTGGGCTCAAATGATTTTACACAGTTCACAATCCCAACGCGTTTCCTTCAATTAACAAAGAGCATTTATTTAACAGGAGCTGTGGTTTGTATCAGTTTCATAAGCAGAGATGAACTAGATATGGTCCGTATGAGTAGGAAACACAGTTCTTTATTTCTGGAATTGCTCATGTTTCGTGCTGTATTGGAGACTCCGGAAAGAAGAGCATGCTTCTTGCGTTAAAACAGAGTGAGTTTCATGGAAGAGAACACCCGTCTGAATTTCCATTCAGAAACGGAGTTAAACCACGGGATCTCTGTCTTCCTACAAGCAAGAGGTCATTTCTGGTAAACCCAGTGAATTGGTGGCTCAAATGAAATTACACAGTTCATGAACCCAACGCGTTTATCACAATTAAGTAAAGAGCATTTATGTAAGAGGAGCTGTGGTTTGTATCAGTTTCATAAGTAGAGTTGAACTAGATATGGTCCGTATGAGTAGGAAACACGGTTTTTTTATGCTGGGCTTGCTCATGTTTCTTGCTGTATTGGAGAAGCTGGAAAGAAGAGCATGCTTTTTGAATTAAAACACAGTTCACAATCCCAACGCGTTTCTCACAATTAACAAAGAGCATTCATTTAACAGGTGCTTTGGTTTGTATCAGTTTAATAAGCAGAGATGAACTAGATATGGTCCGTATGAGTAGGAAACACAGTTCTTTAATTCTGGGATTGCTCATGTTTCGTGCTGTACTTGAGACTCCGGAACGAAGAGCATGCTTCTTGCGTTAAAACAGAGTGTGTTCCGTGGATGAGAACACTGGTCTGAATTTCCCTTCAGAAATGGATTTAAACCACAGGATCTGTGTCTTCCTACAACAAGAGGTCATTTATGGTAAACCCACTGAAGTTTGGGCTCAAATGAATTTAAACATCTCACCAACCCAATGTGTTACTCACTATTAACTAAGGAACATTTATTTAACAGCAGCTGTAGTTTGTATCAGTTTCATAAGTAGAGTTGAACTAGATATGGTCCGTATGAGTAGGAAACACGGTTCTTTTATGCTGGGCTCGCTCATGTTTCTTGCTGTATTGGAGAAGCTGGAAAGAAGAGCATGCTTTTTGAATTAAAAGAGAGTGTGTTTCATGGATGAGAACACTGGTCTGAATTTCCCTTCTGAAATTGATTTAAGGTCCAGGATCTGTGTCTTCCTACAATTAAGACGTTATTTCTGGCAAACACACTGAATTTTGGGCTCAAATGAATTTACAGAGTTCACAAACCCAACGCGGTTCTTACTATTAATTAAAAAGCATTTATTTAACAGGTGCTGTGGTTTGCATTAGTTTCATAAGCAGAGTTGAACTAGATATGGTCCATATGATTAGGGAACACGCTTCTTTTTTCTGTGCTTGCTCATTTTTCTTGCTGTACTGCAGATGCTTGAAAGAAGAGCATCCTTCTTGCAATAAAAAAGAGTGTGTTTCATGGATGAGAACACTGGTCTTAATTTCCCTTCTGAAATGGAGTTAAACCACAGGATCTGTGTCTTCCTACAATCAAGAGCTCATTTAGGGCAAACACACTGAATTTTGGGCTCAAATGAATTTACACAGTTCACAAACCCAACGCGTTTCATACTATTACCTAAAGAGCATTTATATAACATGAGCTGTGGTTTGTATCAGTTTCATAATCAGAGTTGAACTAGATATGATGCCTATGAGTAGGAAATACAGTTATATTTTTCGGGGCTTGCACATGTTTCTTTCTGTATTGGGGAAACTGGAAAGAAGAGCATGCTTCTTGCTTTAAAACAGAGTGTGTTTCATGGAAGAGGACACTGGTATGAATTTCCCTTCAGAAATGGATATGGTCCAGGATCTGTGTCTTCATACAAGAAAGAAGTCTTTTCTGGTAAACCCAGTCAATTTGCGGCTCAAATGAATTTACACAGAACACAGACACATCTCGTTTCTCACTATTAACTAAAGAGCATTTATTTAACAGGAGCTGTGGTTTGTATCAGTTTCAGAATCAGAGTTGAACTAGATATGATGCCTATGAGTAGGAAACACAGTTCTTTTTGGGGTGCTTTCTCATGTTTCTTGCTGTATTCCAGACCCTTGAGAGAAGAGCATACCGCTTGCGTTAAAACAGCCTGTGTTTCATGGATGAGAACACTGGTCTGAAATTACCTTCACTAACGGAGTTAAACCACAGGATCTGTGTCTTCCTACAAGCAAGGGGTCATTTCTGGTAAACCCAATGAATTTGTGGTTCAAATGAATTTACACTGTTCACAAACCCAATGCGTTTCTCATAATTAATAAAGAGCATTTATGTAAGAGGAGCTGTGGTTTGTATCAGTTTCATGAGCAGAGTTGAACTAGATATGGTCCGTATGAGAAGGAAACACATTTCTCTTTTACTGGACTTGGTCATGTTTCTTGATGTATTGGAGACTTTGGAAAGAAGAGCATGATTCTTGCGTTACAACAGAGTGTGTTTCATGGATGAGAACACTGGTCTGAATTTCCCTTCATAAACGGAGTTTAACCACAGGATCTGTGTCTTCCTACAAGCAAGGGGTCATTTCTGGTAAACCCAGTCAATTTGCGGGTCAAATGAATATACACAGAACACAACCCCAACGCCTTTCTCACTATTACCTAAAGTGCCTTTATTTAACAGGAGCTGTGGTTTGTATCAGTTTCATAATCAGAATTGAACTAGATATGATGCCTATGAGTAGGAAATACAGATCTTTTTTTCGGGACTTGCTCATGTTTCTTCTGTTTTGGGGAAACTGTTAAGAAGAGCATGCTTCTTGCCTTAAAACAGAGTGTGTTTCATGGAAGACGACACTGGTCTGAATTTCCCTTCTTAAATGGATTTAAGGTCCAGGATCTGGGTCTTCCTACAAGCAAGAGGTCATTTATGGTATACCCTCTGTATTTTAGGCTCAAATGAATTTACAGAGTTCACAATCCCAACGCGTTTCTCACAATTAACAAAGAGCATTTATTTAACAGGTGCTGTGGTTTGTATCAGTTTAGTAAGCAGAGATGAACTAGATATGGTCCGTATGAGTAGGAAACACAGTTCTTTAATTCTGGGATTGCTCATGTTTCGTGCTGTACTTGAGACTCCGGAACGAAGAGCATGCTTCCTGCGTTAAAACAGAGTGTGTTCCGTGGATGAGAACACTGGTCTGAATTTCCCTTCAGAAACGGATTTAAACCACAGGATTTGTGTCTTCCTAAAATTAAGAATTTATTTCTAGCAAACACAGTGAATTTTGGGCTCAAATGAATTTACAGAGTTCACAAACCCAACGCGGTTCTTACTATTAATTAAAAAGCATTCATTTAACAGGTGCTGTGGTTTGCATTAGTTTCATAAGCAGAGTTGAACTAGATATGGTCCATATGATTAGGGAACACAGTTCTTTTTTCTGTGCTTGCTCATTTTTCTTGCTGTACTGCAGATGCTTGAAAGAAGAGCATCCTTCTTGCGATAAAACAGAGTGTGTTTCATGGAAGAGAACACTGTTCTGAATTTCCCTTCAGAAACAGAGTTAAACCACAGGATCTATGTCTTCCTACAAGCAAGAGGTCTTTTCTGGTAAACCCAATGATTTTGCGTCTCAAATGAAATTACACAGTTCACAATCCCAACGCGTTTCTCACAATTAATAAAGAGCATTTATTTAACAGGTGCTGTGGTTTGTATCAGTTTAATAAGCAGAGATGAACTAGATATGGTCCGTATGAGTAGGAAACACAGTTCTTTAATTCTGGGATTGCTCATGTTTCGTGCTGTACTGGAGACTCCGGAAAGAAGAGCATGCTTCTTGCGTTAAAACACAGTATGTTTCTTGGATGAGAACACTGGTCTGAATTTCCCTTCTGAAATGTATTTAAGATCCAGGATATGTGTCTTCCTACAATCAAGAAGTTATTTCTGGCAAACACACTGAATTTTGGGCTCAAATGAATTTACAGAGTTCACAAACCCAACGCGGTTCTTACTATTAACTAAAAAGCATTTATTTAACAGGTGCTGTGTTTTGAATTAGTTTCATAAGCAGAGTTGAACTAGAAATGGTCTGTATATGTATGAAACACCATTATTTTATTCGGACTTGATCATGTTTCTTGCTGTATTGGAGACGCTGGAAAGAATATTATGCTTCTTGCATTAAAACAGAGTGTGTTTCATGGAAGTGAACACTGGTCTGAATTTCCCTTCAGAAACGGAGTTAAACCACAGCATCTGTGTCTTCCTACAAACAAGAGGTCATTTCTGGTAAACCCAGTGAATTTGCGGCTCAAATGAATTTACACAGAACATAAACCCAAAGCATTTCTCACTATTGACTAAAGAGCATTTATATAACATGAGCTGTGGTTTGTACCAGTTTCATTAGCAGAGTTGAAGTAGAAATGGTCCATATGAGTATGAAACACCATTCTTTTATTCGTGGCTTGCTCATGTTTCTTGCTGTATTGGAGACGCTGGAAAGACGATCATGCTTCTTGCGTAAAACAGAGCGTGTTTCATGGATGAGAACACTGATCTGAATTTCCCTACAGAAACGGAGTTAAACCACAGGAACTGTGTCTTTCTACAAGCAAGAGGTCATTTACGGTAAACCCACTGAATTTTGGGCTCAAATGAATTTACTCACCTCATGAACCCAACGTGTTTCTCACTATTAACTACAGAGCATTTATTTAAGAGGAGCTGTTGTTTGTATCAGTTTCATAAGCAGAGTTGAACTAGAAATGGTCTGTATGAGTAGGAAACAGTTCTTTTTCCTGGGCTTGTTCATGTTTCCTGCTGTATTGGATATCCTGGACAGAAGAGCATACTTCCTGCGTTAAAATAGAGTGTGTTTCATGGAAGAGAACACTGGTCTGAATTTCCCTTCAGAAACGGAGTTAAACCACAGGATCTGTGTCTTCCTATAAGCAAGGGGTCATTTCTGGTAAACCCAGTCAATTTGCAGGTCAAATGAATATACACAGAACACAAACCCAACACGTTTCTCACTATTAACTATAGTGCCTTTATTTAACAGGATCTGTGGTTTGTATCAGTTTCATAATCAGAGTTGAAATAGATGTGATGCCTATGATTAGGAAATACAGTTCTTTTTTTCGGGGCTTGCTCATGTTTCTTTCTGTATTGGGAAAACGGGAAAGAAGAGCATGCTTCTTGCCTTAAAACAAAGTGTGTTTCATGGAAGACGACACTGGTCTGAATTTACCTTCTGAAATGGATTTAAGGCCCAGGATCTGTGTCTTCCTACAAGCAAGGGGTCTGTTCTGGTAAACCCAGTGAATTTGCGGCTCAAATGAATTTACACATAGCAAAAACACAAAGCATTTCTCACTATTAACTAAAGAGCATTTATTTAACATGAGCTGTGGTTTGTATCAGTTTCATAAGCAGAGATGAACTATATATGGTCCGTATGAGTAGGAAACACACTTCTTTAATTCTGGGATTGCCCATGTTTCTTGCTGTACTTGAGACTCCGGAAAGAAGAGCATGCTTCTTGCGTTAAAACAGAGTGTGTTTCATGGATGAGAACAGTGGTCTGAATTTCCCTTCAGAAACGGATTTAAACCACAGGATCTGTGTCTTCCTACAAGCAAGAGGTCATTTATGGTTAACCCACTGAATTTGTGGCTCAAATGAATTTACACAGTTCACAAACCCAACGCGTTTCTCACAATTAATAAAGAGCATTTATGTAAGAGGAGCTGTGGTTTGTATGAGTTTCATGAGTAGAGTTGAACAAGATATGGTCGGTATGAGTAGGAAACACAGTTCTTTTATCTGGGCTTGGTAATGGATCTTGATGTATTGGAGACTCTGGAGAGAAGAGCACGCTTCTTGCGTTACAACAGAGTGTGTTTCATGGATGAGAACCTTGGTCAGAATTTCCCTTCAGAAACGGATTTAAACCACAGGATCTGTGTCTTCCTACAAGCAAGAGGTCATTTATGGAAAATCCACTGAATTTTGGGCTCAAATGAATTTGCACATCTCACCAACCCAACACGTTTCTCACTATTAACTAAAGGGCATTTATGTAAGAGGAGCTGTGGTTTGTATCAGTTTCATGATCAGAGTTGAACTAGATATGGTCTGTATGAGTTCGAAACACAGTTCTTTTTTTCAGGGCTTGCTCATGTTTCTTGGTGATATGGAGACTCTGGAAAGAAGAGCATGCTTCTTTCGTTAAAACAGAGTGTGTTTCATGGTTGAGAACACTGGTCTGAATTTCCCTTCAGAAACGGAGTTAAACCACAGGATCTGTGTCTTTCTACAAGCAAGAGGTCATTTCTGGTAAACCCAGTCAATTTGCGGCTCAAATGAATTTACACAGAACACAAACCCAACGCCTTTCTCACTATTAACTAAAGAGAATTTATTTAACAGGAGCTGTGGTTTGTATCAGTTTCATAATCAGAGTTGAACTAGATATGATGCCTATGTGTAGGGAACACAGTTCTTTTTTCGGGGCTTGCTCATGTTTCTTCAGGTATTGCAGACCCTGGAAAGAAGAGCATGGTTCTTGCGTTAAAAAAGAGTGTGTTTCATGGAAGAGGACACTGGTCTGAATTTCCTTCAGAAATGGAGTGAAACCACAGGATATGTGTCTTCCTACAAGCAAGAGGTCATTTATGGTAAACCAAGTGAATTTGTAGCTGAAAAGAATTTACACAGTTCAAAAAACCAACGCGTTTCTCACAATTAACTAATGAGCATTTATGTAAGGGGAGCTATGGTTTGTATCAGTTTCATGAGCAGAGTTGAACTAGATATGGTCCTTAAAAGTAGGAAACACAGTTATTTCATTCTGTGCTTGCTCACGATTCTTGCCATATTGGAGACGCTTTAAAGAAGAGCATGCTTCTTGTGTTAAAACAGAGTGTGTTTCATGGATGAGAACACTGGTCTGAATTTCCATTAAGAAACGGAGTTAAACCACAGGATCTGTGTCTTCCTACAAGCAAGAGATCTTTTATGGTAAACACACTGAACTTTGGGCTCAAATGAATTACACAGCTCACAACCGAACACGATTCTCACTATTAAGTATAGCGCATTTATTAAACAGCAGCTGTGGTTTGCATCAGTTTCATAAGCAGTGTTGAACTAGATATGTTCCATATGAGTAGGGAACACATTCCTTTTTTTCTGGGCTTGCTCAGGTTTCTTGCTCTATTGGAGATACTTGAAAGAAGAGCATGCTTCTTGCGTTAAAACAGATAGTGTTTCAAGGAAGAGAACACTCGTCTGAATTTTCCTTCAGAAACCGATTTAAACCACAGGATCTCTGTTTTTCTACAAGCAATAGGTCATTAGTGGTAAACACAGTGAATTTGTAGCTCAAATGAATTTATACAGTTTACGAACCCAACGTGTTTCTCACAATTAACTAAAGAGCATTTATGTAAGAGGAGCTGTGGTTTGTATCAGTTTCATGAGCAGAGTTGAACTAGATATGGTCTGTATGAGTTGCAAACACAGATATTTTATTCTGGGCTTGTTCATGTTTCTTGCTTTAATGGAGATGCTGGAAAGAAAAGCACGCTTCTTGCGTTAAAACAGAGTGTGTTTCATGGATGAGAACACTGGTCTGAATTTCCCTTCTGAAATGGATTTAAGGTCCAGGATCTGTGTCTTCCTACAAACAAGAGGTCATATCTGGTAAAACCACTCAATTTTGGGCTCAAATGAATTTTCATAGTTCACAAACCCAACGCGTTTCTCACTATTAACTAATGAGAATTATTTAACAGGAGCTGTTGTTTGTATCAGTTTCATAAGCAGAGTTGAACTAGATATGTTCCATATGAGTCGGAAACACATTTCTTTTTTCTGGGCTTGCTCAGTTTTCTTGTTCTGTTGGAGACGCTTGAAAGAAGAGCATGCTTCTTGCGTTAAAAGAGAGTATATTTCAGGGAAGAGGACACTGGTCTGAATTTCCCTTGTGAAATGGATTTAAGGTCCAGGATCTGTGTCTTTCTACAAGCAAGATGTCATTTCTGGTAAACCCACAGAATTTTGGGCTCAAATGTATTTACACAGTTCACTAACCCAATGCGTTTCTCACTATTAACTAAAGAATATTTATATAACAGGAGCTGTCGTTTGTATCAGTTTCATAAGCAGAGTTGAACTAGATATGTTCCATATGAGTCGGAAACACATTTCTTTTTTCTGGGCTTGCTCAGTTTTCTTGGTCTATTGGAGACACTTGAAAGAAGAGCATGCTTCTTTCGTTAAAACAGAGTGTGTTTCATGGAAGAGAACACCCGTCTGAATTTCCCTTCAGAAACGGAGTTAAACCAAAGGATCTGTGTCTTCCTACAAGCAAGAGGTCATTTCTGGCAAACAACTTGAATTTTGGGCTCAATGAATTTACACAGTTCACAAACCCAACACGTTTCTCAGTATTAACTAAAGAGCATTTATTTAACAGGAGCTGTGGTTAGTATCAGTTTCATAAGTAGAGTTGAACTAGATATGGTCCGTATGAGTAGGAAACACAGTTCTTTTATTATGGGCTTGCTCATGTTTCTTGCTGTATTGCAGACGCTTGAAAGAAGAGCATGCTTTTTGAATTAAAACAGAGTGTTTTTCATGGATGAGAACACTGGTCTGAATTTCACTTCTGAAATGCATTTAAGGTCCAGAATCTGTGTCTTCCTACAATCAAGAGGTCATTTCTGGCAAACACACTGAATTTTGGGCTCAAATTAATTTGCAAAGTTCACAAAACAAACGCGTTTCTCACAATTAACTAAAGAGCATTTATTTAACAGGAGCTGTGGTTTGTATCAGTTTCATAATCCTAGTTGAATTACATATGTTCCAAATGTGTAGGAAACTCATTTCTTTTTCTGGGCTTGCTCAGTTTTCTTGTTCTATTGGAGACGCTTGAATGAAGAGCATGCTTCTTGCATTAAAACAGAATGTGTTTCAAGGATGTGAACATTGGTCTTAATTTCCCTTCTTAAATGGAGTTTAACCACAGGATCTGTGTCTTCCTACAATCAAGAGCTCATTTCTGGCAAACACACTGAATTTGGGCTCAAATGAATTTACACAGTTCACAAACACAACGAGTTTCTTACTATTACCTAAATAGCATTTATTTAACATGAGCTGTGTTTGTATCAGTTTCATAAGCACAGTTGAACTAGATATGATCCGTATGAGTAGGAAACACAATTCTTTTATTGTGGGCTTACACATGTTTCTTGCTGTATTGGAGACGCTGGAAAGAAGAGCATGCTTCCTGTGATAAAAAGGACTGTGTTTCATGGAGGAGAACACTGCTCTGATTTCCCTTCAGAAACAGAGTTAAACCACAGGATCTGTGTCTTCCTACAAGCAATAGGTCATTTCTGGTAATCCCAGTGAATTTGTGGCTCAAATGAAATTACATAGTTCACGAACCCAACGCATTTCTCACAATTAAGTAAAGAGCATTTATGTAAGAGGAGCTGTGGTTTGTATCAGTTTCATGAGCAGAGTTGAACTAGATATGGTTGGTATGTATAGGACACACAGTTCTTTTTTGTGCGCTTGGTCATGTTTCTTGATGTATTGGAGACTTTGGAAAGAAGAGCATGCTTCTTGCATTACAAAAGAGTGTGTTTCATGGATGAGAACACTGGTCTGAATTTCCCTTCAGAAACGGAGTTAAACCACAGGATCTGTGTCTTCCTACAAGCAAGGTGTCATTTCTGGTAAACCCAGTCAATTTGCGGGTCAAATGAATATACACAGAACACAAACCCAACGCGTTTCTCACTATTATCTAAAGTGCATTTATTTAACAGGATCTGTGGTTTGTATCAGTTTCATAATCAGAGTTGAACTAGATATGATTCCTATGAGTAGGAAATACAGTTCTTTTATTCTGGGCTTGCTCATGTTTCTTGCTGTATTGGAGACGCTGGAAAGAAGAGCATTCTTCTTGCATTAAAACAGAGTGTGTTTCATGGATGAGAACACTGGTCTGAATTTCCCTTTTGAAATGGATTTAAGGTCCAGGATCTGTGTCTTCCTACAATCAAGAAGTTATTTCTGGCAAAAACACTGAATTTTGGGCTCAAATGAATTTACACAGTTCACAAACCCAACGCGGTTCTTACTATTAACTAAAAAGCATTTATTTAACAGGTGCTGTGGTTTGCATTAGTTTCATAAGCAGAGTTGAACTAGATATGGTCCGTATGATTAGGGAACACAGTTCTTTTTTCTGTGCTTGCTCATTATTCTTGCTGTACTGCAGATGCTTGAAAGAAGAGCATCCTTCTTGCGATACAACAGAGTGTGTTTCATGGATGAGAACACAGGTCTGAATTTCCGTTCTGAAATGGATTTAAGGTCCAGGATCTGTGTCTTCCTACAAGCAAGAGGTCATTTCATGTAATCCCAGTGAATTTGCAGCTCAATTTTATTTACACAAGACAAAAACACAAAGCGTTTCTCACTATTAGCTAAAGAGCATTTATTTAACAAGAGCTGTGGTTTGTATCAGTTTCTTGAGCATAGTTGAACTAGATATGATCATTATGAGTATGAAACACAGTTATTTTTTTCTGGACTTGCTCATGTTTTTTGCTGTATTGGAGACGCTGGAAAGAAGAGCATGTTTTTTGCTTTAACACAGAGTGTGTTTCATGGATGAGAAGACTGGTCTGAATTTCCCATCAGAATCGTAGTAAAACCACAGCATCTGTGTCTTCCTACAAGAAAGAGGTCATTTCTGGTATACCCAGTGAATTTGTGACTCAAATGAATTTACACAGTTCACGAACCCAAGGCGTTTCACACAATTAACTAAAGAGCATTTATGTGAGAGGAGCTGTGGTTTATATCAGTTTCATGAGCAGAGTTGAACTAGATATGGTCCGTATGAGTAGGAAGAACAGTTCTTTTTCTCTGGAATTGCTCATGTTTCTTGCTGATATGGAGACTCTGAAGAGGAGAGCATGCTCCTTGCGTTAACATAGAGTGTGTTTCATGGAAGAGGACACTGGTCTTAATTTCCCTTCAGAAATGGATTTAAGGTCCAGGATCTGTGTCTTCTTACAAGAAAGAGGTAATTTCTGGTAAACCCAGTGAATTTGTGGCTCAAATGAATTTACACAGAACACAAACCTTATGCGTTTCTCACTATTAACTAAAGAGCATTTATATAACATGAGCTGTGGTTTGTATCAGTTTCATAAGAAGCGTTGAAGTAGATATGATCCATATGCGTAGGAAACACTCTTCCTTTATTCGGGGCTTGCTCATGTTTCTTGCTGTATTTTAGACGCTGAAAAGAAGAGCATGCTCTATGCGTTCAAACAGAGTGTATTTCATGGATGAGAACACAGGTCTGAATTTCCCTTCTGAAATGAAATTAAGGTCCAGGGTCTGTGTCTTCCTACAAGCCAGAGGTGATTTCTGGTAAATCCACTGAATTTTGGGCTCAAATGAATTTACAAAGTTCACAAACCCAACGCGGTTCTGACTATTAACTAAAGAACATTTATTTAACATGAGCTGTGGTTTGCTTCAGATTCATAAGCAGAGTTGAAGTAGATATGGTCCGAATGAGTACGAAACACAGGTCTTTTTTTCTGGGCTTGGTCATTTTTCCTGCTGTATTTGGGACGCTGGAAAAAAGAGCATGCTTCTGCGTTAAAACAGAGTGTGTTTCATGGATGAGTACACAGGTCTGAATTTCCCTTCTGAAACGGAGTTGAACCACAGCATCTGTGTCTTCCTACAAACAAGAGGTCATTTCTGGTAATCCAAGTGAATTTGCGGCTCAAATGAATTTTCACAGAACACAAACCCAAAGTATTTCTCAGTATTGACTAAAGAGCATTTATATAACATGAGTTGTGGTTTGTATCAGTTTCATTAGCAGAGTTGAACTAGATATGATCTGTATGAGTAGGAAACACAGTTATTTTATTCCGGGCTTGCTCATGTTTCTTGGTGTATTGGAGACGGTGGAAAGTAGAGCATGCTTCTTGCATCAACACTGAGTGTGTTTCATGGAAGAGAACACTGGTCTGAATTTCCCTTCAGAAACGGATCTGGGTCTTCCTACAAGCAAGAGTTCATTTCTGGTAAACGCCAGTGAATTTGTGGCACAAATGAATTGACACAGTTCAAAAACCCAACACGTTTCTCAATATTAACTAAAAATCATTTATTTAATAGGAGCTCTGGTTTTTATCCGTTTCATAAGCAGAGTTGAAGTAGAAATGGTCCGTATGAGTATGAAACACTATCTTTTGTTCAGGGCTTGCTCATGTTTCTTGCTGTATTGGAGAAGCTGGAAAGAAGATCATGCTTCTTGCGTAAAAACCCAGTGTGTTTCATGGATGAGAACACTGATCTGAATTTCCCTTCAGAAACGGAGTTAACCCACAGGATCTGTGTCTTTCTACAAGCAGGAGGGCATTTATGGTAATCTCACTGAATTTTGGGCTCAAATGAATTTGCCCAGCTCACCAATCCAACGAGTTTCTCACTATTAACTACAGAGCATTTCTTTAACAGGAGCTGTGCTTTGTATCAGTTTCATAAGCGCAGTTGAACTAGAAATGATCCGAATGAGTAGAAAACACAGTTCTTTTTTCTGGGCTTGCTCATGTTTCCTGCTGTATTGAGGATCCTGGAAAGAAGATCATGCTTCTTCCATAAAACACAGTGGGTTTCATGGAAGAGAACACTGGTCTTAATTTCCCTTCAGAAATGGGGTCAAACCACAGGATCTGTGTCTTCCTACAAGCAAGAGGTCATTTATGGTAAACCCAGTGAATTTGTGGCACAAATGAATTTACACAGTTCACAAACCCAACGCGTTTCTCAATATTAAGTAAAGAGCATTTATTTAACAGGAGCTGTGGTTTGCATCAGTTTCATTAGCAGAGTTGAACTAGATAAGTTCCATATGTGTAGGAAACACCATTCTTTTTTACTGGGCTTGCTCATGTTTCTTGCTCTATTGTAGACGCTTGAAAGTAGAGCATGCTTCTTGCGTTAAAACAGAGTGTGTTTCATGGATGAGAACACTGGTCTGAAATTCCCTTCAGAAACGGAGTTAAACCACAGGAACTGTGTCTTTCTACAAGCAATAAGTCATTTATGGTAATCTCACTGAACTTTGGGCTCAAATGAATTTACAGAGCTCACGAACCCAATGCATTTCTCACTATTAACTACAGAGCATTGATTTAAAAGAAGCTGTGGTTTCTATCAGTGTGAAGCAGAGTTGAACTAGAAATGGTCTGTATGTGTATGAAACACCATTATTTTATTCGGGCTTGCTCATGTTTCTTGCTGTATTGGAGACGCTGGAAAGAAGATCATGCTTCTTGCATTAAAACAGAGTGTGTTTCATGGAAGGAACACTGATCTGAATTTCCCTTCAGAAATGGAGTTAACCCTCAGGATCTGTGTCTTTCTACAAGCAAAGCTCATTTATGATAAACCCACTGTATTTTTGGCTCAAATGAATTTGCACAGCTCACTTTCCCTACGTGTTTCTCACTGTTAACTACAGAGCATTTATTTAACAGGAGCTGTGGTTTGTATCAGTTTGAAGCAGAGTTGAACTAGAAGTGGTCCGTATGAGTAGGAAACACAGTTCTCTTTTTCCGGGCATGCTCATGTTTCTTGCTTATATGGAGAGTCTGGAAAGAAGAGCATGCCTCTTGCGTTAAAATAGACTGTGTTTCATGGAAGAGGACACTGGTCTGAATTTCCCTTCAGAAATCGATTTAAGGTCCAGGATCTGTGTCTTTTTACATGCACGAGGTCATTTCTGGTAAACCCAGTCAATTTGCAGCTCAAATGAATTTACAAAGAACACAAACCCAACGCGTTTCTCACTATTAACTACAGAGGATTTATTTAACAGGAGCTGTGGTTTGTATCAGTTGGAAGCAGAGTTCAACTAGAAATGGTCCGTATGAATAGGAAACATGGTTCTCTTTTTCCGGGCTCGCTCATGTTTCTTGCTTTATTGGAGATGCTGGAATGAAGATCATGAATCTTGCGTTAAAACGGAGTGTGTTTCATGGAAGAGGACACTGGTCTGAATTTCCTTCAGAAACGGAGTGAAACCACAGGATATGTGTCTTCCTAAAGAAAGAGGTCATTTATGGTAAACCCCGTGAATTTTGGGCTCAAATGTATTTACACAGCTCGCGAACACAACGCGTTTCTCACTATTAACTGAAGAGCTTTTATTTAAGAGGAGCTGTGGTTTGTATCAGTTTCATAAGCAGAGTTGAACTAGATATGGCCTGTATGAGTAGGAAACACAGTTCTTTTTTTCTGGGCATGCTCATGTTTCTTGCTGTATTGGAGACTCTGGAAAGAAGAGCATGCTTAATGCATTAAAAGAGTGTTAGTTTCATGGATGAGAACACAGGTCTGAATTCCCCTTCAGAAACGGATTTAAGATCCAGGATCTGTGTCTTCCTACAAGCAAGAGTGCATTTCTGGTAAAACCATTGAATTTGCGGCTCAAATGAATTTACAAAGTTCACAAAACCAAAGCATTTCACACTATTAACTAGAGAGCATTTATGTAAGAGGAGCTGTGGTTTGTATCAGTTACATAAGCAAAGTTGAAGTAGATATGATACGTATGAGTCGGAAACACAGTTCTTTTATTTGGGTCTTGCTCATGTTTCTTGCAGTATTGGAGACGCTGGAAAGAAGAGCATGCTTCTTGCGTTAAAACAGAGTGTTTTTCATGGAACAGAACACTGGTCTGAATTCCCCTTCAGAAACGGGTTAAACCCCAGAATCTGTGTCTTCCCACAAGCAAGAGGTCATTTCTTGTAAACCCAGTGAATTAGCGGCTCAAATGAATTTACACAGTTCACAAACCCTACACATTTCACAATATTAACTAAAGGGCATTTATTTAACAGGAGCTGTGGTCTGTATCAGTTTCATAATCAGCGATGAACTAGATATGATCTGCATGAGTAGGAAGCACAGTTCATTTATTCGGGCCTTGCTCAAGTTTCTTGCTGTATTGGAGATGCTGGAAAGAAGAGCATGCTTCTTGCTTTAAAACAGAGTGTATTAAATGGAAGAGAACACTGGTGAATTTCCCTTCTGAAATGGATTTAAGATCCAGGATTTGTTTCTTCCTACAAGCAAGAGAGCATTTATGGTAAAACCAGTGAATTTACGGTTCAAATGGATTTACACAGTTCACAAACCCAACACATTAAACAATATTAACTAAGAGCATTTATTTAACAGGAGCTGAGGTTTGTATCAGATTCATAATCAGCGTTGAACTAGATATGTTCCGTATGAGTAAAACACAGTTCTTTTATTCGTGGCTTGATCATGTTTCTTGCTGTATTGGAGACACTGGAAAGAAGAGCATGCTTCTTGCTTTAAAACAGATGGTGTTTCATGGAAGAGAACACTGGTCTGAATTTCCCTTCAGAAACGGAGTTAAACCACAGGATCTGTGTCTTCCTACAAGCAAGAGGTCATTTCTGATAAACCCCGTGAATTTGCGGCCCAAATGAATTTACACAGTTCACGAAACCAACGCGTTTCTCACTATAAACTAACGAGCATTTATTTAACATGAGCTATGGTTTGGATCAATTTCATGAGCAGAATTGAACTAGATATGATCTGTATGAGTAGGAAACACAGTTCTTTAATTCGTGGCTTGCCCAATGTTCTTGCTGTATTGGAGACGCTGGAAAGAAGAGCATTCTTCTTCCGTTAAAACAGAGTGTGATTCATGGATGATAACACTGGTCTGAATTTCCCTTCTGAAATGGATTTAAGATCCAGGATATGTTTCTTCCTACAAGTAAGAGAGCATTTATGGTAAAACCAGTGAATTTGTGGCTCAAATGAATTTACACAGTTTACAAACCCAAAGCATTTCACACTATTAACTAAAGAGCATTTATTTAACAGGAGCTGTGGTTATATCAGTTTCATAAGGAGAGTTGAACTACATATGAGCCGTATGAGTAGGAAATACAGTTCTTTCATTTGGGGCTTGATAATATTTCTTGCTCTATTGGAGACGCTGGAAAGAAGAGCATGTTTCTTGCGTTAAAACACATTATGTTTCATGGACGTAAACACTGGTCTGAATTCCCTTTTCAGAAACTGAGTTAAACCACAGCATCTGTATCTTCCTACAAGCAAGAGGTCATTTCTGGTAAACCCAGTGAATTGACGGCTCAAATGAATTTACACAGTTCACGAACCCAACATGTTTCTCACTATTATCTAAAGAGCATTTATGTAAGAAGAGTCGTGGTTTGTATCAGTTTAATGAGCAGAATTGAACTTTATATAGTCCGTACGAATAGGAAACACAGTTCTTTTTTTCTGGGCTTGCTCATGTTTCTTGCTGTATTGGAGACTCTGGAAAGAAGAGAATGTTTCTTGCATTAAAACTGAGTGTGTTTCATGGATGAGAACACTGGTGGGAATTTCCCTTCTGAAATGGATTTAAGATCCAGGATTTGTTTCTTCCTACAATCAAGAGAGCATTTATGGTAAAACAAGTGAATTTGCGGCTCAAATGAATTTATGAAGTTCACAAACCCAACACATTACACAATATTAACTAAAGAGCATTTATTTAACAGGAGCTGTGGTTTGTATCAGTTTCATAATCAGCGTTGAACTAGATATGAACCGTATGAGTAGGAAACACAGTTCTTTTATTCGTGGCTTGCTCATGTTTCTTTCTGTATTGGAGACACTGGAAAGAAGAGCATGCTTCTTGCTTTAAAACATATGGTGTTTCATGGAAGAGAACACTGGTCTGAATTTCCCTTCAAAAACGGAGTTAAACCACAGGATCTGTGTCTTCCTACAAGCAAGATGTCATTTCTGGTAAACCCCATGAATTTGCGGCCCAAATGAATTTACACAGTTCACGACCCAACGCGTTTCTCACGATAAACTAACAAGCTTTTACTTAACATGAGCTATGGTTTGGATCAATTTCATGAGCAGAATTGAACTAGATATGATCTGTATGAGTAGGAAACACAGTTCTTTAATTCGTGGCTTGCTCAATGTTCTTGCTGTATTGGAGACGCTGGAAAGAAGAGCATTCTTCTTCCGTTAAAACAGAGTGTGATTCATGGATGATAACACTGGTCTGAATTTCCCTTCTGAAATGGATTTAAGATCCAGGATATGTTTCTTCCTACAAGTAAGAGAGCATTTATTGTAAAACCAATGAATTTGTGGCTCAAATGAATTTACACAGTTTAAAAACCGAAAGCATTTCACACTATTAACTAAAGAGCATTTATTTAAAAGGAGCTGTGGTTATATCAGTTTCATAAGCAGACTTGAACTACACATGAGCTGTATGAGTAGGAAACACAGTTCTTCTATTTGTGCCTTGCTCATATTTCTTGCTGTATTGGAGACGCTGGAAAGAAGAGCATGCTTCTTGCGTTACAACACAGTGTGTTACATGGAAGAGAACACTGGTCTGAATTTCCCTTCAGAAACGGAGTAAACCACAGGTTCTGTGTCTTCCTGTAAGCAAGAGGTCATTTCTGGTAAACCCCGTGAATTTTCGGCTCAAATGAATTTACACAGTTCACGAACCCAACGCGTTTCACACTATTAAGTAAAGAGAGTTTATGTAAGAGGAGCTGTGGTTTGCATCAGCTTCATGAGCAGAGTTGAACTAGATATGGTCCGTATGATGGGAAACACAGTTTTTTTTTTTTTTCTGGGCTTGCTCATGTTTCTTGCTGTATTGGAGACTCTGGAAAGAAGAGCATGCTTCTTGCGTTACAACAGAGTGTGTTTCATGGATGAGAACACTGGTCTGAATTTCCCTTCAGAAACGGAGTTAAACCACAGGATCTGTGTCTTACTACAAGCAAGGGGTCATTTCTGGTAAACCCAGTCAATTTGCGCGTCAAATGAATATACACAGAACACAAACCCAAAGCATTTCACACTGTTAACTAAAGATCATTAATTTAACAGTAGCTATGGTTTGTATCTGTTTCAGAGGCAGAGTTTAAAAAGATATTATTCGTATGAGTAAAAAACACAGTTCTTTATTTCGGTCTTGCTCATGTTTCTTGCTCTATTGGAGAGGCTGTTAAGATCAGCATGCTTCTTGTGATAAAACACAGGGTGTTTCAGGGATGAGAACACCGGTCTGAATTTCCCTTCAGAAACGGAGATAAACCACAGGATCTGTGTCTTCCTACAAGCAAGAGGTCATTTCTTGTAAACCCAGTGAATTGGTGGCTCTAATGAATTTACACAGTTCACGAACCCAACGCGTTTCTCACTATTAACCTAAGAGCATTTATGTAAGAAGAACTGTGGTTTGTATCAGATTCATGAGCAGAATTGAACTAGATATGGTCTGTATGAGTAGGAAACACTTCTTTTTTACCGGGTTTGCTCATGTTTCTTGCTGTATTCGAGATTCTGGAAAGAAGAGCATGCTTCTTGTGTTAAAACAGAGTGTGGTTCATGGATGAGAACACTGGTCTGAATTTCCCTTCTGAAATGAATTTAAGATCCAGGATCTGTTTCTTCCTACAAGCAAGAGAGCATTTATGCTAAAACCAGTGAATTTGCGGCTCAAATGAATTTACACCGTTCACAAACCCAAAGCATTTCACACTATTAACTAATGAGCATTTATTTAACAGGAGGTGTGGTTTGTATCAGATTCATGAGCAGAGTTGAAGTAGATATGAGCCATATGAGTAGGAAACACAGTTCTTTTATTTGGGGCTTGCTCATGTTTCTTGCTCTATTGGAGACGCTGGAAAGATGAGCATGCTTCTTGCGTTAAAACAGAGTATGTTACATGGATGAGAACACTGGTTGGAATTTCCCTTCAGAAACTCAGTTAAACCACAGAATCTTTGTCTTCCTACAAGCAAGAGGTCATTTCTGGTAAACCCAGTGAATTGGAGGCTCAAATGAATTTACACAGTTCACGAACCCAACGCGTTTTTCACTATTAACTAAAGAGCATTTATGTAAGAAGAGCTGTGGTTTGTATCAGTTTCATGAGCAGAATTGAACTACATATGGTCCGTATGAGTAGGAAACACAGTTCTTTATTTCTGGGCTTGCTCATGTTTCTGGCTGTTTTGGAGACTGTGGAAAGAAAAGCATTCTTCTTGCATTAAAGCAGATTGAGTTTCATGGATGAGAACACAGGTTAGCATTTCCCTTCTGAAATGGACTTAAGATCCAGGATCTGTGTATTCCTACATGCAAGAGAGCATTTATGGTAAAACCAGTGAATTTGCGGCTCAAATGAATTTACACAGTTTACAAACCCAAAGCATTTCACACTGTTAACTAACGAATATTTATTTAACAGGAGCTGTTGTTTGTATCAGTTTCATAAGCAGAGTTGAACTGCATATGAGCCGTATGAGTAGGAAACACAGTTCTTTTATTTGGGGCTTGCTCATGTTTCTTGCTCTATTGGAAATGCTGGAAAGATCAGCATGCTTCTTGTGTTAAAACACTGGGTGTTTCAGGGATGAGAACACCGGTCCGAATATCCCTTCAGAAACGGAGTTAAACCACAGGATCTGTTTCTTCCTACAAGCAAGAGGTCATTTCTGGTAAACCCAGTGAATTGGCAGCTCAAATGAATTTACACAGTTCACAAACCCAACGCGTTTCTCACTATTAACTAAAGAGCATTTATGTAAGAAGAGCTGTGGTTTGTATCAGTTTCATGAGCAGAATTGAACTAGATATGGTCCGTATGAGTAGGAAACACTGTTCTTTATTTCTGGGCTTGCTCATGTTTCTTGCTGTATTGGAGACTCTGGAAAGAAGAGCATGCTTCTTACGTTAAAACAGAGTGTGTTTCATGGATGAGAACACTGTGCAGAATTTCCCTTCTGAAATGGATTTAAGATCCAGGATCTGTTTCTTCCCACATGTAAGAGAGCATTTATGGTAAAAGCAGTGAATTTACTGCTCAAATGAATTTACACAGTTCACAAACCCAAAGCATTTCACACTATTAACTAAAGATCATTTATTTAACTGGAGCTGTGGTTTGTATCAGTTTCATAAGCAGATTTGAACTGCATATGAGCCGTATGAGTAGGAAACACAGTTCTTTTATTTGGGGCTTGCTCATGTTTCTAGCTCTATTGGAGATGCTGGAAAGATGAGCATGCTTCTTGCGTTAAAACAGAGTGTGTTTCATGGATGAGAACACTGGACTGAATCTCCCTTCAGAAACTCAGTTAAACCACAGGATCTGTGTCTTCCTACAAGCAAGAGGATATTTCTTCTACCCAGGGAATTTTCGGCTCAAATGAGTTTACACAGTTCAGGAACCCAACGCGTTTCACACTATTAACTAAAGAGCGTTTATGTAAGAGGAGCTGTGGTTTGTATCAGCTTCATGAGCAGAGTTGAACTATATATTGTCAGTATGACTGGGGAACACAGTTCTGTTTTTCTGGGCTTGTTCATGTATCTTGCTGTATTGGAGACTGTGGAACAAAGAGAGTTCCTCTTGTGTTAAAACAGAGTGTGTTTCATGGATGAGAACACAGGTTTGTATTACCCTACTGAAATGGATTTAAGATCCAGGATCTGTGTATTCCTACAAACAAGAGAGCATTACAGGTAAAACCAGTGAATTTGTGTCTCAAATGAATTTACACAGAACACAAACCCAAAGCATTTCACGCTATTAAGTAAAGATCATTTATTTAACAGGAGTTGTGGTTTTTATCAGCTTCATAAGCAGAGTTGAACTACATATGAGCCGTATGAATAGGAAACACAGTTCTTTTATTTGGGGCTTGCTCATGTTTCTTGCTCTATTAGAGATGCTGGAAAGATAAGCATGCTTCTTGTGTTAAAACACAGGGTGTTTCAGGGATGAGAACACCGGTCTGAATTTTCCTTCAGAAACGGAGTTAAACCACAGGATCTGTGTCTTCCTACAAGCAAGAGGTCATTTCTTATACCCAGGGAATTCTTGGCTCAAATGAGTTTACAGAGTTCACGAACCCAACGCGTTTCTCACTATTATCTAAACACCATTTATGTAAGAAGATCTGTGGTTTGTATGAGATTCATGAGCAGAATTGAACTAGATATGGTCTGGATGAGTAGGAAACACAGTTCTTTTTTTCTGGGCTTGCTCATGTTTCTTGCTGTAATGGAGATTCTGGAAAGAAGAGCATGCCTCTTGCTTTAAAACAGAGTGTGTTTCATGGATGAGAATACTGGTCTGAATTTCCCTCTGAAATGCATTTAAGATCCAGGATCTGTTTCTTGCTACAAGCAAGAGAGCATTTATGGTAAAACCAGTGAATTTGAAGCTCAAATGAATTTACACAGTTCACAAACCCAAGGCGTTTCACACTATTAAGTAAAGAGAGTTTATGTAAGAGGAGCTGTGGTTTGTATCAGCTTCATGAGCAGAGTTGAACTAGATATGGTCCGTATGATGGGAAACACAGTTTTTTTTTTCTGGGCTTGCACATGTTTCTTGCTGTATTGGAGACTCTGGAAAGAAGAGCATGCTTCTTGCGTTACAACAGAGTGTGTTTCATGGATGAGAACACTGGTCTGAATTTCCCTTCAGAAACGGAGTTAAACCACAGGATCTGTGTCTTACTACAAGCAAGGGGTCATTTCTGGTAAACCCAGTCAATTTACGCGTCAAATGAATATACACAGAACACAAACCCAAAGCATTTCACACTGTTAACTAAAGATCATTAATTTAACAGTAGCTATGGTTTGTATCTGTTTCAGAGGCAGAGTTTAAAAAGATATGATTCGTATGAGTAAAAAACACAGTTCTTTATTTGGGTGTTGCTCATGTTTCTTGCTCTATTGGAGAGGCTGTTAAGATCAGCATGCTTCTTGTGATAAAACACAGGGTGTTTCAGTGATGAGAACACCGGTCTGAATTTTCCTTCAGAAACGGAGTTAAACCACAGGATCTGTGTCTTCCTACAAGCAAGAGGACATTTCTTGTAAACCCAGTGAATTGGTGGCTCAAATGAATTTACACAGTTCACGAACCCAACGCGTTTCTCACTATTAACCTAAGAGCATTTATGTAAGAAGAACTGTGGTTTGTATCAGATTCATGAGCAGAATTGAACTAGATATGGTCTGTATGAGTAGGAAACACTTCTTTTTTTCCGGGTTTGCTCATGTTTCTTGCTGTATTCGAGATTCTGGAAAGAAGAGCATGCTTCTTGTGTTAAAACAGAGTGTGGTTCATGGATGAGAACACTGGTCTGAATTTCCCTTCTGAAATGAATTTAAGATCCAGGATCTGTTTCTTCCTACAAACAAGAGAGCATTTCAGGTAAAACCAGTGAATTTGCGGCTCAAATGAATTTACACAGTTCACAAACCCAAAGCATTTCACACTATTAACTAATGAGCATTTATTTAACAGGAGGTGTGGTTTGTATCAGATTCATGAGCAGAGTTGAAGTAGATATGAGCCATATGAGTAGGAAACACAGTTCTTTTATTTGGGGCTTGCTCATGTTTCTTGCTCTATTGGAGACGCTGGAAAGATGAGCATGCTTCTTGCGTTAAAACAGAGTATGTTTCATGGATGAGAACACTGGTTGGAATTTCCCTTCAAAAACTCAGTTAAACCACAGAATCTTTGTCTTCCTACAAGCAAGAGGATATTTCCTGTACCCAGGGAATTTTCGGCTCAAATGAGTTTACACAGTTCACGAACCCAACGCGTTTCACACTATTAACTAAAGAGCGTTTATGTAAGAGGGGCTGTGGTTAGTGTCAGCTTCATGAGCCGAGTTGAACTAGGTATGGTCAGTATGAGTGGGAAACACAGGTCTTTTTTTCTGGGCTTGCTCATGTTTCTTGCTGTATTGGAGACTGTGGAAAGAAGAGCATTCTTCTTGCATTAAAACAGATTGTGTTTCATGGATGAGAAGACAGGTTTGAATTTCCTTTCTGAAATGGATTTAAGATCGAGTATCTGTGTATTCCCCCAAGCAAGAGAGCATTTCTGGTAAAAACAGTGAAATCGTGTCTCAAATGAATTTACACAGAACACAATCCCAAAGAATTTCACACTATTAACTAAAGAGCATTTATTTAACAGGAGCTGTGGTTTGTATCAGTTTCATAAGCAGAGTTGAACTAGATATGAGCCGTATGAGTAGGAAACACAGTTCTTTATTTGTGGCTTGCTCATGTTTCTTGCTCTATTGGAGACGCTGGAAAGATGACCATGCTTCTTGCGTTAAAACAGAGTGTATTTCAAGGATGAAAACACTGGTCTGAATTTCCCTTCAGAAACTCAGTATAACCAAAGGATCTGTGTCTTCCTACAAGCAAGAGGTCATTTCTGGTAAACCCAGTTAATTGGCGGCTCAAATGCATTTACACAGTTCACGAACCCAACGCGTTTCTCACTATTAACTAAAGACCATTTATGTAAGAAGATCTGTGGTTTGTATCAGATTCATGAGCAGAATTGAACTAGATATGTTCTGGATGAGTAGGAAACACAGTTCTTATTTTCTGGGCTTGCTCATGTTTCTTGCTGTATTGGAGACTCTGGAAAGAAGATCATGATTCTTACGTTAAAACAGAGTGTGTTTCATGGATGAGATCACTGGTCTGAATTTTCCTTCTAAATAGATTTAAGATCTAGGATCTGTTTCTTCCTACATGCAAGAGAGGATTTATCGTAAATCCAGTCGAATTTGCGGTTCAAATGAATTTACACAGTTTACAAACCCAAAGAATTTCACACTATTAACTAAGAGCATTTATTTAACAGGAGCTGTGGTTTGAATCAGTTTCATACGCAGAGTTGAACTACATATGAGCCGTATGAGTAGGAAACACAGTTCGTTTATTTGTGTCTTGCTCATGTTTCTTGCTCTATTGGAGATGCTGGAAAGATCAGCATGCTTCTTGCGTTAAAACAGAGTGTTTTTCATGGATGAGAATACTGGACTGAATCTCACTTCAGAAACTCCGTTAAACCACAGGATCTGTTTCTTCACTACAAGCAAGAGGTCATTTCTTGTACACAGGGAATTTTCGGCTCAAAAGAGTTTACACAGTACACGAACCCAACGTGTTTCCCACTATTAACTAAAGAGCGTTTATGTAAGTGGAGCTGTGGTTTGTATCAGCTTCATGAGCATAGTTGAACTAGATATGGTCAGTATGAGTGGGAAACACAGTTCTTTTTTTCTGAGATTGCTCATGTTTCTTGCTGTATTGGAGACTGTGGAAAGAAGAGCATTCTTCTTGCGTTAAAACAGAGTGTGTTTCAAGGATGAGAACACAGGTTTGAATTTCCCTTCTGAAATGGATTTTAAATCCAGGATCTGTGTATTCCTACAAGCAAGAGAGCATTTCTGGTAAAACCAGTGAATTTGTGTCTCAAATGAATTTACACAGAACACAAACCCAAAGCATTTCACACTAATAACTAAAGAGCATTTATCTAACAGGAGCTGTGGTTTCTATCAGCTTCATACGAAGAGTTGATCTACATATGAGCCGGATGGGTAGGAAACACAGTTCTTTATTTGTGGCTTGCTCATGTTTCTTCTCTATTGGAGACGCTGGAAAGATGAGCATGCTTCTTGCGTTAAAACAGCGTGTATTTCAAGGATGAGAACACTGGTCTGAATTTCCCTTCAGAAACGGAGTTAAACCACAGGAACTGTGTCTTCCTACAAGCAAGAGGTCATTTCTGGTAAACCCAGTGAATTGGCGGCTCAAATGAGTTTACACAGTTCACGAACCCAAAGCGTTTCACACTATTAACTAAGAGCGTTTATGTAAGAGGAGCTGTGGTTTGTATCAGCTTCATGAGCAGAATTGAACTAGATATGGTCCATATGAATAGGAAACACAGTTCTTTTATTTGGGGCTTGCTCATGTTTCTTGCTCTATTGGACATGCTTGAAAGATCAGCATGCTTCTTGTGTTAAAACACAGGGTGTTTCAGGGATGAGAACACCGGTCTGAATTTCCCTTCAGAAACGGAGTTAAACCACAGGATCTGTGTCTTCCTACAAGCAAGAGGTCATTTCTTGTACCCAGAGTATTTTCGGCTCAAATGAGTTATACAGTTGACCAACCCAACACGTTTCTCACTATTAACTAAAGAGCATTTATGTAAGAAGAGCTGTGGTTTGTATCAGTTTCATGAGCAGAATTGAAATAGATATGGTCCGTATGAATAGGAAACATAGTTCTTTATTTCTGGGCTTGCTCATGTTTCTTGCTGTATTGGAGACTCTGGAAAGAAGAGCATGATTCTTGCGTTAAAACAGAGTGTGTTTCATGGATGAGAACACTGGTCTGAATTTCCATTGTGAAATGGATTTAAGATCCAAGATCTGTTTCTTCCTACAAGCAAGAGGTCATTTCTTGTACCCAGGGAATTTTTGGCTCAAATGAGTTTACACAGTTCACGAACCCACCGCGTTTCAACTATTAACTAAAGAGCGTTTATGTAAGTGGAGCTGTGGTTTGGATCAGCTTCATGAGCAGAGTTGATCTAGATATGGTCAGTATTAGTGGGAAACACAGTTCTTTTTTTCTGGGCTTGCTCATATTTCTTGCTGTATTGGAGACTGTGGAAAGAAGAGTATTCTTCTTGCGTAAAAACAGAGTGTGTTTCATGGATGAGAACAGAGGTTTGAATTTCCCTTCTGAAATGGATTTAAGATCCAGGATCTGTTTCTTCCTACAAGCAAGAGAGCATTTTTCGTAAAATCAGTGAATTTGCAGCTCAAATGAATTTACACAGTTTACAAAACCAAAGCATTTCACACTATTAACTAAAGAGCATTTATTTAACAGGAGCTGTGGTTTGTATCAGTTACATAAGCAGAGTTTAACTACATATGAACCCTATGAGTAGGAAACACAGTTCTTTCATTTGGGGCTTGCTCATGTTTCTTGCTCTATTGGAGATGCTGGAAAGATCAGCATGCTTCTTGTGTTAAAACACACTGTGTTTCAGGGATGAGAACACTGGTCTGAATTTCCCTTCAGAAACGAAGTTAAACCACAGGATCTGTGTCTTCCTACAAGCAAGAGGTCATTTCTGGTAAACACAGTGAATTGGCGGCTCAAATGAATTTACACAGTTCACGAACCCAAAGCGTTTCACACTATTAACTAAAGAGCGTTTATTTAAGAGGAGCTGTGGTTTGTATCAGCTTCATGAGAATAGTTGAACTATATATGGTCAGTATGAGTGGGAACACAGTTCTTTTTTTCTGGGCTTGCTCATGTTTCCTGCTGTATTGGAGACTGTGGAAAGAAGAGAATTCTTCTTGTGTTAAAACAGATTGTGTTTCATGTATGAGCACACAGGTTTGTATTTCCCTACTGAAATGGATTTAAGATCCAGGATCTGTGTATTCCTACAAACAAGAGAGCATTTCAGGTAAAACCAGTGAATTTGTGTCTCAAATGAATTTACACAGTGTACAAACCCAAAGCATTTCACACTATTACCTAAAGAGCATTTATATAACAGGAGCTGTGGTTTGTATCAGTTTCATAAGCAGAGTTTATCTACCTATGAGCCGTATGAGTAGGAAACACAGTTCTTTCATTTGGGGCTTGCTCTTGTTTCTTGCTCTATTGGACATGCTGGAAAGATCAGCATGCTTCTTGTGTTAAAACACACTGTGTTTCAGGGATGAGAACACTGGTCTGAATTTCCCTTCAGAAACGAAGTTAAACCACAGGATCTGTGTCTTCCTACAAGCAAGAGGTCATTTCTTGTACCGAGGGAATTTTCGGCTCAAATGAGTTATACAGTTCACGAACCCAACACGTTTCTCACTATTAACTAAAGAGCATTTATGTAAGAAAAGCTGTGGATTGTATCATTTTCATGAGCAGAATTGAACTAGATATGGTCCGTACGAATAGGAAACACAGTTCTTTTTTTCTGGGCTTGCTCATGTTTCTTGCTGTATTGGAGACTCTGGAAAGAAGAGAATGTTTCTTGCGTTAAAACTGAGTGTGTTTCATGGATGAGAACACTGGTGGGAATTTCCCTTCTGAAATGGATTTAAGATCCAGGATTTGTTTCTTCCTACAATCAAGAGAGCATTTATGGTAAAACAAGTGAATTTGCGGCTCAAATGAATTTATGAAGTTCACAAACCCAACACATTACACAATATTAACTAAAGAGCATTTATTTAACAGGAGCTGTGGTTTGTATCAGTTTCATAATCAGCGTTGAACTAGATATGAACTGTATGAGTAGGAAACACAGTTCTTTTATTCGTGGCTTGCTCATGTTTCTTTCTGTATTGGAGACACTGGAAAGAAGAGCATGCTTCTTGCTTTAAAACATATGGTGTTTCATGGAAGAGAACACTGGTCTGAATTTCCCTTCAAAAACGGAGTTAAACCACAGGATCTGTGTCTTCCTACAAGCAAGATGTCATTTCTGGTAAACCCCATGAATTTGCGGCCCAAATGAATTTACACAGTTCACGACCCAACGCGTTTCTCACGATAAACTAACAAGCTTTTACTTAACATGAGCTATGGTTTGGATCAATTTCATGAGCAGAATTGAACTAGATATGATCTGTATGAGTAGGAAACACAGTTCTTTAATTCGTGGCTTGCTCAATGTTCTTGCTGTATTGGAGACGCTGGAAAGAAGAGCATTCTTCTTCCGTTAAAACAGAGTGTGATTCATGGATGATAACACTGGTCTGAATTTCCCTTCTGAAATGGATTTAAGATCCAGGATATGTTTCTTCCTACAAGTAAGAGAGCATTTATTGTAAAACCAATGAATTTGTGGCTCAAATGAATTTACACAGTTTAAAAACTGAAAGCATTTCACACTATTAACTAAAGAGCATTTATTTAAAAGGAGCTGTGGTTATATCAGTTTCATAAGCAGACTTGAACTACACATGAGCTGTATGAGTAGGAAACACAGTTCTTCTATTCGTGCCTTGCTCATATTTCTTGCTGTATTGGAGACGCTGGAAAGAAGAGCATGCTTCTTGCGTTACAACAGAGTGTGTTACATGGAAGAGAACACTGGTCTGAATTTCCCTTCAGAAACGGAGTAAACCACAGGTTCTGTGTCTTCCTGTAAGCAAGAGGTCATTTCTGGTAAACCCCGTGAATTTTCGGCTCAAATGAATTTACACAGTTCACGAACTCAACGCGTATCACACTATTAAGTAAAGAGAGTTTATGTAAGAGGAGCTGTGGTTTGCATCAGCTTCATGAGCAGAGTTGAACTAGATATGGTCCGTATGATGGGAAACACAGTTTTTTTTTCTGGGCTTGCTCATGTTTCTTGCTGTATTGGAGACTCTGGAAAGAAGAGCATGCTTCTTGCGTTACAACAGAGTGTGTTTCATGGATGAGAACACTGGTCTGAATTTCCCTTCAGAAACGGAGTTAAACCACAGGATCTGTGTCTTACTACAAGCAAGGGGTCATTTCTGGTAAACCCAGTCAATTTGCGCGTCAAATGAATATACACAGAACACAAACCCAAAGCATTTCACACTGTTAACTAAAGATCATTAATTTAACAGTAGCTATGGTTTGTATCTGTTTCAGAGGCAGAGTTTAAAAAGATATGATTCGTATGAGTAAAAAACACAGTTCTTTATTTGGGTCTTGCTCACGTTTCTTGCTCTATTGGAGAGGCTGTTAAGATCAGCATGCTTCTTGTGATAAAACACAGGGTGTTTCAGGGATGAGAACACCGGTCTGAATTTTCCTTCAGAAACGGAGTTAAACCACAGGATCTGTGTCTTCCTACAAGCAAGAGGACATTTCTTGTAAACCCAGTGAATTGGTGGCTCAAATGAATTTACACAGTTCACGAACCCAACGCGTTTCTCACTATTAACCTAAGAGCATTTATGTAATAAGAGCTGTGGTTTGTATCAGATTCATGAGCAGAATTGAACTAGATATGGTCTGTATGAGTAGGAAACACTTCTTTTTTTCCGGGTTTGCTCATGTTTCTTGCTGTATTCGAGATTCTGGAAAGAAGAGCATGCTTCTTGTGTTAAAACAGAGTGTGGTTCATGGATGAGAACACTGGTCTGAATTTCCCTTCTGAAATGAATTTAAGATCCAGGATCTGTTTCTTCCTACAAACAAGAGAGCATTTCAGGTAAAACCAGTGAATTTGCGGCTCAAATGAATTTACACAGTTCACAAACCCAAAGCATTTCACACTATTAACTACTGAGATTTATTTAACAGGAGGTGTGGTTTGTATCAGATTCATGAGCAGAGTTGAAGTAGATATGAGCCATATGAGTAGGAAACACAGTTCTTTTATTTGGGGCTTGCTCATGTTTCTTGCTCTATTGGAGACGCTGGAAAGATGAGCATGCTTCTTGCGTTAAAACAGAGTATGTTTCATGGATGAGAACACTGGTTGGAATTTCCCTTCAGAAACTCAGTTAAACCACAGAATCTTTGTCTTCCTACAAGCAAGAGGTCATTTCTGGTAAACCCAGTGAATTGGAGGCTCAAATGAATTTACACAGTTCACGAACCCAACGCGTTTTTCACTATTAACTAAAGAGCATTTATGTAAGAAGAGCTGTGGTTTGTATCAGTTTCATGAGCAGAATTGAACTACATATGGTCCGTATGAGTAGGAAACACAGTTCTTTATTTCTGGGCTTGCTCATGTTTCTGGCTGTTTTGGAGACTGTGGAAAGAAAAGCATTCTTCTTGCATTAAAGCAGATTGTGTTTCATGGATGAGAACACAGGTTAGCATTTCCCTTCTGAAATGGACTGAAGATCCAGGATCTGTGTATTCCTACATGCAAGAGAGCATTTATGGCAAAACTAGTGAATTTGCGGCTCAAATGAATTTACACAGTTTACAAACCCAAAGCATTTCACACTATTAACTAAAGAATATTTATTTAACAGGAGCTGTGGTTTGTATCAGTTTCATAAGCAGAGTTGAACTAGATATGAGCCGTATGAGTAGGAAACACAGTTCTTTTATTTGTGGCTTGCTCATGTTTCTTGCTCTATTGGAAACGCTGGAAAGATGAGCATGCTTCTGGCATTAAAACAGAGTGTATTTCAAGGAAGAGAAAACTGGTCTGAATTTCCCTTCAGAAACTAGTTAAATCACAGGATCTGTGTCTTCCTATAAGCAAGAGGATATTTCCTGTACCCAGGGAATTTTCAGCTCAAATGAGTTTACACAGTTCACGAACCCAACGCGTTTCACACTATTAACTAAAGAGCGTTTATGTAAGAGGGGCTGTGGTTAGTATCAGCTTCATGAGCAGAGTTGAACTAGATATGGTCAGTATGAGTGGGAAACACAGGTCTTTTTTTCTGGGCTTGCTCATGTTTCTTGCTGTATTGGAGACTGTGGAAAGAAGAGCATTCTTCTTGCGTTAAAACAGATTGTGTTTCATGGATGAGAAGACAGGTTTGTATTTCCTTTCTGAAATGGATTTAAGATCGAGTATCTGTGTATTCCTACAAGCAAGAGAGCATTTCTGGTAAAAAACAGTGAAATCGTGTCTCAAATGAATTTACACAGAACACAATCCCAAAGAATTTCACACTATTAACTAAAGAGCATTTATTTAACAGGAGCTGTGGTTTATATCAGTTTCATAAGCAGAGTTGAACTAGATATGAGCCGTATGAGTAGGAAACACAGTTCTTTATTTGTGTCTTGCTCATGTTTCTTGCTCTATTGGAGACGCTGGAAAGATGACCATGCTTCTTGCATTAAAACAGAGTGTATTTCAAGGATGAGAACACTGGTGTGAATTTCCCTTCAGAAACTGAGTTAAAACAAAGGATCTGTGTCTTCCTACAAGCAAGAGGTCATTTCTGGTAAACCCAGGGAATTTTCGACTCAAATGCATTTACACAGTTTACGAACCCAACGCGTTTCACACTATTAACTAAAGAGCGTTTATGTAAGAGGAGCTGTGGTTTGTATCAGAATCATGAGCAGAATTGAACTAGATATGGTCCCTATGAGGAGGAAACACAGTTCTTTAATTCTGGGCTTGCTCACGTTTCTTGCTGTATTGGAGACTCTGGAAAGAAGAGCATGTTTCTTGCGTTAAAACAGAGTGTGTTTTATGGATGAGAACACTGGTCTGAATTTTCCTTCTGAAATGGATTTAAGATCCAGTATCTGTTTCTTCCAACAAGCAAGAGAGCATTTATGGTAAAACCAGTGAATTTGCCGCTCAAATGAATTTACACAGTTTACGAACCCAAAGCATTTCACACTATTAACTAAAGAGCATTTATTTAACAGGAGCTGTGGTTTATATCAGTTTCATAAGCAGATTTGAACTGCATATGAGCCGTGTGAGTAGGAAACACAGTTCTTTTATTTGGGGCTTGCTCATGTTTCTAACTCTATTGGAGATGCTGGAAAGATCAGCATGCTTCTTGCGTTAAAACAGAGTGTGTTTCATGGATAGGAACACTGGACTGAATCTCCCTTCAGAAACTCAGTTAAACCACAGGATCTGTGTCTTCCTACAAGCAAGAGGATATTTCTTCTACCCAGGGAATTTTCGGCTCAAATGAGTTTACACAGTTCACGAACCCAACGTGTTTCACACTATTAACTAAAGAGCGTTTATGTAAGAGGAGCTGTGGTTTGTATCAGCTTCATGAGCAGAGTTGAACTAGATATGGTCAGTATGAGTGGGAAACACAGGTCTTTTTTTCTGGGCTTGCTCATGTTTCTTGCTGTATTGGAGACTGTGGAAAGAAGAGCATTCTTCTTGCGTTAAAACAGATTGTGTTTCATGGATGAGAAGACAGGTTTGTATTTCCTTTCTGAAATGGATTTAAGATCGAGTATCTGTGTATTCCTACAAGCAAGAGAGCATTTCTGGTAAAAAACAGTGAAATCGTGTCTCAAATGAATTTACACAGAACACAATCCCAAAGAATTTCACACTATTAACTAAAGAGCATTTATTTAACAGGAGCTGTGGTTTATATCAGTTTCATAAGCAGAGTTGAACTAGATATGAGCCGTATGAGTAGGAAACACAGTTCTTTATTTGTGTCTTGCTCATGTTTCTTGCTCTATTGGAGACGCTGGAAAGATGACCATGCTTCTTGCATTAAAACAGAGTGTATTTCAAGGATGAGAACACTGGTGTGAATTTCCCTTCAGAAACTGAGTTAAAACAAAGGATCTGTGTCTTCCTACAAGCAAGAGGTCATTTCTGGTAAACCCAGGGAATTTTCGACTCAAATGCATTTACACAGTTCACGAACCCAACGCGTTTCACACTATTAACTAAAGAGCGTTTATGTAAGAGGAGCTGTGGTTTGTATCAGAATCATGAGCAGAATTGAACTAGATATGGTCCCTATGAGGAGGAAACACAGTTCTTTAATTCTGGGCTTGCTCACGTTTCTTGCTGTATTGGAGACTCTGGAAAGAAGAGCATGTTTCTTGCCTTAAAACAGAGTGTGTTTTATGGATGAGAACACTGGTCTGAATTTTCCTTCTGAAATGGATTTAAGATCCAGTATCTGTTTCTTCCAACAAGCAAGAGAGCATTTATGGTAAAACCAGTGAATTTGCCGCTCAAATGAATTTACACAGTTTACAAACCCAAAGCATTTCACACTATTAACTAAAGAGCATTTATTTAACAGGAGCTGTGGTTTATATCAGTTTCATAAGCAGAGTTGAACTAGATATGAGCCATATGAGTAAGAAACACAGTTCTTTTATTTGTGGCTTGCTCATGTTTCTTGCTCTATTGGAGACACTGGAAAGATGAGCATGCTTCCTGCGTTAAAACAGAGTGTATTTCAAGGATGAGAACACTGGTCTGAATTTCCCTTCAGAAACTCAGTTAAACCACAGGATCTGTGTCTTCCTACAAGCAAGAGTTCATTTCTGGTAAACCCAGGGAATTGGCGGCTCAAATGAATTTACACAGTTCACGAACCCAACGCATTTCTCACTATAAACTAAAGAGCATTTATGTAAGAAGAGCTGTGGTTTGTATCAGATTCATGAGCAGAATTGAACTAGATATGGTCCGTATGAGTAGGAAACACAGTTCTTATTTTCTGGGCTTGCTCATGTTTGTTGCTGTATTGGAGACTCTGGAAAGAAGATCATGACTCTTACATTAAAACAGAGTGTGTTTCATGGATGAGAACACTGGACTGAATCTCCCTTCAGAAACCCAGTTAAAGCGCAGGATCTGTGTCTTCCTACAAGCAAGAGGTCATTTCTTGTACCCAGAGTATTTTCGGCTCAAATGAGTTATACAGTTGACCAACCCAACACGTTTCTCACTATTAACTAAAAAGCATTTATGTAAGAAGAGCTGTGGTTTGTATCAGTTTCATGAGCAGAATTGAAATAGATATGGTCCGTATGAATAGGAAACATAGTTCTTTATTTCTGGGCTTGCTCATGTTTCTTGCTGTATTGGAGACTCTGGAAAGAAGAGCATGATTCTTGCGTTAAAACAGAGTGTGTTTCATGGATGAGAACACTGGTCTGAATTATCATTCTGAAATGGATTTAAGATCCAAGATCTGTTTCTTCCTACAAGCAAGAGGTTATTTCTTGTACCCAGGGAATTTTTGGCTCAAATGAGTTTACACAGTTCACGAGCCCACCGCGTTTCAACTATTAACTAAAGAGCGTTTATGTAAGTGGAGCTGTGGTTTGGATCAGCTTCATGAGCAGAGTTGATCTAGATATGGTCAGTATTAGTGGGAAACACAGTTCTTTTTTTCTGGGCTTGCTCATGTTTCTTGCTGTATTGGAGACTGTGGAAAGAAGAGTATTCTTCTTGCGTACAAACAGAGTGTGTTTCATGGATGAGAACAGAGGTTTGAATTTCCCTTCTGAAATGGATTTAAGATCCAGGATCTGTTTCTTCCTACAAGCAAGAGAGCATTTATCGTAAAATCAGTGAATTTTCAGCTCAAATGAATTTACACAGTTTACAAAACCAAAGCATTTCACACTATTAACTAAAGAGCATTTATTTAACAGGAGCTGTGGTTTGTATCAGTTACATAAGCAGAGTTTAACTACATATGAACCCTATGAGTAGGAAACACAGTTCTTTCATTTGGGGCTTGCTCATGTTTCTTGCTCTATTGGAGATGCTGGAAAGATCAGCATGCTTCTTGTGTTAAAACACAGGGTGTTTCAGGGATGAGGACACCGTTCTGAATTTCCCTTCGGAAACGGAGTTAAACCACAGGATCTGTGTCTTCCTACAAGCAAGAGGTCATTTCTGGTAAACCCAGTGAATTGGCGGCTCAAATGAATTTACACAGTTCACGAACCCAAAGCGTTTCACACTATTAACTAAAGAGCGTTTATTTAAGAGGAGCTGTGGATTGTATCAGCTTCATGAGCATAGTTGAACTATATATGGTCAGTATGAGTGGGAACACAGTTCTTTTTTTCTGGGCTTGCTCATGTTTCCTGCTGTATTTGAGACTGTGGAAAGAAGAGAATTCTTCTTGTGTTAAAACAGATTGTGTTTCATGTATGAGAACACAGGTTTGTATTTCCCTACTGAAATGGATTTAAGATCCAGGATCTGTGTATTCCTACAAACAAGAGAGCATTTCAGGTAAAACCGGTGAATTTGTGTCTCAAATGAATTTACACAGTGTACAAACCCAAAGCATTTCACACTATTACCTAAAGAGCATTTATATAACAGGAGCTGTGGTTTGTATCAGTTTCATAAGCAGAGTTTATCTACCTATGAGCCGTATGAGTAGGAAACACAGTTCTTTTATTTGGGGCTTGCTCATGTTTCTTGCTCTATTGGAGATGCTGGAAAGATCAGCATGCTTCTTGCGTTAAAAGAGAGTGTGTTTCATGGATGAGAACACTGGACTGAATCTCCCTTCAGAAACCCAGTTAAAGCGCAGGATCTGTGTCTTCCTACAAGCAAGAGGTCATTTCTTATACCCAGGGAATTCTTGGCTCAAATGATTTTACAGAGTTCATGAACCCAACGCGTTTCTCACTATTATCTAAACACCATTTATGTAAGAAGATCTGTGGTTTGTATGAGATTCATGAGCAGAATTGAACTAGATATGGTCTGGATGAGTAGGAAGCACAGTTCTTTTTTTCTGGGCTTGCTCATGTTTCTTGCTGTATTGGAGATTCTGGAAAGAAGAGCATGCTTCTTGCTATAAAACAGAGTGTGTTTCATGGATGAGAATACTGGTCTGAATTTCCCTCTGAAATGCATTTAAGATCCAGGATCTGTTTCTTGCTACAAGCAAGAGAGCATTTATGGTAAAACCAGTGAATTTGCAGCTCAAATGAATTTACACAGTTCACAAACCCAAAGCATTTCACACTATTAACTAAAGAACATTTATTTAACAGGAGCTGTGGTTTGTATCAGTTTCATAAGCAGAGTTGAACTAGATATGAGCCATATGAGTAAGAAACACAGTTCTTTTATTTGTGGCTTGCTCATGTTTCTTGCTCTATTGGAGACACTGGAAAGATGAGCATGCTTCCTGCGTTAAAAGAGAGTGTATTTCAAGGATGAGAACACTGGTCTGAATTTCCCTTCAGAAACTCAGTTAAACCACAGGATCTGTGTCTTCCTACAAGCAAGAGTTCATTTCTGGTAAACCCAGGGAATTGGCGGCTCAAATGAATTTACACAGTTCACGAACCCAACGCATTTCTCACTATAAACTAAAGAGCATTTATGTAAGAAGAGCTGTGGTTTGTATCAGATTCATGAGCAGAATTGAACTAGATATGGTCCGTATGAGTAGGAAACACAGTTCTTATTTTCTGGGCTTGCTCATGTTTGTTGCTGTATTGGAGACTCTGGAAAGAAGATCATGACTCTTACATTAAAACAGAGTGTGTTTCATGGATGAGAACACTGGACTGAATCTCCCTTCAGAAACCCAGTTAAAGCGCAGGATCTGTGTCTTCCTACAAGCAAGAGGTCATTTCTTGTACCCAGAGTATTTTCGGCTCAAATGAGTTATACAGTTGACCAACCCAACACGTTTCTCACTATTAACTAAAAAGCATTTATGTAAGAAGAGCTGTGGTTTGTATCAGTTTCATGAGCAGAATTGAAATAGATATGGTCCGTATGAATAGGAAACATAGTTCTTTATTTCTGGGCTTGCTCATGTTTCTTGCTGTATTGGAGACTCTGGAAAGAAGAGCATGATTCTTGCGTTAAAACAGAGTGTGTTTCATGGATGAGAACACTGGTCTGAATTATCATTCTGAAATGGATTTAAGATCCAAGATCTGTTTCTTCCTACAAGCAAGAGGTTATTTCTTGTACCCAGGGAATTTTTGGCTCAAATGAGTTTACACAGTTCACGAGCCCACCGCGTTTCAACTATTAACTAAAGAGCGTTTATGTAAGTGGAGCTGTGGTTTGGATCAGCTTCATGAGCAGAGTTGATCTAGATATGGTCAGTATTAGTGGGAAACACAGTTCTTTTTTTCTGGGCTTGCTCATGTTTCTTGCTGTATTGGAGACTGTGGAAAGAAGAGTATTCTTCTTGCGTACAAACAGAGTGTGTTTCATGGATGAGAACAGAGGTTTGAATTTCCCTTCTGAAATGGATTTAAGATCCAGGATCTGTTTCTTCCTACAAGCAAGAGAGCATTTATCGTAAAATCAGTGAATTTTCAGCTCAAATGAATTTACACAGTTTACAAAACCAAAGCATTTCACACTATTAACTAAAGAGCATTTATTTAACAGGAGCTGTGGTTTGTATCAGTTACATAAGCAGAGTTTAACTACATATGAACCCTATGAGTAGGAAACACAGTTCTTTCATTTGGGGCTTGCTCATGTTTCTTGCTCTATTGGAGATGCTGGAAAGATCAGCATGCTTCTTGTGTTAAAACACAGGGTGTTTCAGGGATGAGGACACCGTTCTGAATTTCCCTTCAGAAACGGAGTTAAACCACAGGATCTGTGTCTTCCTACAAGCAAGAGGTCATTTCTGGTAAACCCAGTGAATTGGCGGCTCAAATGAATTTACACAGTTCACGAACCCAAAGCGTTTCACACTATTAACTAAAGAGCGTTTATTTAAGAGGAGCTGTGGATTGTATCAGCTTCATGAGCATAGTTGAACTATATATGGTCAGTATGAGTGAGAACACAGTTCTTTTTTTCTGGGCTTGCTCATGTTTCCTGCTGTATTGGAGACTGTGGAAAGAAGAGAATTCTTCTTGTGTTAAAACAGATTGTGTTTCATGTATGAGAACACAGGTTTGTATTTCCCTACTGAAATGGATTTAAGATCCAGGATCTGTGTATTCCTACAAACAAGAGAGCATTTCAGGTAAAACCAGTGAATTTGTGTCTCAAATGAATTTACACAGTGTACAAACCCAAAGCATTTCACACTATTACCTAAAGAGCATTTATATAACAGGAGCTGTGGTTTGTATCAGTTTCATAAGCAGAGTTTATCTACCTATGAGCCGTATGAGTAGGAAACACAGTTCTTTTATTTGGGGCTTGCTCATGTTTCTTGCTCTATTGGACATGCTTGAAAGATCAGCATGCTTCTTGTGTTAAAGCACAGTGTGTTCAGGGATGAGAACACTGGTCTGAATTTCCCTTCAGAAACGAAGTTAAACCACAGGATCTGTGTCTTCCTACAAGCAAGAGGTCATTTCTTGTACCGAGGGAATTTTCGGCTCAAATGAGTTATACAGTTCACGAACCCAACATGTTTCTCACTATTAACTAAAGAGCATTTATGTAAGAAAAGCTGTGGATTGTATCATTTTCAGGAGCACAATTGAACTAGATATGGTCTGTATGATTAGGAAACACAGTTCTTTATTTCAGGGCTTGCTCATGTTTATTGCTGTATTGGAGACTCTGGAAAGAAGAGCATGCTTCTTGCATTAAAACAGAGTGTGTTTCATGGATGAGAACACTGGGCTGAATTTTCATTCTGAAATGGATTGAAGATCCAGAATCTGTTTCTTCTTACAAGCAAAGAGCATTTATGGTAAAACCAGTGAATTTGCGGCTCAAATGATTTTACTCAGTTTACAAACACAAATCATTTCACACTATTAAGTAAAGAGCATTTATTTAACCTGAGCTGTGGTTTGTATCGGTTTCATAAGCAAAGTTGAACTACATATGAGCCATATGAGTAGGAAACACAGTTCTTTTATTTGGGGCTTGCTCATGTTTCTTGCTTTATTGGAGATGCTGGAAAGATCAGCATGCTTCTTGTGTTAAAACACAGGGTGTTTCAGGGATGAGAACACCGGTCTGAATTTCCCTTCAGAAACGGAGTTAAACCACAGGATCTGTGTCTTCCTACAAGCAAGAGGTCATTTCTGATAAACCCAGTTAATTGGCGGCTCAAATGAATTTACACAGTTCACGAACCCAACGCGTTTCTCACTATTAACTAAAGACCATTTATGTAAGAAGATCTGTGGTTTGTATGAGATTCATGAGCAGAATTGAACTAGATATGGTCCGGATGAGTAGGAAACACAGTTCTTTTTTTCTGGGCTTGCTCATGTTTCTTGCTGTATTGGAGAATCTGGAAAGAAGAGCATGCTTCTTGCTTTAAAACAGAGTGTGTTTCTTGGATGAGAACACTGGTCTGAATTTCCCTCCTGAAATGGATTTAAGATCCAGGATCTGTTTCTTGCTACAAGCAAGAGAGCATTTATGGTAAAACCAGTGAATTTGCAGCTCAAATGAATTTACAGAGTTCAAAAACCCTAAGCATTTCACACTATTAACTAAAGAACATTTATTTAACAGGAGCTGTTGTTTGTATCAGTTTCATAAGCAGAGTTGAACTAGATATGAGCCATATGAGTAGGAAACACAGTTCTTTTATTTGTGGCTTGCTCATGTTTCTTGCTCTATTGGAGACACTGGAAAGATGAGCATGCTTCCTGCGTTAAAACAGAGTGTATTTCAAGGATGAGAATACTGGACTGAATCTCCCTTCAGAAACTCAGTTAAACCACAGGATCTGTGCCTTCCTACAAGCAAGAGGTCATTTCTTGTACACAGGGAATTTAAGGCTCAAATGAGTTTACACAGTTCACGAACCCAACGTGTTTCCCACTATTAACTTAAGAGCGTTTATGTAAGTGGAGCTGTGGTTTGTATCAGCTTCATGAGCAGAGTTGAACTAGATATGGTCAGTATGAGTGGGAAACACAGTTCTTTTTTTCTGAGATTGCTCATGTTTCTTGCTGTATTGGAGAATGTGGAAAGAAGAGCATTCTTCTTGCGTTAAAACAGAGTGTGTTTCATGGATGAGAACACAGGAATGAATTTCCCTTCTGAAATGGATTTTAAATCCAGGATCTGTGTATTCCCACAAGCAAGAGAGCATTTCTGGTAAAACCAGTGAATTTGTGTCTCAAATGAATTTACACAGAACACAAACCCAAAGCATTTCACACTATTAAGTAAAGAGGATTATTTAACAGGAGCTGTGGTTTCTATCAGCTTCATACGAAGAGTTGATCTACATATGAGCCCTATGAGTAGGAAACACAGTTCTTTTATTTGGGGCTTGCTCATGTTTCTTCCCTATTGGAGACGCTGGAAAGATGAGCATGCTTCTTGCGTTAAAACAGAGTGTATTTCAATGATGAGAACACTGGTCTGAATTTCCCTTCGGAAACGGAGTTAAACCACAGGATCTGTGTCTTCCTACAAGCAAGAGGTCATTTCTTGTACCCAGGGAATTTTCAGCTCAAATGAGTTTACACATTTCTCAAACCCAACGCATTTCACACTATTAACTAAAGAGCATTTATGTAAGAAGAGCTCTGGTTTGTATCAGCTTCATGAGCAGAATTGAACTAGATATCGTCTGTATGAGTAGGAAACACAGTTCTTATTTTCTGGGTTTGCTCATTTTTCTTGCTATATTTGAGACTCTGGAAAGAAGAGCATTCTTCTTGCGTTTAAACAGAGTGTGTTTCATGGATGAGAACACAGGTTTGTATTTCCCTTCTGAAATGGATTTAACATCCAGGATCTGTGTATTCCTACAAGCAAGAGAGCATTTTTGGTAAAACCAGTTTATTTCTGTCTCAAATGATTTTACACAGAACCCATACCCAAAGTATTTCGCACTTTTAACTAAAGAGCATTTATTTAACAGGAGCTGTGGTTTGTATCAGTTTCATAAGCAGAGTTGAACTACATATGAGCTGTATGAGTAGGAAACACAGTTCTTTTATTTGGGGCTTGCTCATGTTTCTTGCTCTATTGGACATGCTGGAAAGATCAGCATGCTTCTTGTGTTAAAACACAGGGTGTTTCAGGAATGAGTACACCGGTCTGAATTTCCATTCCAAAACGGAGTTAAACCACAGGATCTGTGTCTTCCAACAAGCAAGAGGTCATTTCTGGTAAAACCAGTGAATTGGTGTCTAAAATGAGTTTACACAGTTCATGAACCCAACGCGTTTCTCACTATTAACTAAAGAGCATTTATGTAAGAAGAGCTGTGGTTTGTATCAGTTTCATAAGCACAGTTGAACTACATATGAGCTGTATGAGTAGGAAACACAGTTCTTTTATTCGGGGTTTGTCATGTTTCTTGCTCTATTGGAGATGCTGGAAAGATCAGCATGCTTCTTGCGTTAAAACAGAGTGTGTTTCATGGATGAGAACACTGGAATGAATCTCCCTTCAGAAACTCAGTTAAACCACAGGATCTGTGTCTTCCTACAAGCAAGAGGTCATTTCTTGTACACAGGGAATTTTCAGGTCAAATGAGTTTACACAGTTCTCGAACCCAACGCATTTCACACTATTAACTAAAGAGCATTTATGTAAGAAGAACTGTGGTTTGTATCAGCTTCATGAGCAGAATTGAACTAGATATGGTCCATATGAGTAGGAAACACAGTTCTTATTTTCTGGGTTTTCCTCATGTTTCTTGCTGTATTGGAGTCTCTGGAAAGAAGAGCATGATTCTTGCATTAAAACAGAGTGTGTTTCATGGATGAGAACACTGGTCTGAATTTTCCTTATGAAATGGATTTAAGATCCAGGATCTGTTTCTTCCTACAAGCAAGAGAGCCTTTATGATAAAACCAGTGAATTTGCAGCTCAAATGAATTTACACAGTTCACAAACCCAAAGCATTTCACACTATTAACTAAAGAACATTTATTTAACAGGAGCTGTGGTTTGTATCAGTTTCATAAGCAGAGTTGAACTAGATATGAGCCGTATGAGTAGGAAACACAGTTCTTTTATTTGGGGTTTGCTCATGTTTCTTGCTCTATTGGAGACGCTGGAAAGATCAGCATGGTTCTTGTGTTAAAACACAGGGTGTTCCTGGGATAAGAACACCGGTCTGAATTTCCCTTCAGAAACGGAGTTAAACCATAGGATCTGTGTCTTCCTAGAAGTAAGAGGTCATTTCTGGTAAACCCAGTGAATTGGCGGCTCAAATGAATTTACACAGTTCACGAACCCAATGCGTTTCTCACTATTAACTAAAGAGCATTTATGTAAGAGTTGTGGTTTGTATCAGATTCATGAGCAGAATTGAACTAGATATGGTCCATATGAGTAGAAAACACAGTTCTTATTTTCTGGGCTTGCTCATGTTTCTTGCTGTATTGGAGACTCTGGAAAGTAGAGCATGCTTCTTGCGTTAAAACAGAGTGTGCTTCATGGATGAGAACACTGGTCTGAATTTTCCTTCTGAAATGGATTTAAATTCCAGGATCTGTTTCTTCCTACAAGCAAGAGAGCATTTAAGGTAAAACCAGTGAATTTGTGGCTCAAATGAATTTACAGAGTTTACAAACCCAAAGCATTTCACACTATTAACTAAAGAGCATTAATTTAACAGGAGCTGTGGTTTATATCAGTTTCATAAGCAGAGTTGAACTAGATATGAGCCGTATGAGTAGGAAACACAGTTCTTTTATTTGGGGCTTGCTCATGTTTCTTGCTTTATTGGATATGCTGGAAAGATCAGCATGCTTCTTTCGTTAAAACAGAGTGTGTTTCATGGATGAGAACACTGGACTGAATCTCCCTTCAGAAATTCAGTTAAACCACAGGATCTGTGTCTTCCTACAAGCAAGAGGATATTTCTTGTACCCATGGAATTTACGGCTCTAATGAGACTACACAGTTCACGAACCCAACGCGTTTCACACTATTAACAAAAGAGCGTTTATGTAAGAGGAGCTGTGGTTTGTTTCAGCTTCATGAGTAGACTTTAACTAGATATGGTCAGTATGAGTTGGAAACACTGTTCTTTTTCTGGGTTTGCTCATGTTTCTTGCTATATTTGAGACTTTGGAAAGAAGAGCATGATTCTTGCGTTAAAACATAGTGTGTTTCATGGATGAGAACACAGGTTTGTATTTCCCTTCTGAAATGGATTTAAGATCCAGGATCTGTTTCTTCCTACAAGCAAGAGAGCACTTATGGTAAAACCAGTGAATTTGTGTCTCAAATGAATTTACACAGTTTACAAACCCAAAGCATTACACACTATTAACTAAAGAGCATTTATTTAACAGGAGCTGTGGTTTGTATCAGTTTCATAAGCAGAGTTGAACTACATATGAGCCGTATGAGTAGGAAACACAGTTCTTTTATTTGGGGCTTGCTCATGTTTCTTGCTCTATGGAGATGCTGGAAAGATCAGCATGGTTCTTTTGTTAAAACACAGGGTGTTTCTGGGATGAGAACACCGGTCTGAATTTCTCTTCAGAAACGGAATTAAACCACAGGATCTGTGTCTTCCTACAAGCAAGAGGTCATTTCTTGTACCCAGGGAATTTTCAGCTCAAATGAGTTTACACATTTCTCAAACCCAACGCATTTCACACTATTAACTAAAGTGCATTTATGTAAGAAGAGCTCTGGTTTGTATCAGCTTCATGAGCAGAATTGAACTAGATATGGTCTGTATGAGTAGGAAACACAGTTCTTATTTTCTGGGTTTGCTCATGTTTCTTGCTATATTTGAGACTCTGGAAAGAAGAGCATTCTTCTTGCGTTTAAACAGAGTGTGTTTCATGGATGAGAACACAGGTTTGTATTTCCCTTCTGAAATGGATTTAACATCCAGGATCTGTGTATTCCTACAAGCAAGAGAGCATTTTTGGTAAAACCAGTTTCTTTCTGTCTCAAATGATTTTACACAGAACCCAAACCCAAAGCATTTCGCACTTTTAACTAAAGAGCATTTATTTAACAGGAGCTGTGGTTTGTATCAGTTTCATAAGCAGAGTTGAACTACATATGAGCTGTATGAGTAGGAAACACAGTTCTTTCATTTGGGGCTTGCTCATGTTTCTTGCTCTATTGGACATGCTGGAAAGATCAGCATGCTTCTTGTGTTAAAACACAGGGTGTTTCAGGAATGAGAACACCGGTCTGAATTTCCGTTCTGAAACGGAGTTAAACCACAGGATCTGTGTCTTCCAACAAGCAGGAGGTCATTTATGGTAAACCCAGTGAATTGGAGGCTAAAATGAGTTTACACAGTTCACGAACCCAACGCGTTTCACACTATTAACTAAAGAGCGTTTATGTAAGAGGAGCTGTGGTTTGTATCAGCTTCATGAGCAGAGTTGAATTAGATATGGTCAGTATGAGTGGGATACACAGTTCTTTTTTTCTGGGCTTGCTCACGTTTCTTGCTGTATTGGAGACTGTGGAAAGACGAGCATTCTTCTTGTGTTAAAACAGAGTGTGTTTCATGGATGAGAACACAGGTTTGTATTTCCCTTCTGAAATGGATTTAACATCCAGGATCTGTGTATTCCTACAAGCAAGAGAGCATTTTTGGTAAAACCAGTTTCTTTCTGTCTCAAATGATTTTACACAGAACCCAAACCCAAAGCATTTCGCACTTTTAACTAAAGAGCATTTATTTAACAGGAGCTGTGGTTTGTATCAGTTTCATAAGCAGAGTTGAACTACATATGAGCTGTATGAGTAGGAAACACAGTTCTTTTATTTGGGGCTTGCTCATGTTTCTTGCTCTATTGGACATGCTGGAAAGATCAGCATGCTTCTTGTGTTAAAACACAGGGTGTTTCAGGAATGAGAACACCGGTCTGAATTTCCGTTCTGAAACGGAGTTAAACCACAGGATCTGTGTCTTCCAACAAGCAGGAGGTCATTTCTGGTAAACCCAGTGAATTGGAGGCTAAAATGAGTTTACACAGTTCATGAACCCAACGCGTTTCACACTATTAACTAAAGAGCGTTTATGTAAGAGGAGCTGTGGTTTGTATCAGTTTCATGAGCAGAGTTGAATTAGATATGGTCAGTATGAGTGGGATACACAGTGCTTTTTTTCTGGGCTTGCTCACGTTTCTTGCTGTATTGGAGACGGTGGAAAGAAGAGCATTCTTCTTGTGTTAAAACAGAGTGTGTTTCATGGATGAGAACACAGGTTTGTATTTCCCTTCTGAAATGGATTTAAGATCCAGGATCTGTGTATTCCTACAAGCAAGGGATCATTTCTAGTACAACCAGTGAATTTGTGTCTCAAATGAATTTACACAGTTTACAATCCGAAAGCATTTCACACTAATAACTAAAGAGCATTTATTTAATAGAAGCTGTGGTTTGTATGAGTTTCATAAGCAGAGTTGAACTAGGTATGAGCCGTATGATTAGGAAACACAGTTCTTTTATTTGGGGCTTGCTCATGTTTCTTGCTCTATGGAGACGCTGGAAAGATCAGCATGGTTCTTTTGTTAAAACACAGGGTGTTTCTGGGATGAGAACACCGGTCTGAATTTCCCTTCAGAAACGGAGTTAAACCACAGGATCTGTGTCTTACTACAAGCAAGAGATCATTTCTGGTAAAACCAGTGAATTGGCGGCTCAACTGAATTTACACAGTTCACGAACCCAACGCGTTTCTCGCTATTAACTAAAGAGCATTTTTGTAAGAAGAGTTGTGGTTTGTATCAGATTCATGAGCAGAATTGAACTAGATATGGTCCATATGAGTAGGAAACACAGTTCTTATTTTCTGGGCTTGCTCATATTTCTTGCTGTATTGGAGTCTCTGGAAAGAAGAGCATGATTCTTGCGTTAAAACAGAGTGTGTTTCATGGATGAGAACACTGGACTGAATCTCCCTTCAGAAACTCAGTTAAACCACAGGATCTGTGTTTCCTACAAGCAAGAGGTCATTTCTTGTACACAGGGAATTTTTGGCTCAAATGAGTTTACACAGTTCTCGAACCCAACGCATTTCACACTATTAACTAAAGAGCATTTATGTAAGAAGAACTGTGGTTTGTATCAGATTCATGCGCAGAATTGAACTAGATATGGTCCGTATCAGTAGGAAACACAGTTCTTTTTTTCTGGGCTTCCTCATGTTTCTTGCTGTATTGGAGTCTCTGGAAAGAAGAGCATGCTTCTTGCGTTAAAACAGAGTGTGATTCATGGATTAGAACACTGGTCTGAATTTCCCTTCTAATATGGATTTAAGATCGAGGATCTGTTTCTTCCTACAAGCAAGAGAGCATTTATGGTAAAACCAGTGAATTTGCGGCTCAATTGAATTTACACAGTTCACAACCCAAAGCATTTCACACTATTAACTAAATAGCATTTATTTAACAGGGGCTGTGGATTGTATCAGCTTCATAAGCAGAATTGAACTACATATGAGCCGTATGAGTAGGAAACAAAGTTCTTTTATTTGGGGCTTGCTCATGTTTCTTGCTCTATTGGAGATGCTGGAAAGATGAGCATTCTTCTTGTGTTAAAACACAGTGTGTTTCAGGGATGAGAACACCGGTCTGAATTTCCCTTCAGAAATGGAGTTAAACCACAGGATCTGGGTCTTCCTACAAGCAAGAGGTCATGTCTGGTAAAGCCAGGGAATTGGCGGCTCAAATGAATTTACACAGTTCACGAACCCATTGCGTTTATCACTATTAACTAAAGGGCCTTTATGTAAGAAAAGCTGTGGTTTGTATCAGTTTCATGAGCAAATTGAACTAGATATGGTCCGTATGAGTAGGAAACACATTTCTTTTTTTCTGGGCTGCTCATGTTTCTTGCTGTATTGGAGACTCTGGAAAGAAGAGCATGTTTCTTGCGTTAAAACAGAGTGTGTTTCATGGATGAGAACACTGGTCTGTGTTTCCCTTCTTAAATGGTTTTAGATCCAGGATATGTTTCTTCCTACAAGCAAGAGAGCATTTATGGTAAATCCAGGGAATTTGAGGCTCGAATGAATTTACACAGTTCACAAACCCAAATCATTTCACACTATTAACTAAAGAGCATTTATTTAACAGGAGCTGTGGTTTGTATCAGTTTCATGGGCAGAGTTGAACTAGATATGAATCCTATGAGTAGGAAACAAAGTTCTTTTATTTGGGGCTTGCTCATGTTTCTTGCTCTATTGGAGATGCTGGAAAGATGAGCATTCTTCTTGTGTTAAAACACAGGGTGTTTCAGGGATGAGAACACCGGTCTGAATTTCCCTTCAGAAATGGAGTTAAACCACAGGATCTGGGTCTTCCTACAAGCAAGAGGTCATGTCTGGTAAACCCAGGGAATTGGCGGCTCAAATGAATTTACACAGTTCACGAACCCAATGCGTTTCTCACTATTAACTAAAGAGCCTTTATGTAAGAAAAGCTGTGTTTTGTATCAGTTTCATGAGCAAATTGAACTAGATATGGTCCGTGTGAGTAGGAAACACATTTCTTTTTTTCTGGGCTGCTCATGTTTCTTGCTGTATTGGAGACTCTGGAAAGAAGAGCATGCTTCTTGCGTTAAAACAGAGTGTGTTTCATGGATGAGAACACTGGTCTGAATTCCCCTTCTGAAATGGATTCAAGATCCAAGATCTGTTTCTTTCCAAAAGCAAGAGAGCATTTATGGTAAAACCAGTGAATTTGCGGCTCAAATGAATTTACACAGTTCACAAACCCAAAGCATTTCACACTATTAAGTAAAGAGCATTTGTTTAACAGGAGCTGTTGTTTGTATCAGTTTCATGAGCAGAGTTGAACTAGATATGAGTCGTATGAGTAGGAAACAAAGTTCTTTTATTTGTGGCTTGCTCATGTTTCTTGCTCTATTGGAGACGCTGGAAAGATGAGCATGCTTCTTGCGTTAAAACAGTGTGTGTTTTATGGATGAGAACACTTGTCTGAATTTCCCTTCAGAAACGGAGTTAAACCACAGGATCTGTGTCTTCCTACAAGCAAGAGGTCATTTCTGCTAAACCCAGGGAATTTTCGTCTCAAATAAATTTACAGAGTTCACAAACCCAACGTGTTTCTCACTATTAACTAAAGAGCATTTATGTAAGAAGATCTGTGGTTTGTATCAGTTTCATGAGCAGAATTGAACTAGATATGGTCCGTATGAATAGGAGACACAGTTCTTTTTTTCTGGCCTTTTTCATGTTTCTTGCTGTATTGGAGACTCTGGAAAGAATAGCATTCATCTTGAGTTAAAACAGAGTGTGGTTCATGGAGTAGAACACAGGTTTTAATTTTCCTTTTGCAATGGATTTAAGATCCAGGATCTGTGTCTTCCGACAAGCAAGAGACCATTTCTGGTAAAAGCAGTGAATTTGGGTCTCAAATGAATTTACACAGAACACAATCCCAACGTTTTCTCACTATAAACTAAAGAGCATTTATTTAACAGGAGCTGTGGTTTGTATCCGTTTCATGAGCAGAGTTGAACTAGATATGAGTCATATGAGTAGGAAATACAGGTCTTTTATTTTGGGCTTGCTCATGTTTCTTGCTCTATTGCAGATGCTGGAAAGATCCGCATGCATCTTGCGTTAAAACACAGGGTGTTTCAGGGATGAGAACACCAGTCTGAATTTCCCTTCAGCAATGGAGTTAAACCACAGGATCTGTGTCTTCCAACAAGCAAGAAGTCATTTCTGGTAAACCCAGTGAATTTTCGGCTCAAATGAATTTACAAAGTTCACGAACCCAACGCGATTCTCAACATTAACTAAAGTGTATTTATGTAAGAGGAGCTGTTGTTTGTATCAGATTCATGAGCAGAGTTGAAGTAGATATGGTCCGTATGAGTGGGAAACACAGTTCTTTTTTTCTTGGCTTGCTCATGTTTCTTGCTGTATTGGAGACTCAGGAAAAAAGAGCATTCTACTTGCGTTAAAACAAAGTGTGTTTCATGGATGAGAACACAGGTTTGAATTTCCCTTCTGAAATGTATTTAAGATCCAGGATCTGTGTCTTCCTACAAGCAAGGGAGCATTTCTGGTAAAACCAGTGATGTTGCGTATCAAATGAATTTACACAGAAGACAAACCCAAAGCGTTTCTCACTATAAAGAAAGAGCATTTATTTATCATGAGCTGTGGTTTGTCTCAGTTTCATAATTAGCCTTGAAGCAGATATGATCAATATGAGTAGGATGCACAGTTCTTTTAATCGGGGCTTGATCATCTTTCTCGCTGTATTGGAGACACTGGAAAAAAGAGCATGCTTCTTGCATTAAAACAAATTGTGTTTCATGGAAGAGAAGACTGGTCTGAGTTTCCTTTCAGAAACAGAGTTAAACCACAGGATCTTTGTCTTCCTACAAGCAAGTGTTCATGTCTGGTAAACCCAGTGAATTTGAGGCCTAAATGAGTTTACACAGTTCACGAACCCAACGCATTTTTCACTATTAACTAAAGTGCATTTATGTAAGAAGAGTTGTTTGTATCAGTTTCATGAGCAGAATAGAAATAGATATCGTCCGTATGAGTAGAAAACACAGTTGTTTTATTCTGGACTTATTCATGTTTCTTGCTGTATTGGAGACTCTGGAAATAAAAGAATGCTTCTTGCAATAAATAGTGAGTTTCATGGATGAGAACACTGGTCTGAGTTTCCTTTCAGAAACTGAGTTAAACGACAGGACCTGTGTCTTCATACAAGCAAGACGTCATTTCTGGTAAACCCAGTGAATTACCGGCTCAAATGAATTTACACAGTTCACGAACCCAACATGTTTCTCACAATTAACTAAAGAGCGTTTATATTAGAGGAGCTGAGGGTTGTATCAGTTTCATGAGCAGAGTTGAACTAGATATGCGCCGTATTAGTAGGAAACACACTTCTCTTATTAGGGACTTGCTCATGTTTCTTGCTGTATTGGAGACTCTGGAAAGAAGAGCATGCTTCTTGCGTTAAAACAGAGTGTGTTTCATGGATGAGAATACTGGTCTGATTTTCCATTCTGAAATGGATTTAAGATCCATGATCTGTTTATTTCTACAAGCAAGACAGCATTTATGGTAAATCCAGTGAATTTGCGGCTCAAATGAATTTACACTGTTCACAAACCCAACGCATTTCACACTATTAACTAAAGAGCATTTATTTAACAGGAGCTGTAATTTGTATCAGTTTCTTAAGCAGAGTTGAACTAGATATGAGGCATATGAGTAGGAAACACAGTACTTTTATTTGGTGCTTGCTCATGTTTCTTGCTCTGTTGGAGAAACTGCAAAGAAGAGCGTGCTTCTTTCATTAAAACAGAGTGTGTTTCATGGAAGAGAACACTGGTCTGAATTCTCCTTCAGAAACAGAGTTAAACCACAGGATCTGTGACTTCCTACAAGCAAGAGGTCGTTTCTGGTAAACCCAGTGAAATTTCGCCTCAAATGAATTTACACAGTTCATGAACCCGACGCGTTTCTCACCATTAAATAAAAAGTGTTTATGTAAGAAGAGCTGTTGTTTGTATCAGTTTCATTAGCAGAGTTGATCTATATATGGTCCGTATGAGTGGAAAACACAGTTCTTTTTTTCTGGGCTTGCTCATGTTTCTTGCTGTATTGGAGACTCTGGAAAGAAGAGCATTCTTCTTGAGTTAAAACAGAGTGTGTTTCATGGTTGAGAACACAGGTTTGAATTTCCCCTCTGAAATGTATTTAAGATCCAGGATCTGTGTCATCCTACAAGCAAGAGATCATTTCAGGAAAAGCAGTGAATTTGCCTCTCAAAAGAATTTACTTGGAACAGAAACTCAAGGCGTTTCTCACTATAAAGAAAGAGCATGTATTTAGCATGAGCTGTTGTTTGTATCAGTTTCATAAACAGCATGAACTAGATATGATCTGTATGAATAGGAAACACAGTTCTTTTATTCGGGGCTTGCTCATGTTTCCTGCTCTATTGGAGACACTGGAAAGAAGAGCATTCTTCTTGCCTTAAAACAGAGTGTGTTACATGGAAGAGGACACGGGTCTGAATTTCCCTTCAGAAACGGAGTTAAACCACAGGATGAGTCTCTTCCTACAAGCAAGAGGTCATTTCTGGTAAACCCAGTGAATTTGGGGCACAAATGAATTTACACAGTTCAAGAACCCAACGAGTTTTTCACTATTAACTAAAGAGCATTTATGTAAGAAGAGCTGTAGTTTGTATCAGTTTCATGAGCAGAATTGAACTAGATATGGTCTGTATGAATAGGAAACACAGTTCTTTTTTTCTGGGCTTGCTAATATTTCTTGCTGTATTGGAGACTCTGGAAAGAAGAGCATGCTTCTTGCATTAAAACAGAGTGTGTTTCATGGATGAGAACACTGGTCTGAATTTCCTTTCTGAAATGGATATAAGATCCTGGATCTGTTTCTTCCTACAAGCAAGAGAGCATTTATGGTAAAACCAGTGAATTTGCGCCTCAAATGAATTTACACAGAACACAAACCCTATGCGTTACTCACTATAAAGAAAGAGCATTTATTTAACATGAGCTGTGGTTTGTATCAGTTTCATAATCAGTGTTGAACTAGATATGATCCGTATGAGTAGGAAGCACAGTTCTTTTATTCGGGGCTTGCTCATGTTTCTTGCTATATTGGAGATGCTGGAAAGAAGAGCAAGCTTCTTGCGTTAAAACAGATTGTGTTTTAATGGAAGATAACACTGGTCTGAATTCCCTTCTGAAACTGAGTTAAACTACAGGATCTGTGTCTTCCTACAAGCAAGAGGTCATGTCTGGTAAACCCAGTGAATTTGCGGCACAAATGTATTTACACAGTTCTCGAACCCAACTCGTTTCTCACAATTAACTAAAGAGCATTTATGTAAGAGGAGCTCTGGTTTGCATCAGTTTCATGAGCAGAGTTAAACTACATATGGTCCGTAAGAGTAGGAAACACAGTTCTTATTTTCTGGGCTTGCTCATGTTTCCTGCTGTATTGGAGTCACTGGAAAGAAGAGCATGTTTCATGAGTTAAAACAGTGTGTGTTACATGGATGAGCACACAGGTCTGAATTTCGTTTCTGAAATGGATTTAAGATCCAGGATCTGTGTCTTGCTACAAGCAACAGAGCATTTCTGGTAAAACCAGTGAATTTGCATCTCAAATTTATTTACACAGAACACAAACCCAGCTCGTTTCTCACTATTAACTAAAGAGCATTTATATAACATCAGCTGTGGTTTGTATCAGTTTCATAAGCAGAGTTGAACTACATATGATCCGTATGAGTAGGAAACACAGTTCTTTTATTCAGGGCTTGCTCATGTTTCTTGCTGTATTGGAGACACTGGAAAGATGAGCATGCTTCTTGCGTTAAAACAGTGTGTGTTTTATGGATGAGAACACTTGTCTGAATTTCCCGTCAGAAGCTGAGTTAAACCACAGGATCTGTGTCTTCCTGCAATCAAGAGTTCATTTCTGGTAAACCCAGTGAATTTGCGGCACAAATTAATTTACACAGTTCAGGAACCCAACTCGTTTCTCACTATTAACTAAAGAGCATTTATGGAAGAATAGTTTTGGTTTGTATGAGTTTCATGAGCAGAATTGAAGAAGATATGGTCCGTAATTAGTAGGAAACACAGTTGTTTTGTTCTGATCTTACTCATGTTTCTTGCTGTATTTGAGTCTCTGGAAAGAAAAGCATGCCTCTTGCGTTAAATAGTGTGTTTCATGGATGAGAACACTAGTCTGAATTTCCCTTAATAAACGGAGTTAAACCAGAGGATCTGTGTCTTCCTACAAGAAAGAGGTCATGTCTGGTAAACCCACTGAATTTGCGGCACAAATGAATTTACACAGTTTATGAACACAACGCGTTTCTCACAATTAACAAAAGAGAGTTTATGTAAGAGGAGATGTGGTTTGTATCAATTTCATGAGCAGAGTTGAACTAGATATGGTCCCTATGAGTGGGAAACACAGTTCTCTTTTTCTGGGCTTGCTCTTGTTTCTTGCTGTATTGGAGGATCTGGAATGTAGAGCATGCTTCTTGCGTTAAAACAGAGTGTGTTTCATGGATGAGAACAAAGATCTGAATTTCCCGTCTGAAATAGATTTAAGATCAAGGATCTGTCTTCCTACAAGCAAGAGAGCATTTCAGGTAAAAACAGTGAATTTGCATCTCAAATTTATTTACACAGAACACAAACACAACGCGTTTCTCACTATTAACTAAAGAGCATTTATTTAACAGGAGCTGTGGTTTGTATCAGTTTCATAAGAGAGTTGAACTAGATATGATAGGTATGAGTAGGAAACACAGTTCTTTTTTTCGGGGCCTGCTCATGTTTCTTGCTGTATTGGAGACACTGGAAAGAAGAGCATGCTTCTTGCGTTAAAACATATTGTGTTTCATGGATGAGAACACTGGTCTGAATTTCCCTTCAGAAACAGAGTTAAACCACATGATCTGTGTCTTCCTACAAGCAAGAGAGCATTTAATGTAAAACCAGTGAATTTGCGGATCAAATGAATTTACACAGTTAACAAACCCAACGCATTTCACACTATTAACTAAAGAGCATTTATTTCACATGAGCTGTGTTTTTTTTATCAGTTTCATAAGCAGAGTTGAACTTGATTTGATCTATATGAGTAGGAAACACCGTTCTTTTATTTGGGGCTTGATCATGTTTCTTGCTGTATTGGAGATGCTGGAAAGAAGAGCATGCTTGTTGCGATAAAACAGAGTGTGATTAATGGAAGAGAACACTGGTCTGAAATTCCCTTCAGAAACAGAGTTAAACTAAAGGATCTGTGTCTTCATAGAAGCAAGAGGTCATGTCTGGTAAACCCAGTGAATTTGTTGCACAAATGAATTTACACAGATAACGAACCCAACGCTTTTCTCACAATTAACTAAAGACCATTTATGTAAGAGGAGCTGTGGTTTGTATCGGTTTCATATTCAGAGTTGAACTTCATATGATCCGTTTGAGTAGGAAACACAGTTCTTTTTTTCTGTGCCGGTTCATATTTCTTGCTGAATTAGAGACACTGGAAAGAAGAGCATGCTTCTTGCATTAAAACGTAGTGTTGTTCATGAATGACAACACTGGTCTGAATTTCCCTTGGAAAACGGAGTTCAACCCCAGGATCTGTGTCATCCTTCAAGTAAGAGTTCATTTCTGGTAAACCAAGTGAATTTTGGGCTCAAATGATTTGACACAGTTCACGAAACCAACACGATTATCACGATTCACTAAAGAGAATTTACATAAGAGGAGCTGTAGTTTGTATCAGTTTCATAAGCAGAATTGAACTACATATGGTCTGTATGAGTAAGAAACCCAGTTCTTTCTTTCTGGGCAGGCTCATATTTATTGCTGTATTAGAGACACTGGAAAGAAGAGCATGCTTCTTGAGTTAAAAAGAAGTGTGTTTCATGAAAGAGAACACTGGTATGAATTTACCTTGAGAAACGGAGTTAAACCCCAGGATCTTTGTCTTCCTACAAGAAAGAGTTCATTTCTGGTAAACCAAGTGAATTTTGGGATCAAATGATTTCACACAGTTCAAGAACCCAACTCAATTCTCACTATTAACTAAAGAGCTTTTATGTAAGAGGAGCTGTGGTTTGTATCAGTTTCATAAGCAGAATTGAACTACATATGGTCCGTATGAGTAGGAAACCCAGTTCTTTTTTTCTGGCATGATCATGGTTCTTGCTGTATTGGAGACGCTGGACAGAAGAGTATGATTCTTGCGTTAAAACAGCATGTGTTTCATGGATGAGAACACTGGTTGAATTTCCCTTAAAAACGGAGTTAAAGCCCATGATCTGTGTCTTCCTACAAGCAAGAGTTCATTTCTGGTAAACCCAGTGAATTTTTTGCTCAAATGATTTTACACAGTTCATGAACCCAACGCGATTCTCACTATTAACTAAAGAGAATTTACATAAGAGGAGCTGTCGTTTGTATCAGTTTCAAGCAGATTTGAACTAATTATGGTCTGTATGAGTAGGAAACACAGTTCTTTTTTTCTGGGCATGCTCATGGTTCTTGCTGTATTAGAGATGCTGGAAAGAAGAGGATGCTTCTTGTGTAAAAACAGCATGTGTTTCATGGATGAGAATACTGGTATGAATTTCCCTTCAGAAATGGAGTTAAACCCCAGGATCTCTGTCTTCCTACAAGAAAGAGTTCATTTCTGGTAAACCAAGTGAATTTTGGGCTCAAATGATATTACACAGTTCAAGAACCAAACGCAATTCTCACTATTAACTGAAGATCTTTTATGTAAGAGGAGCTGTGGTTTGTATCAGTTTCATAAGCAGAGTTGAACTACATATGGTCCATATGAGTAGGAAACCCAGTTCTATTTTTCTGGGCATGCTCATTGTTCTTGCTGTATTGGAGATGCTGGAAAGAAGAGGATGCTTCTTGCGTTAAAACACCATGTGTTTCATGGATGAGACACTGGTCTTTATTGCCCTTCAGAAAGGGAGTTAACCCCAGGATCTGTGTCTTCCTACAAGCAAGAGTTGATTTCTGGTAAACCCAGTGAATTTTAGGCTCAAATGATTTCACACAGTTCACGAAACCAACATGATTCTCACTACTAACTTAAGAACATTTATGTAAGATGAACTGTGTTTTGTATCGGTTTCATAAGCAGAGTTGAACTACATATGATTCGTTTGAGTAGGAAACACAGTTCTTTTTGTCTGGACAGGCTCCTATTTCTTGCTGTATTAGAGACACTGGAAAGAAGAGGATGATTCTTGCGTTAAAACAGCATGTGTTTCATGGATGAGAACACTAGTCTGAATTTCCCTGCAGAAACGGAGTTAAACCCCAGGATCTGTGTCTTCCTACAAGAAAGAGTTCGTTTCTGGTAAACCAGGTGAATTTTGGGCTCAAATGATTTTACACAGTTCATGAACCCAACGCGATTCTCACTATTAACTAAACAGCTTTTATGTAAGAGGAGCTGTGGTTTGTATCAGTTTCTTAAGCAGAGTTGAACTACTTATGGTCCGTATGAGCAGGAAACCCACTTCTTTTTTTCTGTGCATGCTTATGGTTCTTGCTGTATTGGAGATGCTGGAAAGAAGAGGAAGATTCTTGCATTAAAACAGCATGTGTTTCATGGATGAGAACACTGGTCTGAATTTCCCTTCAGAAACGGAGTTATACCCCAGGATCTGTGTCTTCCTACAAGAAAGAGTTCATTTCTGGTAAACCAAGTGATTTTTAGGCTCAAATGATTTTACCCATTTCAAGAATCCAACACAATTCTCACTAAAAACTAAAGAGCATTTATGTAAGAGGAGTTGTGGTTTGTATCAGTTTCATAAGCAGAGATGAACTACATAAGGTCCATATGAGTAGGAAACACAGTTCTATTTTTCTGGGCATACTCATGGTTCTTGATGTATTGGAGATTCTGGAAAGAAGAGGATGATTCTTGCATTAAAACAGCATGTGTTTCATGGTTGAGAACACTGGTCTGTATTGCCCTTAAGAAACGGAGTTAAACCCCAGGATCTGTGTCTTCCTACAAGCAAGAGTTCATTTCTGGTAAACTCAGTGAATTATGGGCACAAATGTATTTACACAGTTCATGAAACAAACATGATTCTCACTATTAACTAAAGAACATTTATGTAAGAGGAGCTGTGGTTTGTATCAGTTTCAAAAGCAGAGTTGAACTACATATGATCAGTTTGAGTAGGAAACACAATTCTTTTTTTCAAGGCAGGCTCATATTTCTTGCTGGAGTGGAGACGCTGGAAAGAAGAGGATGCTTCTTGCGTTAAAACAGCATGTGTTTCATGGATGAGAACACTGGTCTGAATTTCCCTTCAGAAACGGAATTAAACCCCAGGATCAGTGTCTTCCTAAAAGCAACAGTTCATTTCAGATAATCAATGTAAATTTTGGGCTCAAAATTTTTTACACAGTTCATGAACTCAACGTGATTCTCACTATTAACTAAAGAGAATTTGCATAAGAGTAACTGTGGTTTGTATCAGTTTCATAAACACAGTTGAAATAATTATGGTCTGTATGTGTCAGAAACACAATTCTTTTTTTCTGGGCATTCTCATGGTTCTTGCTGTATTGGAGAAGCTGGAAAGAAGAGGATGCTTCTTGCGTTAAAATAGCATGTGTTTCATGGATGAGAACACTGGTCTGAATTTCCCTTCAGAAACGGAGTTAAACCATAGGATCAGTGTCTTCCTAAAAGCAAGAGTTCATTTCGGATAAACCCAGTGAATTTTGAGCTCAAATGATTTTACACAGTTCAAGAACCAAACGCAATTCTCACTATTAACTAAAGAACATTTATGTAAGAGGAGCTGTGGTTTGTATCAGTTTCACAAGCAAAGTTGAACTACATATGGTCCTTATGAGTAGGAAACACAGTTCTTTTTTTCTGGGCAGGCTCATATTTCTTGCTGTATTAGAGACACTGGAAAGAATTGCACGCTTCTGCGTTAAAAGAGCATGTGTTTCATGGATGAGAACACTGGTCTTAATTTCCCTTCTGATACGGAGTTCAACCCCAGGATCTGTGTCTTCCTACAAGAATGAGTTCATTTCTGGTAAAGCAAGTGAATTTTGTGATCAAAAGACTTTACACAGTTCAAGAACCCAACACAATTCTCACTATTAACTGAAGAGCTTTTATGTAAGAGGAGCTGTGGTTTGTATCAGTTTCATAAGCAGAGTTGAACTACATATGGTCCATATGAGTAGGAAACCCAGTTTTTTTTTTTTCTGGTCATGCTCATGGTTCTTGCTGTATTGGAGACGATGGAAAGAAGAGGATGCTTCTTGCGTTAAAACAGCATGTATTTCATGGATGAGAACACTGCTCTGTATTGCCCTTCAGAAACGGAGTTAAATCCCAGGATCAGTGTCTTCCTAAAAGCAACAGTTCATTTCAGATAATCAATGTGAATTTTGGGCTCAAAAGATTTTACACAGTTCACAAACCCAACGCGATTCTTACTATTAACTAAAGAGAATTTACATAAGAGGAACTTTTTTTTGTATCAGTTTCATAAACAGAGTTGAAATAATTATGATCTGTATGTGTTGGAATTCCAGTTCTTTTTTTCTGGGCATGCTCATGGTTCTTGCTGTATTGGAGACGCTGGAAAGAAGAGGATGATTCTTGTGTTAAAACAGCATGTGTTTCATGGATGAGAACACTGGTCTGAATTTCCCTTCAGAAACGGAGGTAAACCCCAGGATCTGTGTCTTCCTACAAGAAAGAGTTCGTTTCTGGTAAACCAAGTGAATTTTGGGCTCAAATGATTTTACACAGTTCATGAACCCAACGCGATTCTCACTATTAACTAAAGAGCTTTTATGTAAGACGAGCTGTGGTTTGTATCAGTTTCATAAGCAGAGTTGAACTACATATGGATCGTATGAGTAGGAAACCCAGTTCTTTTTTTCTGGGCATGCTCATGGTTCTTGCTGTATTGGAGATGCTGGAAAGAAGAGGATGACTCTTGCGTTAAAACAGCATGTGTTTCATGGATGAGAACACTGGTCTGAATTTCCCTTCAGAAACGGAGTTAAACCCCAGGATCTGTGTCTTCAAACAAGCAAGAGTTCATTACTGGTAAACCCAGTGAATTTTGGGTTCAAATGATTTTACACAGTTCACGAAACCAACTCGATTCTCACTATTAACTAAAGATCATTTATGTAAGAGGAGCTGTGGTATGTATCGGATTCATAAGCAGAGTTGAAATACATATGATCCGTTTCAGTAGGAAACACAGTGCTTTTTGTATGGGCAGGCTCATATTTCTTGCAGTATTAGAGACACTGGAAAGAAGTGCACGCTTCTTGCGTTAAAACAGCATGTGTTTCATGGATGAGAACACTGGTCTGAATTTCCCTTCAGAAACGGAGTTATAACCCAGGATCTGTGTCTTCCTACAAGCAAGAGTTCATTTCTGGTAAACGAAGTGAATTTTAGGGTAAAAAGATTTTACACAGTTCAAGAACCCACACAATTCTCACTATTAACTAAAGAGCATTTATGTAAGAGGAGCTGGGGTTTGTATCAGTTTCATAAGCAGAGTTGAACTACATATTGTCCGTATGAGTAGGAAACCCAGTTCATTTTTTTCCGGGCATGCTCATGGTTCTTGCTGCATTGGAGATGCTGGAAAGAAGAGGATGCATCTTGCGTTAAAACAGCATGTGTTTCATGGATGAGAACACTGGTCTGAATTTCCCTTCAGAAACAGAATTAAACACCAGGATCAGTGTCTTCCTAAAAGCAACAGTTCATTTCAGATAATCAATGTGAATTTTGGGCTCAGAAGATTTTACACAGTTCAGGAACCCAACGCGATTCTCACTATTAACTAAAGAGAATTTACATAAGACGAACTGTGGTTTGTGTCAGTTTCATAAACAGAGTTGAAATAATTAAGGTCTGTATGTGTCAGAAACACAGTTCTTTTTTTCTGGGCATGCTCATGTTTCTTGATGTATTAGAGAAGCTGGAAAGAAGAGAATGCTTCTTGCCTTAAACAAGGGTGGGTTTCATGAATGAGAACACTGGTATGAATTCCCCTTCAGAAACGTAGTTAAACCCCAGGATCTGTGTCTTACAACAAGAAAGAGTTCATTTCTGGTAAACCAAGTGAATTTTGGGCTCAAATGATTTTACACAGTTCAAGAACCCAACTCAATTCTCACTATTCACTAAAGAGCTTTTATGTAAGAGGAGCTGTGGTTTGTATCAGTTTCATAAGCAGAGTTGAACTAATTATGATCTGTATGAGTAAGAAACATAGTTCTTTATTTTCTGGGCATGCTTATGTTTCTTGCTGTATTAGAGACACTGGAAAGATTAGAATACTTCTTGGGTTAAAACAGCATGTGTTTCATGGATGAGAACACTGGTCTGAATTTCCCATCAGAAACGAAATTAAACCCCCGGATCTGTGTCTTCCTACAAGCAGGAGTTCATTTTTTGTAAACCCAGTGAATTTGGAGCTCAAAACATTTTACACAGTTCAAGAACCCAACACAATTCTCACTATTAACTAAAGAGCATTTATGTATGAGGAACAGTGGTTTGTATCAGTTTCATAATCAGAGTTGAACTACATATGGTCTGTATCAAAATGAAACCATGTTCTTTTTTTGTGGACATGCTCATGGTTCTTACTGTATTGGAGATGCTGGAAAGAAGAGGATGCTTCTTGCGTTAAAACAGCATGTGTTTCATGGATGAGCACACTGGTCTGAATTTCCCTTCAGAAACGGAGTTAAACCCCAGGATCAGTGTCTTCCTAAAAGAAACAGTTCATTTCTGATAATCAATGTGAATTTTGGGATCAAATGATTTTACACAGTTCACGAAACCAATCGATTCTCACTATTAACTAAAGAACATTTATGTAAGAGGAGCTGTGGTTTGGATCGGTTTCATAAGCAGAGTTGAACTACATATGGTCTGTATGAGTAGGAAACCCAGTTCATTTTTTCTGGGCATGCTCATGTTTCTTGTTTTATTGGAGATTTTGGAAGGAAGAGGATGATTCTTTCGTTAAAACAGAGTGTGTTTCATGGATGAGAACACTGGTCTGAATTTCCCTTCAGAAACGGAGTTAAACCCCAGGATCTGTGTCTTCCTACAAGAAGGAGTTCTTTTCTGGTAAACCCAGTGCATTTTGGGTTCAAAACATTTTACACAGTTCAAGAACCCAACGCAATTTTCACTATTAACTAAAGAGCATTTATGTAAGAGGAGCTGTGGTTTGTATCAGTTTCATAATCAAAGTTGAACTACATATGGTCCATATGAGTAGGAAACCCAGTTCTTTTTTTCTGGGCAGGCTCATATTTCTTGCTGTATTAGAGACACTGGAAAGAATTGCACGCTTCTGCGTTAAAAGAGCATGTGTTTCATGGATGAGAACACTGGTCTTAATTTCCCTTCTGATACGGAGTTCAACCCCAGGATCTGTGTCTTCCTACAAGAATGAGTTCATTTCTGGTAAAGCAAGTGAATTTTGTGATCAAAAGACTTTACACAGTTCAAGAACCCAACACAATTCTCACTATTAACTGAAGAGCTTTTATGTAAGAGGAGCTGTGGTTTGTATCAGTTTCATAAGCAGAGTTGAACTACATATGGTCCATATGAGTAGGAAACCCAGTTTTTTTTTTTTCTGGTCATGCTCATGGTTCTTGCTGTATTGGAGACGATGGAAAGAAGAGGATGCTTCTTGCGTTAAAACAGCATGTATTTCATGGATGAGAACACTGCTCTGTATTGCCCTTCAGAAACAGAGTTAAATCCCAGGATCAGTGTCTTCCTAAAAGCAACAGTTCATTTCAGATAATCAATGTGAATTTTGGGCTCAAAAGATTTTACACAGTTCACAAACCCAACGCGATTCTTACTATTAACTAAAGAGAATTTACATAAGAGGAACTTTGGTTTGTATCAGTTTCATAAACAGAGTTGAAATAATTATGATCTGTATGTGTTGGAATTCCAGTTCTTTTTTTCTGGGCATGCTCATGGTTCTTGCTGTATTGGAGACGCTGGAAAGAAGAGGATGATTCTTGTGTTAAAACAGCATGTGTTTCATGGATGAGAACACTGGTCTGAATTTCCCTTCAGAAACGGAGGTAAACCCCAGGATCTGTGTCTTCCTACAAGAAAGAGTTCGTTTCTGGTAAACCAAGTGAATTTTGGGCTCAAATGATTTTACACAGTTCATGAACCCAACGCGATTCTCACTATTAACTAAAGAGCTTTTATGTAAGATGAGCTGTGGTTTGTATCAGTTTCATAAGCAGAGTTGAACTACATATGGATCGTATGAGTAGGAAACCCAGTTCTTTTTTTCTGGGCATGCTCATGGTTCTTGCTGTATTGGAGATGCTGGAAAGAAGAGGATGACTCTTGCGTTAAAACAGCATGTGTTTCATGGATGAGAACACTGGTCTGAATTTCCCTTCAGAAACGGAGTTAAACCCCAGGATCTGTGTCTTCAAACAAGCAAGAGTTCATTACTGGTAAACCCAGTGAATTTTGGGTTCAAATGATTTTACACAGTTCACGAAACCAACTCGATTCTCACTATTAACTAAAGATCATTTATGTAAGAGGAGCTGTGGTATGTATCGGATTCATAAGCAGAGTTGAAATACATATGATCCGTTTCAGTAGGAAACACAGTGCTTTTTGTATGGGCAGGCTCATATTTCTTGCAGTATTAGAGACACTGGAAAGAAGTGCACGCTTCTTGCGTTAAAACAGCATGTGTTTCATGGATGAGAACACTGGTCTGAATTTCCCTTCAGAAACGGAGTTATAACCCAGGATCTGTGTCTTCCTACAAGCAAGAGTTCATTTCTGGTAAACGAAGTGAATTTTAGGGTAAAAAGATTTTACACAGTTCAAGAACCCACACAATTCTCACTATTAACTAAAGAGCATTTATGTAAGAGGAGCTGGGGTTTGTATCAGTTTCATAAGCAGAGTTGAACTACATATTGTCCGTATGAGTAGGAAACCCAGTTCATTTTTTTCCGGGCATGCTCATGGTTCTTGCTGCATTGGAGATGCTGGAAAGAAGAGGATGCATCTTGCGTTAAAACAGCATGTGTTTCATGGATGAGAACACTGGTCTGAATTTCCCTTCAGAAACAGAATTAAACACCAGGATCAGTGTCTTCCTAAAAGCAACAGTTCATTTCAGATAATCAATGTGAATTTTGGGCTCAGAAGATTTTACACAGTTCAGGAACCCAACGCGATTCTCACTATTAACTAAAGAGAATTTACATAAGACGAACTGTGGTTTGTGTCAGTTTCATAAACAGAGTTGAAATAATTAAGGTCTGTATGTGTCAGAAACACAGTTCTTTTTTTCTGGGCATGCTCATGTTTCTTGATGTATTAGAGAAGCTGGAAAGAAGAGAATGCTTCTTGCCTTAAACAAGGGTGGGTTTCATGAATGAGAACACTGGTATGAATTCCCCTTCAGAAACGTAGTTAAACCCCAGGATCTGTGTCTTACAACAAGAAAGAGTTCATTTCTGGTAAACCAAGTGAATTTTGGGCTCAAATGATTTTACACAGTTCAAGAACCCAACTCAATTCTCACTATTCACTAAAGAGCTTTTATGTAAGAGGAGCTGTGGTTTGTATCAGTTTCATAAGCAGAGTTGAACTAATTATGATCTGTATGAGTAAGAAACATAGTTCTTTATTTTCTGGGCATGCTTATGTTTCTTGCTGTATTAGAGACACTGGAAAGATTAGAATACTTCTTGGGTTAAAACAGCATGTGTTTCATGGATGAGAACACTGGTCTGAATTTCCCATCAGAAACGAAATTAAACCCCCGGATCTGTGTCTTCCTACAAGCAGGAGTTCATTTTTTGTAAACCCAGTGAATTTGGAGCTCAAAACATTTTACACAGTTCAAGAACCCAACACAATTCTCACTATTAACTAAAGAGCATTTATGTATGAGGAACAGTGGTTTGTATCAGTTTCATAATCAGAGTTGAACTACATATGGTCTGTATCAAAATGAAACCATGTTCTTTTTTTGTGGACATGCTCATGGTTCTTACTGTATTGGAGATGCTGGAAAGAAGAGGATGCTTCTTGCGTTAAAACAGCATGTGTTTCATGGATGAGCACACTGGTCTGAATTTCCCTTCAGAAACGGAGTTAAACCCCAGGATCAGTGTCTTCCTAAAAGAAACAGTTCATTTCTGATAATCAATGTGAATTTTGGGATCAAATGATTTTACACAGTTCACGAAACCAATCGATTCTCACTATTAACTAAAGAACATTTATGTAAGAGGAGCTGTGGTTTGGATCGGTTTCATAAGCAGAGTTGAACTACATATGGTCTGCATGAGTAGGAAACCCAGTTCATTTTTTCTGGGCATGCTCATGTTTCTTGTTTTATTGGAGATTTTGGAAGGAAGAGGATGATTCTTTCGTTAAAACAGAGTGTGTTTCATGGATGAGAACACTGGTCTGAATTTCCCTTCAGAAACGGAGTTAAACCCCAGGATCTGTGTCTTCCTACAAGAAGGAGTTCTTTTCTGGTAAACCCAGTGCATTTTGGGTTCAAAACATTTTACACAGTTCAAGAACCCAACGCAATTTTCACTATTAACTAAAGAGCATTTATGTAAGAGGAACTGTGGTTTGTATCAGTTTCATAATCAAAGTTGAACTACATATGGTCCATATGAGTAGGAAACCCAGTTCTTTTTTTCTGGGCATGCTCATGGTTCTTGCTGTATTGGAGACGCTGGAAAGAAGAGAATGATTCTTGCATTAAAACAGTATGTGTTTCATGGTTGAGATCACTGGCCTGAATTTCCCTTCAGAAACGGAGTTAAACCCCAGTATCTGTGTCTTCCTACAAGCAAGAGTTAATTTATGGTAAACCCAGTGAATTTGGGCTCAAATGATTTTACACAGTTCAAGAACCCACCTCGATTCTCACTATTAACTAAAGAGCATTTATGTATGAGGAGCTGTGGTTTGCATTGGTTTCATAAGCAGAGTTGAAATACATATGATCCGTTTGAGTAGGAAACCCAGTTCTTTTTTTCTGAGCAGGCTAATGTTTCTTGCTGTATTAGACACACTGGAAAGAAGAGCATGCTTCTTGCGTTAAAAAGTAGTGTGTTTCATGAAAGAGAACACTGGTATGAATTTCCCTTCTGAAATGGAGTTAAACCCCAGAATTTCTGTCTTCCTACAAGAGAGAGTTCATTTCTGGTAAACCAAGTGAATTTTGGGCTAAAAAGACTTTACACAGTTCAAGAACCCAACACAATTCTCACTATTAACTGAAGATCTTTTATGTAAGAGGATCTGTGGTTTGTATCAGTTTCATAAGCAGAGTAGAACTACATATGGTCCTTATGAGTAGGAAACCCAGTTCTTTTTTTCTGGTCATGCTCATGGTTCTATCTGTATTGGAGACGCTGGAAATAAGAGGATGATTCTTGCGTTAAAACAGCATGTGTTTCATGGATGAGAACACTGGTCTGAATTTCCCTTCAGAAACGGAATTAAACCCCAGGATCTGTGTCTTCCTACAAGCAAGAGTTCATTTCTGGTAAACCCTGTGATTTTTGGGCTCAAATGATTTTACACAGTTCAAGCACCCAACTCGATTCTCACTATTTACTAAAGAACATTTATGTAAGAGGAGCTGTGGTTTGTATCGGTTTCAAAAGCAGAGTTGAACTACATATGATCCGTTTGAGTAGGAAACACTGTTCTTTTTTTCTGGGCAGGCTCATATTTCTTGCTGTATTAGAGACACTGGAAAGAAGAGCATGCTTCTTGCGTTAAAAAGTAGTGTGTTTCACGAATGAGAACACTGGTATGAATTTCCCTTCTGAAATGGAGTTAAACCCCAGGATCATTGTATTGCTACAAGCAAGAGTTCATTTCTGGTAAACCCAGTGAATTTTGGGCTCAAATGATATTACACAGTTCAGGAACCAAACTCAATTCTCACTATTAACTAAAGAGCTTTTATTTAAGAGGAGCTGTGGTTTGTATCAGTTTCATAAGCAGAGTTGAACTACATATGGTCCGTATGAGTAGGAAACCCTGTTCATTTTTTCGGGGCATGCTCATGGTTCTTGCTGTATCGGCCATGCTGGAAAGAAGAGGATGCTTGTTGCGTTAAAACAGCATGTGTTTCATGGATGAGAACATGAGTATGTATTTCCCTTCAGAAACGGAGTTAAACCATAGGATCTGTGTCTTCCTACAAGCAAGAGTTCATTTCTGGTATACCCAGTGAATTTTGAGATTAAATGATTTTACACAGTTCAAGAACCCAACACAATTCTCACTATTAACTAAAGAGCATTTATGTACGAGGAACATTGGTTTGTATCAATTTCATAAGCAGAGTAGAACTACATATGGTCTGTCTGAGTAAGAAACCCAGTTCTTTTTTTCTGGGCATGCTCATGGTTCTTGCTGTATTGGAGATGCTGGAAAGAAGAGGATGACTCTTGCGTTAAAACAGCATGTGTTTCATGGATGAGAACACTGGTCTGAATTTCCCTTCAGAAACGGAGTTAAACCCCAGGATCTGTGTCTTCAAACAAGCAAGAGTTCATTTCTGGTAAACCCAGTGAATTTTGGGTTCAAATGATTTTACACAGTTCACGAAACCAACTCGATTCTCACTATTAACTAAAGATCATTTATGTAAGAGGAGCTGTGGTATGTATCGGATTCATAAGCAGAGTTGAAATACATATGATCCGTTTCAGTAGGAAACACAGTGCTTTTTGTATGGGCAGGCTCATATTTCTTGCAGTATTAGAGACACTGGAAAGAAGTGCACGCTTCTTGCGTTAAAACAGCATGTGTTTCATGGATGAGAACACTGGTCTGAATTTCCCTTCAGAAACGGAGTTATACCCCAGGATCTGTGTCTTCCTACAAGCAAGAGTTCATTTCTGGTAAACGAAGTGAATTTTAGGGTAAAAAGATTTTACACAGTTCAAGAACCCACACAATTCTCACTATTAACTAAAGAGCATTTATGTAAGAGGAGCTGGGGTTTGTATCAGTTTCATAAGCAGAGTTGAACTACATATTGTCTGTATGAGTAGGAAACCCAGTTCATTTTTTTCCGGGCATGCTCATGGTTCTTGCTGCATTGGAGATGCTGGAAAGAAGAGGATGCATCTTGCGTTAAAACAGCATGTGTTTCATGGATGAGAACACTGGTCTGAATTTCCCTTCAGAAACAGAATTAAACACCAGGATCAGTGTCTTCCTAAAAGCAACAGTTCATTTCAGATAATCAATGTGAATTTTGGGCTCAGAAGATTTTACACAGTTCAGGAACCCAACGCGATTCTCACTATTAACTAAAGAGAATTTACATAAGACGAACTGTGGTTTGTGTCAGTTTCATAAACAGAGTTGAAATAATTAAGGTCTGTATGTGTCAGAAACACAGTTCTTTTTTTCTGGGCATGCTCATGTTTCTTGATGTATTAGAGAAGCTGGAAAGAAGAGAATGCTTCTTGCCTTAAACAAGGGTGGGTTTCATGAATGAGAACACTGGTATGAATTCCCCTTCAGAAACGTAGTTAAACCCCAGGATCTGTGTCTTACAACAAGAAAGAGTTCATTTCTGGTAAACCAAGTGAATTTTGGGCTCAAATGATTTTACACAGTTCAAGAACCCAACTCAATTCTCACTATTCACTAAAGAGCTTTTATGTAAGAGGAGCTGTGGTTTGTATCAGTTTCATAAGCAGAGTTGAACTACATATGGTCCGTATGAGTAGGAAACCCTGTTCATTTTTTCGGGGCATGCTCATGGTTCTTGCTGTATCGGCCACGCTGGAAAGAAGAGGATGCTTGTTGCGTTAAAACAGCATGTGTTTCATGGATGAGAACACGAGTATGAATTTCCATTCAGAAACGGGGTTAAACCCTAGGATCTGTGTCTTCCTACAAGCAAGAGTTCATTTCTGGTAAACCCAGTGAATTTTGGGCTCAAATGATATTACACAGTTCAGGAACCAAACTCAATTCTCACTATTAACTAAAGAGCTTTTATTTAAGAGGAGCTGTGGTTTGTATCAGTTTCATAAGCAGAGTAGAACTACATATGGTCCGTATGAGTAAGAAACCCAGTTCTTTTTTTCTGGGCATGCTCATGGTTCTTGCTGTATTGGAGATGCTGGAAAGAAGAGGATGTATCTTGCGTTAAAACAGCATGTGTTTCATGGATGAGAACACGAGTATGAATTTCCATTCAGAAACGGAGTTAAACCCTAGGATCTGTGTCTTCCTACAAGCAAGAGTTCATTTCTGGTAATCCCAGTGTATTTTGGGCTCAAAAGATTTTACACAGTTCAAGAACCCAACGCAATTTTCATTATTAACTAAAGAGCATTTATGTAAGAGGAGCTGTGGTTTGTATCAGTTTCATAAGCAAAGTTGAACTACATATGGTCCATATGAGTAGGAAACACAGTTCTTGTTTTCTGGGCATGCTCATGGTTCTTGCTGTATTGGAGACTCTGGAAAGAAGAGCTTGCTTCTTGCGTTAAAACAGAGTGTATTTCATGGATGAGAACTCTGGTCTGAATTTCCCTTCAGAAACGGAGTTAATCCCCAGGATCTGTGTCTTACTACAAGCAAGAGATCATTTCTGGTAAACCCAGTGAATTTTGTGCTCAAATGATTTTACACAGTTCATGAAACCAATTCGATTCTCACTATTAACTAAAGAGCATTTATGTAAGGGGAGCTGTGGTTTGTTTCAGTTTCATAAGCAGAGTTGAAATACATATGATCTGTTTGAGTAGGAAACACAGTTCTTTTTTTCTGGGCAGGCTCATTTTTCTTGCTCTATTAGAGACACTGGAAAGAATTGCACTCTTCTTGCGTTAAAACAGCATGTGTATCATGGATAGGAACACTGGTCTGAATTTCCCTTCAGAAACGGAGATAAAGCCCAGGATCTGTGTCTTCCTACAACAAGGAGTTCTTTTCTGGTAAACCAAGTGCATTTTGGGTTCAAAAGATTTTACACAGTTCAAGAAACCAACGCAATTCTCACTATTAACTAAAGAGCATTTATGTAAGAGGAGCTGCGGTTTGTATCGGTTTCAAAAGCAGAGTTGAAATACATATGATCCGTTTGAGTAGGAAAAACAGTTCTTTTTTTCTGCGCATGCTCATGGTTCTTGCTGTATTGGAGACGCTGGAAAGAAGAGGATGATTCTTGCGTTAAAACAGCATGTGTTTCATGGATGAGAACACTGGTCTGAATTTCACTTCAGAAACGGAGTTATACCGCAGGACCTGTGTCTTCCAACAAGAAATAGTTCATTTCTGGTAAACCAAGAGAATTTTTGGCTCAAATGATATGACACAGTTCAAAACCCAACTCAATAATCACTATCAACTAAAGATCTTTTATGTAAGAGGAGCTGTGGTTTGTATCAGTTTCATAAGCAGAGTTGAACTATATATGGTCCATATGAGTAGGAAACCCAGTTCTTTTTTTCTGGGCATGCTCATGGTTCTTGCTGTATTGGAGACGCTGGAAAGATGTGGATGATTCTTGCGTTAAAACAGTATGTGTTTCATGGTTGAGATCACTGGTCTGAATTTCCCTTCAGAAACGGAGTTAAACCCCAGTATCTGTGTTTTCCTACAAGCAAGAGTTAATTTATGGTAAACCCAGTGAATTTGGGCTCAAATGATTTTACACAGTTCAAGAACCCACCTCGATTCTCACTATTAACTAAAGAGCATTTATGTAAGAGCAGCTGTGCTTTGCATTGGTTTCATTAGCAGAGTTGAAATTCATATGATCCGTTTGAGTAGGAAACCCAGTTCTTTTTTTCTGAGCAGGCTAATATTTCTTGCTGTATTACAGACACTGGAAAGAAGAGCATGCTTCTTGCGTTAAAAAGTAGTGTGTTTCATGAATGAGAACACTGGTATGAATTTCAATTCTGAAATGGAGTTAAACCCCAGAATTTCTGTCTTCCTACAAGAGAGAGTTCATTACTGGTAAACCAAGTGAATTTTGGGCTAAAAAGACTTTACACAGTTCAAGAACCCAACACAATTCTCACTCTTAACTGAAGATCTTTTATGTAAGAGGATCTGTGGTTTGTATCAGTTTCATAAGCAGAGTAGAACTACATATGGTCCTTATGAGTAGGAAACCCAGTTCTTTTTTTCTGGGCATGCTCATGGTTCTTGCTGTATTGGAGACGCTGGAAAGAAGAGGATGATTCTTGAGTTAAAACAGCATGTGTTTCATGGATGAGAACACTGGTCTGAATTTCCCTTCAGAAACGGAATTAAACCCCAGGATCTGTGTCTTCCTACAAGCAAGAGTTCATTTCTGGTAAATCCAGTGATTTTTGGGCTCAAATGATTTTACACAGTTCAAGAACCCAACTCGATTCTCACTATTTACTAAAGAACATTTATGTAAGAGGAGCTGTGGTTTGTATCGGTTTCAAAAGCAGAGTTGAACTACATATGATCCGTTTGAGTAGGAAACACTGTTCTTTTTTTCTGGGCAGGCTCATATTTCTTGCTGTATTAGAGACACTGGAAACAATTGCACGCTTCTTGCGTTAAAACAGCATGTGTTTTATGGATGAGAACACTGGCCTGAATTTCCCTTCAGAAACGGAGTTAAACCCCAGGATCTGTGTCTTCCTACAAGAAAGAGTTCATTTCTGGTAATCCCAGTGAATTTTGAGCTCAAAAGATTTTACACAGTTCAAGAACCCAACGCAATTTTCACTATTAACTAAAGAGCATTTATGTAAGAGGAGCTGTGGTTTGTATCGGTTTCATAAGCAGAGTTGAAATACATATGATCTGTTTGAGTAGGAAACACAGTTCTTTTTTTCTGGGCAGGCTCATTTTTCTTGCTCTATTCGAGACACTGGAAAGAATTGCACTCTTCTTGCGTTAAAACAGCATGTGTTTCATGGATAGGAACACTGGTCTGAATTTCCCTTCAGAAACGGAGTTATACCCCAGGATCTGTGTCTTCCTACAGGCAAGAGTTCATTTCTGGTAAACCCAGTGAATTTTGGGCTCCAATGATATTACACAGTTCAGAAACCAAACTCAATTCTCACTATTAACTAAAGAGCTTTTATTTAAGAGGAGCTGTGGTTTGTATCAGTTTCATAAGCAGAGTTGAACTACATATGGTCCGTATGAGTAGGAAACCCTGTTCATTTTTTCGGGGCATGCTCATGGTTCTTGCTGTATTGGAGACGCTGGAAAGAAGAGGATGATTCTTGCGTTAAAACAGCATGTGTTTCATGGATGAGAACACTGGTTTGAATTTGCCTTCAGAAACGGAGTTAAACCCCAGATTCTGTGTCTTCCTACAAGCAAGAGTTCATTTCTGGTAAACCAAGTGAATTTTGGGCTCAAATGACATTACACAGTTCAGGAACCCAACTCAATTCTCACCATTAACTAAAGAGCTTTTATTTAAGAGGAGCTGTAGTTTGTATCAGTTTCAGAAGCAGAGTTGAACTACATATGGTACGTATGACTAGGAAACCCTGTTCATTTTTTCTCGGCATGCTCATGGTTCTTGCTGTATTGGAGACGGTGGAAAGAAGAGGATGCTGCTTGCGTTAAAACAGCATGTGTTTCATGGATGAGAACACTGTTCTGAATTTCCCTTCAGAAACGGAGTTAAAACCCAGGATCTGTGTCTTCCTACAAGCAAGAGTTCATTTCTGGTAAACCCAGTGAATTTTGGGCTCAGATGATTATACACAGTTCACGAACCCACCTCGATTCTAACTATTAACTAAAGAGCATTTATGTAAGAGGAGCTGTGGTTTGCATCAGTTTCATAAGCAGATTTGAACTACATATGATCCGTTTGAGTGGGAAATACAGTTCTTTTTTTCTGGGCAGGCTCATATTTCTTGCTGTATTAGAGACACTGGAAACAATTGCACGCTTCTTGCATTAAAACAGCATGTGTTTCATGGATGAGAACACTGGCCTGAATTTTCCTTCAGAAACGGAGTTAAACCCCAGGATCTGTGTCTTCCTACAAGAAAGTGTTCATTTCTGGTAATCTCAGTGAATTTTGAGCTCAAAAGATTTTACACAGTTCAAGAACCCAACGCAATTTTCACTATTAACTAAAGAGCATTTATGTAAGAGGAGCTGTGGTTTGTATCAGTTTCATAAGCAAAGTTGATCTACATGTGGTCCGTATGAATAGGAAACACAGTTCTTTTATTCTGGGCATACTCATGGTTCTTGCTATATTGGAGACTCTGGAAAGAAGTGCTTGCTTCTTGCGTTAAAACAGAGTGTATTTCATGGATGAGAACTCTGGTCTGAATTTCCCTTCAGAAACGGAGTTAATCCCCAGGATCTGTGTCTTACTACAAGCAAGAGATCATTTCTGGTAAACCCAGTGAATTTTTTGCTCAAATGATTTTACACAGTTCATGAAACCAATTCGATTCTCACTATTAACTAAAGAGCATTTATGTAAGAGGAGCTGTGGTTTGTATCAGTTCCATAAGCAGAGTTGAAATACATATGATCTGTTTGAGTAGGAAACACAGTTCTTTTTTTCTGGGCAGGCTCATTTTTCTTGCTCTATTCGAGACACTGGAAAGAATTGCACTCTTCTTGCGTTAAAACAGCATGTGTTTCATGGATAGGAACACTGGTCTGAATTTCCCTTCAGAAACGGAGTTAATCCCCAGGATCTGTGTTTTCCTACAAGCAAGAGTTCATTTCTGGTAAACCCAGTGAATTTTGAGCTTAAATGATTTTACACAGTTCAAGAACCCAACACAATTCTCACTATTAACTAAAGAGCATTTATGTAAGAGGTGCTGCGGTTTGTATCGGTTTCAAAAGCAGATTTGAAATACATATGATCCGTTTGAGTAGGAAACACAGTTCTTTTTTTCTGGGCATGCTCATGGTGCTTGCTGTATTGGAGACCCTGGAAAGAAGAGGATGATTCTTGCGTTAAAACAGCATGTGCTTCATGGATGAGAACACTGGTCTGAATTTCACTTCAGAAACGGAGTTATACCCCAGGATCTGTGTCTTACTACAAGCAAGAGGTAATTTTTGGTAAACCCAGTGAATTTGCGGCTAAAAATAATTTACACAGAACCCAAACCCAATGCGTTTCTGACTATTAAGCAAGGAGCATTTATTTAACAGGAGCTGTGGTTTGTATCAGTTTCATAAGCAGAGTTGAACTAGATATGGTCCGTATTAGAAGGAAACACAGTTCTTTTATTCTGTGATTGCTCATATTTCTTGCTGTGTTGGTGATGCTGGTAAGAAGAGCATGCTTCTTGCATTAAAACAGAGTGAGTTTCATGGATGAGAACACCGGTCTTAATTTCCTTTCAGAAATGGAATTTAACCACAGGATCTGTATCTTCCTACAAGCAAGAGGTCTTTTCTGGGAAACCTACCAAATTTAGGCTCAAATGAAATTACACAGCTCAAGAACCCAACGCAATACTCACTATTAAATTGAGAGCATTTATTTAAAAGGAGCTGGGGTTTGTATCAGTTTCATAAGCAGAGTTGAACTAGATATGTTCCAAATGAGTAGGAAAAACAGTTCTTTTTTCTTAGGCTGGCTAATGTTACCTGCGATATTGGAGATGCTGGAAAGAATAGCATGCTTCTTGTGTTAAAACAGAGTGTGTTTCATGGATGAGAACACAGGTCTGAATTTCCCTTCAGAAACGGATTTAAGAACCAGGATCTGTGTCTTCCTACAAGCAAGAGGTCATTTCTGGTAAAACCACTGAATTTTGGGCTCTAATTAATTTACACAATTCACGAACCCAACGCGTTTCTCACTATTAACTAAAGAGCATTTATTTAACAGGAGCTGTGGTTTGTATAAGTTTTATGAGCAGAGTTGAACTAGATATGTTCCGTAAGAGTGGGAAACACAGTTCTTTTATTCTGGGTTTATTCATGTTTCTTGCTGTTTGGAGACGTTGGAAAGAAGAGCATGCTTCATGCATTAAAACAATGTGTGTTTCATGGATGAGAACACTGGTTTGAATTTGCCATCAGAAACGGATTTAAGATCCAGGATATGTGTCTTCCTTCATGGAAGAGATCATTTCTGGTAAACCCAGTGAATTTGTGTCTCAAATGAATTTACACCGTTAATAAACCCAACACGTTTCTCCCTATTGACTAAGGAGCATTTATTTAACAGGCACTGTGGTTTGTATCAGTTTCATAAGCATAGTTGAACTACATATGGTCCGTATTAGAAGGAAACACAGTTCTTTTATTCTGGGCTTGCTCATTTTTCTTGCTGTATTGGAGATGTTGTAAAGAAGAGCATGATTCTTGCGTTAAAATAGTTGTGTTTCATGGAAGAGAACACCGGTCTGAATTTCCCTTCAGAAACAGAGTTAAACCACAGGATCTGTGTCTTCCTACAAGCAAGAGTTCATTTCTGGTAAATCCAGTGAATTTGCGGCTCAATTGATTTTACCCATCACACAAACCCAAAGTGTTTCTCTCTATTAAGTAAGGTCCATTTATTTAACAGGAGCTGTGTTTTGTATCAGTTTCATAAGCAGAGTTGAACTAGATATCATCCGTATTAGAAGGAAACACAGTTCTTTTATTCTGGGGATGCTCATGATTCTTGCTGTTGGTGTCTCTAGAAAGAAGAGGGTGCTTCTTGTGTTAAAACATAGTGTGTTCCATGGATTAGAAAACTGGTCTTAATTTCCCTTCATAAACGGAGTTAAACCACAGGATCTGTGTCTTCCTACAAGCAAGAGGTCATTTCTTGTAAACCCAGTGAATTTGTGTCTCAAATGAATTTACACTGTTAATAAACCCAACACGTTTCTCCCTATTAACTAAGGAGCATTTATTTAACAGGCACTGTGGTTTGTATCAGTTTCATAAGCATAGTTGAACTACATATGGTCCGTATTAGAAGGAAACACAGTTCTTTTATTCTGGGCTTGCTCATTTTTCTTGCTGTATTGGAGATGTTGTAAAGAAGAGCATGATTCTTGCGTTAAAATAGTTGTGTTTCATGGAAGAGAACACCGGTCTGAATTTCCCTTCAGAAACAGAGTTAAACCACAGGATCTGTGTCTTCCTACAAGCAAGAGTTCATTTCTGGTAAATCCAGTGAATTTGCGGCTCAATTGATTTTACCCATCACACAAACCCAAAGTGTTTCTCTCTATAAAGTCAGGTGCATTTATTTAACAGGAGCTGTGTTTTGTATCAGTTTCATAAGCAGAGTTGAACTAGATATCATCCGTATTAGAAGGAAACACAGTTCTTTTATTCTGGGGATGCTCATGATTCTTGCTGTTGGTGTCTCTAGAAAGAAGAGGGTGCTTCTTGTGTTAAAACATAGTGTGTTCCATGGATTAGAAAACTGGTCTTAATTTCCCTTCATAAACGGAGTGAAACCACAGGATCTGTGTCTTCCTACAAGCAAGAGGTCATTTCTTGTAAACCCAGTGAATTTGCTGCTCAAATGAATTTACACAGTTCACAAACCCAACGTGTTTCGCACTAATAACTAAACAGTATTTATTTAACAGGCACTGTGGTTTGTATCAGTTTCATAAGCATAGTTGAACTAGATAGGGTATGTATGAGTAGGATACACAGTTCTTTTATTCTGGGCTTGCTCATTTTTCTTGCTGTATTGGAGACACTGGAAAGAAGAGCATGCTTCTTGCGTTAAAACAGCGTGTGTTTAATGGATGAGAACACTGGTCTGAATTTGCCTTCAGAAACGTAATTCAACCACAGTATCTGGGTATTCCTACAAGCAAGAGGTCATTTCTGGTGAAGCCAGTGAATTTGCGGCTCAATGGAATTTACACAGAACACAAACCCAATGCGTTAGTCACTATTAAGCAAGGAGCATTTATTTAACAGTAGCTGTGCTTTGTATAAGTTTTATGAGCAGAGTTGAACTAGATATGTTCCATAAGAGTGGGAAACACAGTTCTTTTATTCTGGGTTTATTCATGTTTCTTGCTGTATTGGATACGCTGGAAAAGAGCATCTTTTTTGCGTTAAAACAGAGTATGTTTCATGGATGAGAACACAAGCCTGAATTTCCCTTCAGAAACGGATTTAAGATGCAGGGTCTGTGTCTTCCCACAAGCAAAAGATCATTTCTGGTAAACCCAGGGAATTTGCGCCTCAAATGAATTTACACAGTTCATGAACCCAACGCGTTTCTCACTATTAACTAAAGAGCATTTTTTAAACAAGCGCTGTGGATTGTACCGGTTTCATAAGCAGAGTTGAACTAGATATGTTCCATATGAGTAGGAAACACATTTCTTTTTTTCTGGGCTTGCTCATTTTTCTTGCTGTTTCGGAGACGTTGGAAAGAAGAGCATGCTTCATGCATTAAATCAAAGTGTGTTTCATGGATGAGAACACTGGTCTGAATTTGCCATCAGAAACGGATTTAAGATCCAGGATATGTGTCTTCCTTCATGGAAGAGATCATTTCTGGTAAACCCAGTGAATTTGTTTCTCAAATGAATTTACACCGTTAATAAACCCAACACGTTTCTCCCTATTAACTAAGGAGCTTTTATTTAACAGGCACTGTGGTTTGTATCAGTTTCATAAGCATAGTTGAACTACATATGGTCCGTATTAGAAGGAAACACAGTTCTTTTATTCTGGGCTTGCTCATTTTTCTTGCTGTATTGGAGATGTTGTAAAGAAGAGCATGATTCTTGCGTTAAAACAGTTGTGTTTCATGGATGAGAACACCGGTCTGAACTTCCCTTCAGAAACAGAGTTAAACCACAGGATCTGTGTCTTCCTACAAGCAAGAGTTCATTTCTGGTAAATCCAGTGAATTTGCGGCTCAATTGATTTTACCCATCACACAAACCCAAAGTGTTTCTCTCTATAAAGTCAGGTGCATTTATTTAACAGGAGCTGTGTTTTGTATCAGTTTCATAAGCAGAGTTGAACTAGATATCATCCGTATTAGAAGGAAACACAGTTCTTTTATTCTGGGGATGCTCATGATTCTTGCTGTTGGAGTCTCTAGAAAGAAGAGGGTGCTTCTTGTGTTAAAACATAGTGTGTTCCATGGACTAGAAAACTGGTCTTAATTTCCCTTCATAAACGGAGTTAAACCACAGGATCTGTGTCTTCCTACAAGCAAGAGGTCATTTCTGGTAAACACAGGGAATTTGCGGCTCAAATGAATTTACACAGTTCACATTCCCAATGCGTTTCGCACTAATCACTAAAGAGCATTTATTTAACAGGCACTGTGGTTTGTATCAGTTTCATAAGCATAGTTTAACTACATATGGTCTGTATGAGTAGGATACACAGTTCTTTTATTCCGGGCTTGCACATGTTTCTTGCTGTATTGAGGACGCTGGAAAGAAGAGCATGCTTCTTCCGTTAAATCAGAGTGTGTTTCATGGATGAGAATACTGGTCTGAATTTCCCTTCAGAAACGGAGTTAAACCACAGGATCTGTGTCTTCCTACAAGCAAGAGGTTATTTTTGGTAAACCCAGTGAATTTGCGGATAAAAAGAATTTACACAGAACCCAAACCCAGTGCGTTTCTGACTATTAAGCAAGGAGCATTTATTTAACAGGAGCTGTGGTTTGTATCAGTTTCATAAGCAGAGTTGAACTAGATATGGTCCGTATTAGAAGGAAACACAGTTCTTTTATTCTGTGATTGCTCATATTTCTTGCTGTGTTGGTGATGCTGGTAAGAAGAGCATGCTTCTTGCATTAAAACAGAGTGAGTTTCATGGATGAGAACACCGGTCTTAATTTCCTTTCAGAAATGGAATTTAACCACAGGATCTGTATCTTCCTACAAGCAAGAGGTCTTTTCTGGGAAACCTACCAAATTTAGGCTCAAATGAAATTACACAGCTCAAGAACCCAACGCAATACTCACTATTAAATTGAGAGCATTTATTTAAAAGGAGCTGGGGTTTGTATCAGTTTCATAAGCAGAGTTGAACTAGATATGTTCCAAATGAGTAGGAAAAACAGTTCTTTTTTCTTAGGCTGGCTAATGTTACCTGCGATATTGGAGATGCTGGAAAGAATAGCATGCTTCTTGTGTTAAAACAGAGTGTGTTTCATGGATGAGAACACAGGTCTGAATTTCCCTTCAGAAACGGATTTAAGAACCAGGATCTGTGTCTTCCTACAAGCAAGAGGTCATTTCTGGTAAAACCACTGAATTTTGGGCTCTAATTAATTTACACAATTCACGAACCCAACGCGTTTCTCACTATTAACTAAAGAGCATTTATTTAACAGGAGCTGTGGTTTGTATAAGTTTTATGAGCAGAGTTGAACTAGATATGTTCCGTAAGAGTGGGAAACACAGTTCTTTTATTCTGGGTTTATTCATGTTTCTTGCTGTTTGGAGACGTTGGAAAGAAGAGCATGCTTCATGCATTAAAACAATGTGTGTTTCATGGATGAGAACACTGGTTTGAATTTGCCATCAGAAACGGATTTAAGATCCAGGATATGTGTCTTCCTTCATGGAAGAGATCATTTCTGGTAAACCCAGTGAATTTGTGTCTCAAATGAATTTACACCGTTAATAAACCCAACACGTTTCTCCCTATTGACTAAGGAGCATTTATTTAACAGGCACTGTGGTTTGTATCAGTTTCATAAGCATAGTTGAACTACATATGGTCCGTATTAGAAGGAAACACAGTTCTTTTATTCTGGGCTTGCTCATTTTTCTTGCTGTATTGGAGATGTTGTAAAGAAGAGCATGATTCTTGCGTTAAAATAGTTGTGTTTCATGGAAGAGAACACCGGTCTGAATTTCCCTTCAGAAACAGAGTTAAACCACAGGATCTGTGTCTTCCTACAAGCAAGAGTTCATTTCTGGTAAATCCAGTGAATTTGCGGCTCAATTGATTTTACCCATCACACAAACCCAAAGTGTTTCTCTCTATTAAGTAAGGTCCATTTATTTAACAGGAGCTGTGTTTTGTATCAGTTTCATAAGCAGAGTTGAACTAGATATCATCCGTATTAGAAGGAAACACAGTTCTTTTATTCTGGGGATGCTCATGATTCTTGCTGTTGGTGTCTCTAGAAAGAAGAGGGTGCTTCTTGTGTTAAAACATAGTGTGTTCCATGGATTAGAAAACTGGTCTTAATTTCCCTTCATAAACGGAGTTAAACCACAGGATCTGTGTCTTCCTACAAGCAAGAGGTCATTTCTTGTAAACCCAGTGAATTTGTGTCTCAAATGAATTTACACTGTTAATAAACCCAACACGTTTCTCCCTATTAACTAAGGAGCATTTATTTAACAGGCACTGTGGTTTGTATCAGTTTCATAAGCATAGTTGAACTACATATGGTCCGTATTAGAAGGAAACACAGTTCTTTTATTCTGGGCTTGCTCATTTTTCTTGCTGTATTGGAGATGTTGTAAAGAAGAGCATGATTCTTGCGTTAAAATAGTTGTGTTTCATGGAAGAGAACACCGGTCTGAATTTCCCTTCAGAAACAGAGTTAAACCACAGGATCTGTGTCTTCCTACAAGCAAGAGTTCATTTCTGGTAAATCCAGTGAATTTGCGGCTCAATTGATTTTACCCATCACACAAACCCAAAGTGTTTCTCTCTATAAAGTCAGGTGCATTTATTTAACAGGAGCTGTGTTTTGTATCAGTTTCATAAGCAGAGTTGAACTAGATATCATCCGTATTAGAAGGAAACACAGTTCTTTTATTCTGGGGATGCTCATGATTCTTGCTGTTGGTGTCTCTAGAAAGAAGAGGGTGCTTCTTGTGTTAAAACATAGTGTGTTCCATGGATTAGAAAACTGGTCTTAATTTCCCTTCATAAACGGAGTGAAACCACAGGATCTGTGTCTTCCTACAAGCAAGAGGTCATTTCTTGTAAACCCAGTGAATTTGCTGCTCAAATGAATTTACACAGTTCACAAACCCAACGTGTTTCGCACTAATAACTAAACAGTATTTATTTAACAGGCACTGTGGTTTGTATCAGTTTCATAAGCATAGTTGAACTAGATAGGGTATGTATGAGTAGGATACACAGTTCTTTTATTCTGGGCTTGCTCATTTTTCTTGCTGTATTGGAGACACTGGAAAGAAGAGCATGCTTCTTGCGTTAAAACAGCGTGTGTTTAATGGATGAGAACACTGGTCTGAATTTGCCTTCAGAAACGTAATTCAACCACAGTATCTGGGTATTCCTACAAGCAAGAGGTCATTTCTGGTGAAGCCAGTGAATTTGCGGCTCAATGGAATTTACACAGAACACAAACCCAATGCGTTAGTCACTATTAAGCAAGGAGCATTTATTTAACAGTAGCTGTGCTTTGTATAAGTTTTATGAGCAGAGTTGAACTAGATATGTTCCATAAGAGTGGGAAACACAGTTCTTTTATTCTGGGTTTATTCATGTTTCTTGCTGTATTGGATACGCTGGAAAAGAGCATCTTTTTTGCGTTAAAACAGAGTATGTTTCATGGATGAGAACACAAGCCTGAATTTCCCTTCAGAAACGGATTTAAGATGCAGGGTCTGTGTCTTCCCACAAGCAAAAGATCATTTCTGGTAAACCCAGGGAATTTGCGCCTCAAATGAATTTACACAGTTCATGAACCCAACGCGTTTCTCACTATTAACTAAAGAGCATTTTTTAAACAAGCGCTGTGGATTGTACCGGTTTCATAAGCAGAGTTGAACTAGATATGTTCCATATGAGTAGGAAACACATTTCTTTTTTTCTGGGCTTGCTCATTTTTCTTGCTGTTTCGGAGACGTTGGAAAGAAGAGCATGCTTCATGCATTAAATCAAAGTGTGTTTCATGGATGAGAACACTGGTCTGAATTTGCCATCAGAAACGGATTTAAGATCCAGGATATGTGTCTTCCTTCATGGAAGAGATCATTTCTGGTAAACCCAGTGAATTTGTTTCTCAAATGAATTTACACCGTTAATAAACCCAACACGTTTCTCCCTATTAACTAAGGAGCTTTTATTTAACAGGCACTGTGGTTTGTATCAGTTTCATAAGCATAGTTGAACTACATATGGTCCGTATTAGAAGGAAACACAGTTCTTTTATTCTGGGCTTGCTCATTTTTCTTGCTGTATTGGAGATGTTGTAAAGAAGAGCATGATTCTTGCGTTAAAACAGTTGTGTTTCATGGAAGAGAACACCGGTCTGAACTTCCCTTCAGAAACAGAGTTAAACCACAGGATCTGTGTCTTCCTACAAGCAAGAGTTCATTTCTGGTAAATCCAGTGAATTTGCGGCTCAATTGATTTTACCCATCACACAAACCCAAAGTGTTTCTCTCTATAAAGTCAGGTGCATTTATTTAACAGGAGCTGTGTTTTGTATCAGTTTCATAAGCAGAGTTGAACTAGATATCATCCGTATTAGAAGGAAACACAGTTCTTTTATTCTGGGGATGCTCATGATTCTTGCTGTTGGAGTCTCTAGAAAGAAGAGGGTGCTTCTTGTGTTAAAACATAGTGTGTTCCATGGACTAGAAAACTGGTCTTAATTTCCCTTCATAAACGGAGTTAAACCACAGGATCTCTGTCTTCCTACAAGCAAGAGGTCATTTCTGGTAAACACAGGGAATTTGCGGCTCAAATGAATTTACACAGTTCACATTCCCAATGCGTTTCGCACTAATCACTAAAGAGCATTTATTTAACAGGCACTGTGGTTTGTATCAGTTTCATAAGCATAGTTTAACTACATATGGTCTGTATGAGTAGGATACACAGTTCTTTTATTCCGGGCTTGCACATGTTTCTTGCTGTATTGAGGACGCTGGAAAGAAGAGCATGCTTCTTCCGTTAAATCAGAGTGTGTTTCATGGATGAGAATACTGGTCTGAATTTCCCTTCAGAAACGGAGTTAAACCACAGGATCTGTGTCTTCCTACAAGCAAGAGGTTATTTTTGGTAAACCCAGTGAATTTGCGGATAAAAAGAATTTACACAGAACCCAAACCCAGTGCGTTTCTGACTATTAAGCAAGGAGCATTTATTTAACAGGAGCTGTGGTTTGTATCAGTTTCATAAGCAGAGTTGAACTAGATATGGTCCGTATTAGAAGGAAACACAGTTCTTTTATTCTGTGATTGCTCATATTTCTTGCTGTGTTGGTGATGCTGGAAAGAAGAGCATGCTTCTTGCATTAAAACAGAGTGAGTTTCATGGATGAGGACACCGGTCTGAATTTCCTTTCAGAAATGGAGTTAAACCACAGGATCTTTATCTTCCTACAAGCATGAGGTCTTTTCTGGGAAACCTACCAAATTTAGGCTCAAATGAAATTACACAGCTCAAGAACCCAACGCGATACTAACTATTAAATTGAGAGCATTTATTTAAAAGGAGCTGGGGTTTGTATCAGTTTCATAAGCAGAGTTGAACTAGATATGGTCCGAATGAGTAGGAAAAACAGTTCTTTTTTCTTAGGCTGGCTAATGTTACCTGCAGTATTGGAGATGCTGGAAAGAAGAGCATGCTTCTTGTGTTAAAACAGAGTGTGTTTCATGGATGAGAACACAGGTCTGAATTTCCCTTCAGAAACGGATTTAAGAACCAGGATCTGTGTCTTCCTACAAGCAAGAGGTCATTTCTGGTAAACCCACTGAATTTTGGGCTCAAATTAATTTACACAATTCACGAACCCAACGCGTTTCTCACTATTAACTAAAGAGCATTTTTTTAACAGGAGCTGTGGTTTGTATAAGTTTTATGAGCAGAGTTGAACTAGATATGTTCCATAAGAGTGGGAAACACAGTTCTTTTATTCTGGGTTTATTCATGTTTCTTGCTGTATTGGATACGCTGGAAAAGAGCATCCTTTTTGCGTTAAAACAGAGTATGTTTCATGGATGAGAACACAAGCCTGAATTTCCCTTCAGAAACGGATTTAAGATGCAGGGTCTGTGTCTTCCCAAAAGCAAGAGATCATTTCTGGTAAACCCAGGGAATTTGCGCCTCAAATGAATTTACACAGTTCATGAACGCAACGCGTTTCTCACTATTAACTAAAGAGCATTTTTTAAACAAGCGCTGTGGATTGTACCGGTTTCATAAGCAGAGTTGAACTAGATATGTTCCATATGAGTAGGAAACACATTTCTTTTTTTCTGGGCTTGCTCATTTTTCTTGCTGTATTGGAGACACTGGAAAGAAGAGCATGCTTCTTGCGTTAAAACAGAGTGTGTTTAATGGATGAGAACACTGGTCTGAATTTGCTTTCATAAACGGAGTTAAACCACAGGATCTGTGTCTTCCTACAAGCAAGAGGTCATTTCTGGTAAACCCAGTGAATTTGCTGCTGAAATGAATTTACACAGTTCACAAACCCAACGCTTTTCTCACTACTAACTAAAGAGCATTTATTTAACAGGCTCTGTGGTTTGTATCAGGTTCTTAAGCAGAGTTGAAGTAGATATGGTCTGTATGAGTAGGATCCACAGTTGTTTTATTCTGGGCTTACTCATGTTTCTAGCTGTATTGGATACGCTGGAAAGAAAAGCATGCTTCTTGCGTTAAAACAGCGTGTGTTTAATGGATGAGAACACTGGTCTGAATTTGCCTTCATAAATGGAGTTAAACCACAGGATCTGTGTCTTCCTACAAGCAAGAGGTCATTTCTGGTAAACCCAGTGAATTTGTGTCTCAAATGAATTTACACCGTTAATAAACCCAACACGTTTCTCCCTATTAACTAAGGAGCATTTATTTAACAGGCACTGTGGTTTGTATCAGTTTCATAAGCATAGTTGAACTACATATGGTCCGTATTAGAAGGAAACACAGTTCTTTTATTCTGGGCTTGCTCATTTTTCTTGCTGTATTGGAGATGTTGTAAAGAAGAGCATGATTCTTGCGTTAAAATAGTTGTGTTTCATGGAAGAGAACACCGGTCTGAATTTCCCTTCAGAAACAGAGTTAAACCACAGGATCTGTGTCTTCCTACAAGCAAGAGTTCATTTCTGGTAAATCCAGTGAATTTGCGGCTCAATTGATTTTACCCATCACACAAACCCAAAGTGTTTCTCTCTATAAAGTCAGGTGCATTTATTTAACAGGAGCTGTGTTTTGTATCAGTTTCATAAGCAGAGTTGAACTAGATATCATCCGTATTAGAAGGAAACACAGTTCTTTTATTCTGGGGATGCTCATGATTCTTGCTGTTGGTGTCTCTAGAAAGAAGAGGGTGCTTCTTGTGTTAAAACATAGTGTGTTCCATGGATTAGAAAACTGGTCTTAATTTCCCTTCATAAACGGAGTGAAACCACAGGATCTGTGTCTTCCTACAAGCAAGAGGTCATTTCTTGTAAACCCAGTGAATTTGCTGCTCAAATGAATTTACACAGTTCACAAACCCAACGTGTTTCGCACTAATAACTAAACAGTATTTATTTAACAGGCACTGTGGTTTGTATCAGTTTCATAAGCATAGTTGAACTAGATAGGGTATGTATGAGTAGGATACACAGTTCTTTTATTCTGGGCTTGCTCATTTTTCTTGCTGTATTGGAGACACTGGAAAGAAGAGCATGCTTCTTGCGTTAAAACAGAGTGTGTTTAATGGATGAGAACACTGGTCTGAATTTGCCTTCATAAATGGAGTTAAACCACAGGATCTGTGTCTTCCTACAAGCAAGAGGTCATTTCTGGTAAACCCAGTGAATTTGCTGCTGAAATGAATTTACGCAGTTCACAAACCCAACGCTTTTCTCACTATTAACTAAAGAGCATTTATTTAACAGACTCTGTGGTTTGTATCAGGTTCATAAGCAGAGTTGAACTAGATATGGTCTGTATGAGTTGGATCCACAGTTGTTTTATTCTGGGCTTACTCATGTTTCTAGCTGTATTGGATACGCTGGAAAGAAAAGCATGCTTCTTGCATTTAAACAGCGTGTGTTTAATGGATGAGAACACTGGTCTGAATTTGCCTTCAGAAACGTAATTCAACCACAGTATCTGGGTATTCCTACAAGCAAGAGGTCATTTCTGGTGAAGCCAGTGAATTTGCGGCTCAATGGAATTTACACAGAACACAAACCCAATGCGTTAGTCACTATTAAGCAAGGAGCATTTATTTAACAGTAGCTGTGCTTTGTATAAGTTTTATGAGCAGAGTTGAACTAGATATGTTCCATAAGAGTGGGAAACACAGTTCTTTTATTCTGGGTTTATTCATGTTTCTTGCTGTATTGGATACGCTGGAAAAGAGCATCTTTTTTGCGTTAAAACAGAGTATGTTTCATGGATGAGAACACAAGCCTGAATTTCCCTTCAGAAACGGATTTAAGATGCAGGGTCTGTGTCTTCCCACAAGCAAAAGATCATTTCTGGTAAACCCAGGGAATTTGCGCCTCAAATGAATTTACACAGTTCATGAACCCAACGCGTTTCTCACTATTAACTAAAGAGCATTTTTTAAACAAGCGCTGTGGATTGTACCGGTTTCATAAGCAGAGTTGAACTAGATATGTTCCATATGAGTAGGAAACACATTTCTTCTTTTCTGGGCTTGCTCATTTTTCTTGCTGTTTCGGAGACGTTGGAAAGAAGAGCATGCATCATGCATTAAAACAATGTGTGTTTCATGGAGGAGAACACTGGTCTGAATTTGCCATCAGAAACGGATTTAAGATCCAGGATATGTGTCTTCCTTCATGGAAGAGATCATTTCTGGTAAACCCAGTGAATTTGTTTCTCAAATGAATTTACACCGTTAATAAACCCAACACGTTTCTCCCTATTAACTAAGGAGCTTTTATTTAACAGGCACTGTGGTTTGTATCAGTTTCATAAGCATAGTTGAACTACATATGGTCCGTATTAGAAGGAAACACAGTTCTTTTATTCTGGGCTTGCTCATTTTTCTTGCTGTAATGGAGATGTTGTAAAGAAGAGCATGATTCTTGGGTTAAAACAGTTGTGTTTCATGGATGAGAACACCGGTCTGAACTTCCCTTCAGAAACAGAGTTAAACCACAGGATCTGTGTCTTCCTACAAGCAAGAGTTCATTTCTGGTAAATCCAGTGAATTTGCGGCTCAATTGATTTTACCCATCACAAAAACCCAAAGTGTTTCTCTCTATAAAGTCAGGTGCATTTATTTAACAGGAGCTGTGTTTTGTATCAGTTTCATAAGCAGAGTTGAACTAGATATCATCCGTATTAGAAGGAAACACAGTTCTTTTATTCTGGGGATGCTCATGATTCTTGCTGTTGGAGTCTCTAGAAAGAAGAGGGTGCTTCTTGTGTTAAAACATAGTGTGTTCCATGGACTAGAAAACTGGTCTTAATTTCCCTTCATAAACGGAGTTAAACCACAGGATCTGTGTCTTCCTACAAGCAAGAGGTCATTTCTGGTAAACACAGGGAATTTGCGGCTCAAATGAATTTACACAGTTCACATTCCCAATGCGTTTCGCACTAATCACTAAAGAGCATTTATTTAACAGGCACTGTGGTTTGTATCAGTTTCATAAGCATAGTTTAACTACATATGGTCTGTATGAGTAGGATACACAGTTCTTTTATTCCGGGCTTGCACATGTTTCTTGCTGTATTGAGGACGCTGGAAAGAAGAGCATGCTTCTTCCGTTAAATCAGAGTGTGTTTCATGGATGAGAATACTGGTCTGAATTTCCCTTCAGAAACGGAGTTAAACCACAGGATCTGTGTCTTCCTACAAGCAAGAGGTTATTTTTGGTAAACCCAGTGAATTTGCGGATAAAAAGAATTTACACAGAACCCAAACCCAGTGCGTTTCTGACTATTAAGCAAGGAGCATTTATTTAACAGGAGCTGTGGTTTGTATCAGTTTCATAAGCAGAGTTGAACTAGATATGGTCCGTATTAGAAGGAAACACAGTTCTTTTATTCTGTGATTGCTCATATTTCTTGCTGTGTTGGTGATGCTGGAAAGAAGAGCATGCTTCTTGCATTAAAACAGAGTGAGTTTCATGGATGAGGACACCGGTCTGAATTTCCTTTCAGAAATGGAGTTAAACCACAGGATCTTTATCTTCCTACAAGCATGAGGTCTTTTCTGGGAAACCTACCAAATTTAGGCTCAAATGAAATTACACAGCTCAAGAACCCAACGCAATACTAACTATTAAATTGAGAGCATTTATTTAAAAGGAGCTGGGGTTTGTATCAGTTTCATAAGCAGAGTTGAACTAGATATGGTCCGAATGAGTAGGAAAAACAGTTCTTTTTTCTTAGGCTGGCTAATGTTACCTGCAGTATTGGAGATGCTGGAAAGAAGAGCATGCTTCTTGTGTTAAAACAGAGTGTGTTTCATGGATGAGAACACAGGTCTGAATTTCCCTTCAGAAACGGATTTAAGAACCAGGATCTGTGTCTTCCTACAAGCAAGAGGTCATTTCTGGTAAACCCACTGAATTTTGGGCTCAAATTAATTTACACAATTCACGAACCCAACGCGTTTCTCACTATTAACTAAAGAGCATTTTTTTAACAGGAGCTGTGGTTTGTATAAGTTTTATGAGCAGAGTTGAACTAGATATGTTCCATAAGAGTGGGAAACACAGTTCTTTTATTCTGGGTTTATTCATGTTTCTTGCTGTATTGGATACGCTGGAAAAGAGCATCCTTTTTGCGTTAAAACAGAGTATGTTTCATGGATGAGAACACAAGCCTGAATTTCCCTTCAGAAACGGATTTAAGATGCAGGGTCTGTGTCTTCCCAAAAGCAAGAGATCATTTCTGGTAAACCCAGGGAATTTGCGCCTCAAATGAATTTACACAGTTCATGAACGCAACGCGTTTCTCACTATTAACTAAAGAGCATTTTTTAAACAAGCGCTGTGGATTGTATCGGTTTCATAAGCAGAGTTGAACTAGATATGTTCCATATGAGTAGGAAACACATTTCTTTTTTTCTGGGCTTGCTCATTTTTCTTGCTGTATTGGAGACACTGGAAAGAAGAGCATGCTTCTTGCGTTAAAACAGAGTGTGTTTAATGGATGAGAACACTGGTCTGAATTTGCTTTCATAAACGGAGTTAAACCACAGGATCTGTGTCTTCCTACAAGCAAGAGGTCATTTCTGGTAAACCCAGTGAATTTGCTGCTGAAATGAATTTACACAGTTCACAAACCCAACGCTTTTCTCACTACTAACTAAAGAGCATTTATTTAACAGGCTCTGTGGTTTGTATCAGGTTCTTAAGCAGAGTTGAAGTAGATATGGTCTGTATGAGTAGGATCCACAGTTGTTTTATTCTGGGCTTACTCATGTTTCTAGCTGTATTGGATACGCTGGAAAGAAAAGCATGCTTCTTGCGTTAAAACAGCGTGTGTTTAATGGATGAGAACACTGGTCTGAATTTGCCTTCATAAATGGAGTTAAACCACAGGATCTGTGTCTTCCTACAAGCAAGAGGTCATTTCTGGTAAACCCAGTGAATTTGTGTCTCAAATGAATTTACACCGTTAATAAACCCAACACGTTTCTCCCTATTAACTAAGGAGCATTTATTTAACAGGCACTGTGGTTTGTATCAGTTTCATAAGCATAGTTGAACTACATATGGTCCGTATTAGAAGGAAACACAGTTCTTTTATTCTGGGCTTGCTCATTTTTCTTGCTGTATTGGAGATGTTGTAAAGAAGAGCATGATTCTTGCGTTAAAATAGTTGTGTTTCATGGAAGAGAACACCGGTCTGAATTTCCCTTCAGAAACAGAGTTAAACCACAGGATCTGTGTCTTCCTACAAGCAAGAGTTCATTTCTGGTAAATCCAGTGAATTTGCGGCTCAATTGATTTTACCCATCACACAAACCCAAAGTGTTTCTCTCTATAAAGTCAGGTGCATTTATTTAACAGGAGCTGTGTTTTGTATCAGTTTCATAAGCAGAGTTGAACTAGATATCATCCGTATTAGAAGGAAACACAGTTCTTTTATTCTGGGGATGCTCATGATTCTTGCTGTTGGTGTCTCTAGAAAGAAGAGGGTGCTTCTTGTGTTAAAACATAGTGTGTTCCATGGATTAGAAAACTGGTCTTAATTTCCCTTCATAAACGGAGTGAAACCACAGGATCTGTGTCTTCCTACAAGCAAGAGGTCATTTCTTGTAAACCCAGTGAATTTGCTGCTCAAATGAATTTACACAGTTCACAAACCCAACGTGTTTCGCACTAATAACTAAACAGTATTTATTTAACAGGCACTGTGGTTTGTATCAGTTTCATAAGCATAGTTGAACTAGATAGGGTATGTATGAGTAGGATACACAGTTCTTTTATTCTGGGCTTGCTCATTTTTCTTGCTGTATTGGAGACACTGGAAAGAAGAGCATGCTTCTTGCGTTAAAACAGAGTGTGTTTAATGGATGAGAACACTGGTCTGAATTTGCCTTCATAAATGGAGTTAAACCACAGGATCTGTGTCTTCCTACAAGCAAGAGGTCATTTCTGGTAAACCCAGTGAATTTGCTGCTGAAATGAATTTACGCAGTTCACAAACCCAACGCTTTTCTCACTATTAACTAAAGAGCATTTATTTAACAGACTCTGTGGTTTGTATCAGGTTCATAAGCAGAGTTGAACTAGATATGGTCTGTATGAGTTGGATCCACAGTTGTTTTATTCTGGGCTTACTCATGTTTCTAGCTGTATTGGATACGCTGGAAAGAAAAGCATGCTTCTTGCATTTAAACAGCGTGTGTTTAATGGATGAGAACACTGGTCTGAATTTGCCTTCAGAAACGTAATTCAACCACAGTATCTGGGTATTCCTACAAGCAAGAGGTCATTTCTGGTGAAGCCAGTGAATTTGCGGCTCAATGGAATTTACACAGAACACAAACCCAATGCGTTAGTCACTATTAAGCAAGGAGCATTTATTTAACAGTAGCTGTGCTTTGTATAAGTTTTATGAGCAGAGTTGAACTAGATATGTTCCATAAGAGTGGGAAACACAGTTCTTTTATTCTGGGTTTATTCATGTTTCTTGCTGTATTGGATACGCTGGAAAAGAGCATCTTTTTTGCGTTAAAACAGAGTATGTTTCATGGATGAGAACACAAGCCTGAATTTCCCTTCAGAAACGGATTTAAGATGCAGGGTCTGTGTCTTCCCACAAGCAAAAGATCATTTCTGGTAAACCCAGGGAATTTGCGCCTCAAATGAATTTACACAGTTCATGAACCCAACGCGTTTCTCACTATTAACTAAAGAGCATTTTTTAAACAAGCGCTGTGGATTGTACCGGTTTCATAAGCAGAGTTGAACTAGATATGTTCCATATGAGTAGGAAACACATTTCTTCTTTTCTGGGCTTGCTCATTTTTCTTGCTGTTTCGGAGACGTTGGAAAGAAGAGCATGCATCATGCATTAAAACAATGTGTGTTTCATGGAGGAGAACACTGGTCTGAATTTGCCATCAGAAACGGATTTAAGATCCAGGATATGTGTCTTCCTTCATGGAAGAGATCATTTCTGGTAAACCCAGTGAATTTGTTTCTCAAATGAATTTACACCGTTAATAAACCCAACACGTTTCTCCCTATTAACTAAGGAGCTTTTATTTAACAGGCACTGTGGTTTGTATCAGTTTCATAAGCATAGTTGAACTACATATGGTCCGTATTAGAAGGAAACACAGTTCTTTTATTCTGGGCTTGCTCATTTTTCTTGCTGTAATGGAGATGTTGTAAAGAAGAGCATGATTCTTGGGTTAAAACAGTTGTGTTTCATGGATGAGAACACCGGTCTGAACTTCCCTTCAGAAACAGAGTTAAACCACAGGATCTGTGTCTTCCTACAAGCAAGAGTTCATTTCTGGTAAATCCAGTGAATTTGCGGCTCAATTGATTTTACCCATCACAAAAACCCAAAGTGTTTCTCTCTATAAAGTCAGGTGCATTTATTTAACAGGAGCTGTGTTTTGTATCAGTTTCATAAGCAGAGTTGAACTAGATATCATCCGTATTAGAAGGAAACACAGTTCTTTTATTCTGGGGATGCTCATGATTCTTGCTGTTGGAGTCTCTAGAAAGAAGAGGGTGCTTCTTGTGTTAAAACATAGTGTGTTCCATGGACTAGAAAACTGGTCTTAATTTCCCTTCATAAACGGAGTTAAACCACAGGATCTGTGTCTTCCTACAAGCAAGAGGTCATTTCTGGTAAACACAGGGAATTTGCGGCTCAAATGAATTTACACAGTTCACATTCCCAATGCGTTTCGCACTAATCACTAAAGAGCATTTATTTAACAGGCACTGTGGTTTGTATCAGTTTCATAAGCATAGTTTAACTACATATGGTCTGTATGAGTAGGATACACAGTTCTTTTATTCCGGGCTTGCACATGTTTCTTGCTGTATTGAGGACGCTGGAAAGAAGAGCATGCTTCTTCCGTTAAATCAGAGTGTGTTTCATGGATGAGAATACTGGTCTGAATTTCCCTTCAGAAACGGAGTTAAACCACAGGATCTGTGTCTTCCTACAAGCAAGAGGTTATTTTTGGTAAACCCAGTGAATTTGCGGATAAAAAGAATTTACACAGAACCCAAACCCAGTGCGTTTCTGACTATTAAGCAAGGAGCATTTATTTAACAGGAGCTGTGGTTTGTATCAGTTTCATAAGCAGAGTTGAACTAGATATGGTCCGTATTAGAAGGAAACACAGTTCTTTTATTCTGTGATTGCTCATATTTCTTGCTGTGTTGGTGATGCTGGAAAGAAGAGCATGCTTCTTGCATTAAAACAGAGTGAGTTTCATGGATGAGGACACCGGTCTGAATTTCCTTTCAGAAATGGAGTTAAACCACAGGATCTTTATCTTCCTACAAGCATGAGGTCTTTTCTGGGAAACCTACCAAATTTAGGCTCAAATGAAATTACACAGCTCAAGAACCCAACGCAATACTAACTATTAAATTGAGAGCATTTATTTAAAAGGAGCTGGGGTTTGTATCAGTTTCATAAGCAGAGTTGAACTAGATATGGTCCGAATGAGTAGGAAAAACAGTTCTTTTTTCTTAGGCTGGCTAATGTTACCTGCAGTATTGGAGATGCTGGAAAGAAGAGCATGCTTCTTGTGTTAAAACAGAGTGTGTTTCATGGATGAGAACACAGGTCTGAATTTCCCTTCAGAAACGGATTTAAGAACCAGGATCTGTGTCTTCCTACAAGCAAGAGGTCATTTCTGGTAAACCCACTGAATTTTGGGCTCAAATTAATTTACACAATTCACGAACCCAACGCGTTTCTCACTATTAACTAAAGAGCATTTTTTTAACAGGAGCTGTGGTTTGTATAAGTTTTATGAGCAGAGTTGAACTAGATATGTTCCATAAGAGTGGGAAACACAGTTCTTTTATTCTGGGTTTATTCATGTTTCTTGCTGTATTGGATACGCTGGAAAAGAGCATCCTTTTTGCGTTAAAACAGAGTATGTTTCATGGATGAGAACACAAGCCTGAATTTCCCTTCAGAAACGGATTTAAGATGCAGGGTCTGTGTCTTCCCAAAAGCAAGAGATCATTTCTGGTAAACCCAGGGAATTTGCGCCTCAAATGAATTTACACAGTTCATGAACGCAACGCGTTTCTCACTATTAACTAAAGAGCATTTTTTAAACAAGCGCTGTGGATTGTATCGGTTTCATAAGCAGAGTTGAACTAGATATGTTCCATATGAGTAGGAAACACATTTCTTTTTTTCTGGGCTTGCTCATTTTTCTTGCTGTATTGGAGACACTGGAAAGAAGAGCATGCTTCTTGCGTTAAAACAGAGTGTGTTTAATGGATGAGAACACTGGTCTGAATTTGCTTTCATAAACGGAGTTAAACCACAGGATCTGTGTCTTCCTACAAGCAAGAGGTCATTTCTGGTAAACCCAGTGAATTTGCTGCTGAAATGAATTTACACAGTTCACAAACCCAACGCTTTTCTCACTACTAACTAAAGAGCATTTATTTAACAGGCTCTGTGGTTTGTATCAGGTTCTTAAGCAGAGTTGAAGTAGATATGGTCTGTATGAGTGGGATCCACAGTTGTTTTATTCTGGGCTTACTCATGTTTCTAGCTGTATTGGATACGCTGGAAAGAAAAGCATGCTTCTTGCGTTAAAACAGCGTGTGTTTAATGGATGAGAACACTGGTCTGAATTTGCCTTCATAAACGGAGTTAAACCACAGGATCTGTGTCTTCCTACAAGCAAGAGGTCATTTCTGGTAAACCCAGTGAATTTGCTGCTGAAATGAATTTACACAGTTCACAAACCCAACGCTTTTCTCACTATTAACTAAAGAGCATTTATTTAACAGGCTCTGTGGTTTGTATCAGGTTCACAACCAGAGTTGAACTAGATATGGTCTGTATGAGTAGGATCCACAGTTGTTTTATTCTGGGCTTACTCATGTTTCTAGCTGTATTGGATACGCTGGAAAGAAAAGCATGCTTCTTGGGTTAAAACAGCGTGTGTTTAATGGATGAGAACACTGGTCTGAATTTCCCTTCAGAAACGGAGTTAAACCACAGCATCTGTGTCTTCCTACAAGCAAGAGGTCATTTCTGGTAAACCCAGTGAATTTGTGGCTCAATGTAATTTACACAGAACACAAACCCAATGCGTTAGTCACTATTAAGCAAGGAGCATTTATTTAACAGTAGCTGTGGTTTGTATCAGTTTCATAAGCATAGTTGAACTAGATATGGTCCGTATTAGAAGGAAACACAATTCTTTTATTCTGGAATTGCTCATATTTCTTCCTGTGTTGGTGATGCTGGAAAGAAGAGCATGCTTCTTGCATTAAAACAGAGTGAGTTTCATGGATGAGGACACTGGTCTGAATTTCCTTTCAGAAATGGAGTTAAACCACAGGATCTGTATCTTCCTACAAGCAAGAGGACTTTTCTGGGAAAACCACCAAATTTTAGGCTCAAATGAAATTACACAGCTCAAGAATCCAACGCGATTCTCACTATTATATAAAGAGCATTTATTTAAAAGGAGCTGGGGTTTGTATCAGTTTCATAAGCAGAGTTGAACTAGACATGGTCCGAATGATTAGGAAAAACAGTTCTTTTTTTCATAGGCTGGCTAATGTTGCCTGCGGTATTGGAGATACTGGAAAGAAGAGCATGCTTCTTGTGTTAAAACAGAGTATGTTTCATGGATGAGAACACAGGTCTGAATTTCCCTTCAGAAACGCATTTAAGATCCAGGATCTGTGTCTTCCTAAAAGCAATGTTTATTTCTGGTAAACCCAGTGAATTTGCGGCTCAAATGAATATACACAGAACACAAACCCATTGCGTTTCTCACTATTAAGTAAGGAGCATTAATTTAAAAGGAGCTATGATATGTATCAGTTTCATAAGCAGAGTTGAACTAGATACGGTCCGAAATAGAAGGAAACACAGTTCTTTTATTCTGTGCTTGCACATTTTTCTTGATGTATTGGAGACGCTGGAAAGAAGAGCATGCTTCTTGCGTTGAAACAGAATGTGTTTCATGGATGAGAACATAGGTCTGAATTTCCCTTCAGAAATGGAGTTAAACCACAGGATCTGTATCTTCCTACAAGAAAGAAGTCATTTCTGGTAAACCCACTGAATTTTGGGCTCAAATTATTTTACACAGTTCACGAACCCAACGTGTTTCCCAGTATTAACTAAAGAGCATTTTTTAAACAAGAGCTGTGGATTGTATCAGTTTCATAAGCAGAGTTGAACTAGATATGTTCCATATGAGTAGGAAACACAGTTCTTTTTTCTGGGCTTGCTCATTTTGCTTGCTGTTTTGGAGACGCTGGTAAGAAGAGCATGCTTCATGCATTAAAACAGAGTGTGTTTAATGAATGAGAACACTGGTCTGAATTTCCCTTCAGAAACGGATTTAAGATCTAGGATCTGTGTCTTCCTTCAAGCAAGAGATCATTTCTGGTAAACCCAGTGAATTTGCGTCTCAAATGAATTTACACGGTTAATATACTCAACACTTTTCTCCCTATTAGCTAAAGAGCATTTATTTAACAGGCACTGTGGTTTGTATCAGTTTCATAAGCATAGTAGAACTACATAGGGTCTGTATGAGTAGGATACACAGTTCTTTAATCTGGGCTTGATCATGATTCTTGCTGTATTGTAGTCGCTAGAAAGAAGAGGATGCTTGTTGTGTTAAAACAGAGTATGTTCCATGTATTAAAAAACTGGTCTGAATTTCTCTTCATAAACGGAGTAAAACCACAGGATCTGTGTCTTCCTACAAGCAAGAGGTTATTTTTGATAAACCCACTGAAATTGCGGCTCTAAAGAATTTACAAAGAACACAAACCCAATGCGTTTCTCACAATTAAGTAAGAAGCATTTATTTAACAGGAGCTGTTGTTTGTATCATTTTCATAAGCAGAGTTGAACTAGATATGGACTGTATTAGAAGGAAACACAGTTCTTTTATTCTGTGATTGATCGTATTTCTTTCTGTGGTGGCGATGCTGGAAAGAAGAGCATGCTTTTTGCGTTAAAACAGAGTGAGTTTCATGGATGAGAACACCGGTCTGAATTTCCATTCAGAAATGGAGTTAAACCACAGGATCTGTATCTTCCTACAAGCATGAGGTCTTTTCTGGGAAAACCAACAAATTTTAGGCTCAAAATAATTTACACAGCTCAAGAACCCAACGCGATTCTCACTATTAAATAAAAAGCATTTATTTAAAAGGAGCTGGGATTTTTATCGGTTTCATAAGCAGAGTTGAACTAGATATGGTCCGAATGAGTAGGAAAATCAGTTCTTTTTTTCTTAGGCTGGCTAATGTTGCCTGCTGTAGTGGAGATGCTGGAATTAGAGCATCCTTCTTGTATTAAAACAGATTGTGTTTCATAGATGAGAACACAGGTCTGAATTTCCCTTCTGAAATGGATTTAAGATCTAGGATCTGTGTCTTCCTACAAGCAAGAGTGCATTTCTGGTAAACCCAGTGAATTTGCAGCTCAAATGAATTTACACTGTTCACAAAACCAACGCATTTCACACTATTACCTAAAGAGCATTTATTTAACAGGAGCTTTGTTTTGTATCAGTTTCAAAGGCAAAGTTGAAGTAGATATGGTCTGTATGAGTAGGAAAAACAGTTCTTTTTTTCTGGGCATGCTCATGTTTCTTGCTGTATTGGAGAGGCTGGAAAGAAGACCATGCTTCTTGCGTTAAAACAGAGTGTGTTTCATGGATGAGAACACAGGTCTGAATTTCCCTTCAGAAACGGATTTAAGATCCAGGATCTGTGTCTTCCTGCAAGCAATGTTCATTTATGGTAAACCCAGTGAATTTGGGGCTCAAAAGAATTTACACAGAACACAAACCCAATGTATTTCTCACTATTAAGTAAGGAGCATTAATTTAACAGGAGCTCTGATATGTATCAGTTTCATAAGCAGAGTTGAACTAGATACGGTCCGAATTAGAAGGAAACACAGTTCTTTTATTCTGTGCTTCCACGTGTTTCTTGCTGTATTGGAGATGCTGGAAAGAAGAGCATGCTTCTTGCGTTAAATCAGAGTGTGTTTCATGGATGAGATTCCTGGTATGAATTTCCCTTCAGAAATGGAGTTAAACCACAGGATCTGTGTCTTCCTGCAAGCAACACGTTATTTTTGGTAAAGCCAGTGATTTTGCGCAAAAGAATTTATACAGAACGCAAACCCAATGCGTTTCACACTATTAAGTAAGGAGCATTTATTTAACAGGAGCTGTGGTTTGTATCAGTTTCATAAGCAGAGTGGAACTAGATATGGTCCGTATTAGAAGGAAACACAGTTCTTTTATTCTGTGATTGCTCGTATTTCTTTCTGTGGTGGTGATGCTGGAAAGAAGAGCATGCTTTTTGCGTTAAAACAGAGTGAATTTCATGGATGAGAACACCGGTCTGAATTTCCGTTCAGAAATGGAGTTAAACCACAGGATCTGTATCTTCCTACAAGCATGAGGTCTTTTCTGGGAAACCCACAAAATTATAGGCTCAAATGAATTTACACAGCGCAAGAACCCAATGCGATTCTCACTATTAAATAAAGAGCATTTATTTAAAAGGAGCTGGGGTTTGTATCAGTTTCATAAGCAGAGTTGAACTAGATATGGTCCGAATGAGTAGGAAAATCAGTTCTTTTTTTCTTAGGCTGGCTAATGTTGCTTGCTGTAGTGGAGATGCTGGAAAGAAGAGCATGCTTCTTGTGTTAAAACAGAGTATGTGTCATGGATGAGAACACAGGTCTGAATTTCCCTTCAGAAATGGATTTACGAACCAGGATCTATGTCTTCCTACAAGCAAGAGGTCATTTCTGGTAAACCCACTGAATTTTGGGCTCAAATTAATTTACACAATTCACGGACCCAACGCGTTTCTCACTATTAACTAAAGAGCATTTATTTAACAGGAGCTGTGGTTTGTATAAGTTTTATGAGCAGAGTTGAACTAGATATGTTCCATAAGAGTGGGAAACACAGTTCTTTTATTCTGGGTTTATGCATGTTTCTTGCTGTATTGGATACGCTGGAAAAGAGCATCCTTTTTGCATTAAAACAGAGTGTGTTTCATTGATGACAACACAATTCTGAATTTCCCTTCAGAAACGGATTTAAGATGCAGGGTCTGTGTCTTCCCACAAGCAAGAGATCATTTCTGGTAAACCCAGGGAATTTGCGGCTCAAATGAATTTACACAGTTCATGAACCCAATGCGTTTCTCACTATTAACTAAAGAGCATTTTTTAAACAAGAGCTTTGGATTGTATCTGTTTCATAAGCAGAGTTGAACTAGATATGTTCCATATGAGTAGGAAACACATTTCTTTTTTTCTGGGCTTGCTCATTTTTCTTGTTTTTTGGAGACGTTGGAAAGAAGAGCATGCTTCATGCATTAAAACAAAGTGTGTTTCATGGATGAGAACACTGGTCTGAATTTCCCATCAGAAACGGATTTAAGATGCAGGATCTGTGTCTTCCTTCATGGAAGAGATCATTTCTGGTAAACCCAGTGAATTTGTGTCTCAAATGAATTTACACCGTTAATAAACCCAATACGTTTCTCCCTATTAACTAAGGAGCATTTATTTAACAGGCACTGTGGTTTGTATCAGTTTCATAAGCATAGTTGAACTACATATGGTCTGTATGATTAGGATACACAGTTCTTTTATTCTGGGCTTGCTCATATTTCTTGCTGTGTTGGTGATGCTGGAAAGAAGAGCATGCTTTTTGCGTTAAAACAGAGTGAGTTTCATGGATGAGAACACTGGTCTGAATTTCCTTTCAGAAATGGAGTTAAACCACAGGATCTGTATCTTCCTACAAGCAAGAGGTCTTTTCTGGGAAAACCACCAAATTTTAGGCTCAAAAGAATTTACACAGCTCAAGAACCCAACGCGATTCTCACTATTAAATAAAGAGCATTTATTTAAAAGGAGCTGGCGTTTGTATCGGTTTCATAAGCAGAGTTGAACTAGATATGGTCCGGACGAGTACGAAAATCGGTTCTTTTTTTCTTAGGCTGGCTAATGTTGCTTGCTGTACTGGAGATGCTGGAAATAGAGCATCCTTCTTGTTTTAAAACAGATTGTGTTTCATAGATGAGAACACAGGTCTGAATTTCCCTTATGAAATGGATTTACGATCCAGGATCTGTGTCTTACTACAAGCAAGAGTGCATTTCTGGTAAAACCAGTGAATTTGCGGCTCAAATGAATTTACACTGTTCACAAAACCAACACATTTCACACTATTACCTAAAGAGCATTTATTTAACAGGAGCTTTGGTTTGTATCAGTTTCAAAGGCAAAGTTGAAGTAGATATGGTCTGTATGAGTAGGAAAAACAGTTCTTTTTTTCTGGGCATGCTCATGTTTCTTGCTGTATTGGAGAGGCTGGAAAGAAGACCATGCTTCTTGCATTAAAACAGAGTGTGTTTCATGGATGAGAACACAGGACTGAATTTCCCTTCAGAAGCGGATTTAAGATCCAGGATCTGTGTCTTCCTACAAGCAATGTTTATTTCAGGTAAACCCAGTGAATTTGCGGCTCAAATGAATATACACAGAATCCAAACCCAATGCGTTTCTCACTATTAAGTAAGGAGCATTAATTTAAAAGCAGCTATGATATGTATCAGTTTCATAAGCAGAGTTGAACTAGATATGGTCCAAAGTAGAAGGAAACACAGTTCTTTTATTCTGTGCTTGCACATGTTTCTTGCTGTATTGGAGATGCTGGAAAGAAGAGCATGCTTCTTGCGTTGAAACAGAATGTGTTTCATGGATGAGAACATTGGTCTGAATTTCCCTTCAGAAATGGAGTTAAACCACAGGATCTGTATCTTCCTACAAGAAGGAGGTCATTTCTGGTAATCACACTGAATTTTGGGCTCAAATTATTTTACACAGTTCACGAACCCAGCGTGTTTCTCACTATTAACTAAAGAGCATTTTTTAAACAAGAGCTGTGGATTGTATCAGTTTCATAAGCAGAGTTGAACTAAATATGTTCCATATGAGTAGGAAACACAGTTCTTTTTTTCTGGGCTTGCTCATTTTTCGTGCTGTTTATGAGAAGCTGGAAAGAAGAGCATGCTTCATGCATTAAAACAGAGTGTGTTTCATGAATGAGAACACTGGTCTGAATTTCCCTTCAGAAACGGATTTAAGATCCTGGATCTGTGTCTTCCTTCAAGCAAGAGATCATTTCTGGTAAACCCAGTGAATTTGCGTCTCAAATGAATTTACACCGTTAATAAACCCAACGCGTTTCTCCCTATTAACTAAAGAGCATTTATTTAAGAGGCACTGTGGTTTGTATCAGTTTCATAAGCATAGTAGAACTACATAGGGTCTGTATGAGTAGGATACACAGTTCTTTTATTCTGGGCTTGATCATGATTCTTGCTGTGTTGAAGTTGCTAGAAAGAAGAGGATGCTTGTTGTGTTAAAACAGAGTGTGTTCCATGTATTAGAAAACTGGTCTGAATTTCTCTTCATAAACGGAGTTAAACCACAGGATCTGTGTCTTCCTACAAGTATGAGGTTATTCTTGGTAAACCCAGAGAAATTGCGGCTCTAAAGCATTTACACAGAACACAAACCCAATGCGTTTCTCACAATTAAGTAAGGAGCATTTATTTAAGAGGAGCTGTGGTTTGTATCAGTTTCATAAGCAGAGTTGAACTAGATATGGTCTGTATTAGAAGGAAACACAGTTCTTTTATTCTGTGATTGTTCATATTTCTTGCTGTGTTGGTGATGCTGGAAAGAAGAGCATGCTTTTTGCATTAAAACAGAGTGAGTTTCATGGATGAGAACACCGGTCTGAATTTCCGTTCAGAAATGGAGTTAAATACAGGATCTGTATCTTCCTACAAGCAAGAGATCTTTTCTGGGAAACCCAACAAGTTTTAGGCTCAAATGAATTTACACAGCTCAAAAACCCAACGTGATTCTCACTATTAAATAAAGAGCATTTATTTAAAAGGACCTGGGGTTTGTATCGGTTTCATAAGCAGAGTTCAGCTAGATATGGTCCGAATGAGTAGGAAAATCAGTTCTTTTTTTCTTAGGCTGGCTAATGTTGCCTGCTGTAGTGGAGATGCTGGAAGGAAGAGCATGCTTCATGTGATAAAACAGAGTGTGTTTCATGGATGAGAACACAGGTCTGAATTTCCCTTCTAAAATGGATTTAAGACCAGGATCTGTGTTTTCCTACAAGCAAGAGTGCATTTCTGGTAAAACCAGTGAATTTGCGGCTCAAATGAATTTACAGTGTTCACAAAACCAACGCATTTCACACTATTACCTAAAGAGCATTTATTTAACAGGAGCTTTGGTTTGTATCAGTTTCAAAGGCAAAGTTGAAGTAGATATGGTCCGTATGAGTAGGAAAAACAGTTCTTTTTTTCTGGGCATGCTCATGTTTCTTGCTGTATTGGAGAGGCTGGAAAGAAGACCATGCTTCCTGCGATAAAACAGAGTGTGTTTCAGGCATGAGAACGCTGGACTTAATTTCCCTTCAGAAACGGAGTTCAACCCCAGTATCTGTGTCTTCCTCCAAGGAAGAGATCATTTCTGGTAAACCCAGTGAATTTGCGGCTCAAATGAATTTACACAGAACCCAAACCCAATGCGTTTCTCACTATTAAGTAAGGAGCATTAATTTAACAGGAGCTCTGATATGTATCAGTTTCATAAGCAGAGTTGAACTAGATACGGTCCGAATTAGAAGGAAACACAGTTCTTTTATTCTGTGCTTGCACATGTTTCTTGCTGTATTGGAGACGCTGGAACTAAGAGCATGCTTCTTGCGTTAAAACAGAGTGTGTTTCATGGATGAGAACACTGGTCTGAATTTCCCTTCAGAAACGGAGTTAAACCACAGGATCTGTGTCTTCCTACAAGCAACACGTTATTTTTGGTAAAGCCAGTGATTTTGCGCCTAAAAGAATTTATACAGAACACAAACCCAATGCGTTTCGCACTATTAAGTAAGGAGCATTTATTTAACAGGAGCTGTGGTTTGTATCAGTTTCATAAGCAGAGTGGAACTAGATATGGTCCGTATTAGAAGGAAACACAGTTCTTTTATTCTGTGATTGCTCATATTTCTTGCTGTGTTGGTGATGCTGGAAAGAAGATCATGCTTCTTGCATTAAAACAGAGTGAGTGTCATGGATGAGAACACCGGTCCGAATTTCCGTTCAGAAATGGAGTTAAACCACAGGATCTGTATCTTCCTACAAGCAAGAGGTCTTTTCTGGGAAACCCACCAAATTTTAGGCTCAAATGAATATACACAGCTCAATAACCCAACGCGATTCTCACTATTAAATAAAGAGCATTTATTTAAAAGGAGCTGGGGTTTGTATCGGTTTCATAAGCAGAGTTGAACTAGATATGGTCCACACGAGTAGGATAATCGGTTCTTTTTTTCTTAGGCTGGCTAATGTTGCCTGCTATATTGGAGATGCTGGAAAGAAGAGCATGCTTCTTGTGTTAAAACAGGTTGTGTTTCATAGATGACAACACAGGTCTGAATTTCCCTTCTGAAATGGATTTAAGATCCATGATTTGTGTCTTCCTACAAGCAAGAGTGCATTTCTGGTAAACCCAGTGAATTTGCGGCTCAAATGAATTTACACTGTTCGCAAAACCAACGCATTTCACACTATTACCTAAAGAGCATTTATTTAACAGGAGCTTTGGTTTGTATCAGTTTCAAAGGCAAAGTTGAAGTAGATATGGTCTGTATGAGTAGGAAAAACAGTTCTTTTATTCTTTGCTTGCAGGAGTTTCTTGCTGTATTGGAGACGCTGGAAAGAAGAGCATGCTTCTTGCGATAAATCAGAGTGTGTATCATAGATGAGAACACTGGTCTGAATTTCCCTTCAGAAACGGAGTTAAACCACAGGATGTGTGTCTTCCTACAAGCAAGAGGTTATTTTTGGTACACCCAGTGAAATTGCGGCTCTAAAGAATTTACAAAGAACACAAACCCAATGCGTTTCTCACAATTAAGTAAGGAGCATTTATTTAACAGGAGCTGTGGTTTGTATCAGTTTCATAAGCAGAGTTGAACTAGATATGGTCTGTATTAGAAGGAAACACAGTTCTTTTATTCTGTGATTGTTCATATTTCTTGCTGTGTTGGTGATGCTGGAAAGAAGAGCATGCTTTTTGCATTAAAACAGAGTGAGTTTCATGGATGAGAACACCGGTCTGAATTTCCGTTCAGAAATGGAGTTAAATACAGGATCTGTATCTTCCTACAAGCAAGAGATCTTTTCTGGGAAACCCAACAAGTTTTAGGCTCAAATGAATTTACACAGCTCAAAAACCCAACGTGATTCTCACTATTAAATAAAGAGCATTTATTTAAAAGGACCTGGGGTTTGTATCGGTTTCATAAGCAGAGTTCAGCTAGATATGGTCCGAATGAGTAGGAAAATCAGTTCTTTTTTTCTTAGGCTGGCTAATGTTGCCTGCTGTAGTGGAGATGCTGGAAGGAAGAGCATGCTTCATGTGATAAAACAGAGTGTGTTTCATGGATGAGAACACAGGTCTGAATTTCCCTTCTAAAATGGATTTAAGACCAGGATCTGTGTTTTCCTACAAGCAAGAGTGCATTTCTGGTAAAACCAGTGAATTTGCGGCTCAAATGAATTTACAGTGTTCACAAAACCAACGCATTTCACACTATTACCTAAAGAGCATTTATTTAACAGGAGCTTTGGTTTGTATCAGTTTCAAAGGCAAAGTTGAAGTAGATATGGTCCGTATGAGTAGGAAAAACAGTTCTTTTTTTCTGGGCATGCTCATGTTTCTTGCTGTATTGGAGAGGCTGGAAAGAAGACCATGCTTCCTGCGATAAAACAGAGTGTGTTTCAGGCATGAGAACGCTGGACTTAATTTCCCTTCAGAAACGGAGTTCAACCCCAGTATCTGTCTCTTCCTCCAAGGAAGAGATCATTTCTGGTAAACCCAGTGAATTTGCGGCTCAAATGAATTTACACAGAACCCAAACCCAATGCGTTTCTCACTATTAAGTAAGGAGCATTAATTTAACAGGAGCTCTGATATGTATCAGTTTCATAAGCAGAGTTGAACTAGATACGGTCCGAATTAGAAGGAAACACAGTTCTTTTATTCTGTGCTTGCACATGTTTCTTGCTGTATTGGAGACGCTGGAACTAAGAGCATGCTTCTTGCGTTAAAACAGAGTGTGTTTCATGGATGAGAACACTGGTCTGAATTTCCCTTCAGAAACGGAGTTAAACCACAGGATCTGTGTCTTCCTACAAGCAACACGTTATTTTTGGTAAAGCCAGTGATTTTGCGCCTAAAAGAATTTATACAGAACACAAACCCAATGCGTTTCGCACTATTAAGTAAGGAGCATTTATTTAACAGGAGCTGTGGTTTGTATCAGTTTCATAAGCAGAGTGGAACTAGATATGGTCCGTATTAGAAGGAAACACAGTTCTTTTATTCTGTGATTGCTCATATTTCTTGCTGTGTTGGTGATGCTGGAAAGAAGATCATGCTTCTTGCATTAAAACAGAGTGAGTGTCATGGATGAGAACACCGGTCCGAATTTCCGTTCAGAAATGGAGTTAAACCACAGGATCTGTATCTTCCTACAAGCAAGAGGTCTTTTCTGGGAAACCCACCAAATTTTAGGCTCAAATGAATATACACAGCTCAATAACCCAACGCGATTCTCACTATTAAATAAAGAGCATTTATTTAAAAGGAGCTGGGGTTTGTATCGGTTTCATAAGCAGAGTTGAACTAGATATGGTCCACACGAGTAGGAAAATCAGTTCTTTTTTTCTTAGGCTGGCTAATGTTGCCTGCTGTATTGGAGATGCTGGAAAGAAGAGCATGCTTCTTGTGTTAAAACAGGTTGTGTTTCATAGATGAGAACACAGGTCTGAATTTCCCTTCTGAAATGGATTTAAGATCCATGATTTGTGTCTTCCTACAAGCAAGAGTGCATTTCTGGTAAACCCAGTGAATTTGCGGCTCAAATGAATTTACACTGTTCGCAAAACCAACGCATTTCACACTATTACCTAAAGAGCATTTATTTAACAGGAGCTTTGGTTTGTATCAGTTTCAAAGGCAAAGTTGAAGTAGATATGGTCTGTATGAGTCGGAAAAACAGTCCGTTTTTTCTGGGCATGTTCATGTTTCTTGCTGTATTGGAGAGGCTGGAAAGAAGACCATGCTTCTTGCGTTAAAACAGAGTGTGTTTCATGGATGAGAACACAGGTCTGAAATTCCCTTCAGAAACGGATTTAAGATCCAGGATCTGTGTCTTCCTGCAAGCACTGTTCATTTCTGGTAAACCCAGTGAATTTGCGGCTCAAATGAATATACACAGAACCCACACCTAATGCGTTTCTCACTATTAAGTAAGGAGCATTAATTTAACAGGAGCTCTGATATGTATCAGTTTCATAAGCAGAGTTGAACTAGATACGGTCCAAAATAGAAGGAAACACAGTTCTTTTATTCTGTGCTTGCACATGTTTCTTGATGTATTGGGGAGGCTGGAAAGAAGAGCATGCTTCTTGTGTTGAAACAGAATGTGTTTCATGGATGAGAACATCGGTCTGAATTTCCTTCAGAAATGGAGTTAAACCACAGGATCTGTATCTTCCTACAAGAAGGAGGTCATTTCTGGTAAACACACTGAATTTTGGGCTCAAATTATTTTACACAGTTCACGAACCCAGCGTGTTTCTCACTATTAACTAAAGAGCATTTTTTAAACAAGAGCTGTGGATTGTATCAGTTTCATAAGCAGAGTTGAACTAGATATGTTCCATATGAGTAGGAAACACAGTTCTTTTTTTCTGGGCTTGCTCATTTTTCGTGCTGTTTATGAGAAGCTGGAAAGAAGAGCATGCTTCATGCATTAAAACAGAGTGTGTTTCATGAATGAGAACACTGGTCTGAATTTCCCTTCAGAAACGGATTTAAGATCCAGGATCTGTGTCTTCCTTCAAGCAAGAGATCATTTCTGGTAAACCAGGGAATTTGTGTCTCAAATGAAATTACACCGTTAATAAACCCAACGCGTTTCTCCCTATTAACTAAAGAGCATTTATTTAAGAGGCACTGTGGTTTGTATCAGTTTCATAAGGATAGTAGAACTACATAGGGTCTGTATGAGTAGGATACACAGTTCTTTTATTCTGGGCTTGATCATGATTCTTGCTGTATTGTAGTTGCTAGAAAGAAGAGGATGCTTGTTGTGTTAAAACAGAGTGTGTTCCATGGATTAGAAAACTGGTCTGAATTTCTCTTCATAAACGGAGTTAAACCACAGGATCTGTGTCTTCCTACAAGCAAGAGGTTATTCTTGGTAAACCCAGAGAAATTGCGGCTCTAAAGAATTTACACAGAACACAAACCCAATGCGTTTCTCACAATTAAGTAAGGAGCATTTATTTAACAGGAGCTGTGGTTTGTATCATTTTCATAAGCAGAGTTGAACTAGATATGGTCTGTATTAGAAGGAAATACAGTTCTTTTATTCTGTGATTGTTCATATTTCTTGCTGTGTTGGTGATGCTGGAAAGAAGAGCATGCTTTTTGCGTTAAAACAGAGTGAGTTTCATGGATGAGAACACCGGTCTGAATTTCCGTTCAGAAATGGAGTTAAACCACAGGATCTGTATCTTCGTACAAGCATTAGGTGTTTTCTGGGAAACCCACCAAATTTTAGGCTCAAATGAATTTACACAGCTCAAGAACCCAACGCGATTCTCACTATTAAACAAAGAGCATTTCTTTAAAAGGTGCTGGGGTTTGTATCGGTTTCATAAGCAGAGTTGAACTAGATATGGTCCGAATGAGTAGGAAAATCAGTTCTTTTTTTCTTAGGCTGGCTAATGTTGCCTGCTGTAGTGGAGATGCTGGAAAGAAGAGGATGCTTCTTGTGATAAAACAGAGTGTGTTTCATGGATGAGAACACAGGTCTGAATTTCCCTTCTTAAATGGATTTAAGATCCAGGATCTGTGTCTTCCTACAAGCAAGAGTGCATTTCTGGTAAACCCAGTGAATTTGCAGCTCAAATGAATTTACACTGTTCACAAAACCAACGCATTTCACACTATTACCTAAAGAGCATTTATTTAACAGGAGCTTTGGTTTGTATCAGTTTCAAAGGCAAAGTTGAAGTAGATATGGTCTGTATGAGTAGGAAAAACAGTTCTTTTATTCTGTGCTTGCAGGAGTTTCTTGCTGTATTGGAGACGCTGGAAAGAAGAGCATGCTTCTTGCGATAAATCAGAGTGTGTATCATAGATGAGAACACTGGTCTGAATTTCCCTTCAGAAACGGAGTTAAACCACAGGATGTGTGTCTTCCTACAAGCAAGAGGTTATTTTTGGTACACCCAGTGAAATTGCGGCTCTAAAGAATTTACAAAGAACACAAACCCAATGCGTTTCTCACAATTAAGTAAGGAGCATTTATTTAACAGGAGCTGTGGTTTGTATCAGTTTCATAAGCAGAGTTGAACTAGATATGGTCTGTATTAGAAGGAAACACAGTTCTTTTATTCTGTGATTGTTCATATTTCTTGCTTTGTTGGTGATGCTGGGAAGAAGAGCATGCTTTTTGCATTAAAACAGAGTGAGTTTCATGGATGAGAACACCGGTCTGAATTTCCGTTCAGAAATGGAGTTAAATACAGGATCTGTATCTTCCTACAAGCAAGAGATCTTTTCTGGGAAACCCAACAAGTTTTAGGCTCAAATGAATTTACACAGCTCAAAAACCCAACGTGATTCTCACTATTAAATAAAGAGCATTTATTTAAAAGGACCTGGGGTTTGTATCGGTTTCATAAGCAGAGTTCAGCTAGATATGGTCCGAATGAGTAGGAAAATCAGTTCTTTTTTTCTTAGGCTGGCTAATGTTGCCTGCTGTAGTGGAGATGCTGGAAGGAAGAGCATGCTTCATGTGATAAAACAGAGTGTGTTTCATGGATGAGAACACAGGTCTGAATTTCCCTTCTAAAATGGATTTAAGACCAGGATCTGTGTTTTCCTACAAGCAAGAGTGCATTTCTGGTAAAACCAGTGAATTTGCGGCTCAAATGAATTTACAGTGTTCACAAAACCAACGCATTTCACACTATTACCTAAAGAGCATTTATTTAACAGGAGCTTTGGTTTGTATCAGTTTCAAAGGCAAAGTTGAAGTAGATATGGTCCGTATGAGTAGGAAAAACAGTTCTTTTTTTCTGGGCATGCTCATGTTTCTTGCTGTATTGGAGAGGCTGGAAAGAAGACCATGCTTCCTGCGATAAAACAGAGTGTGTTTCAGGCATGAGAACGCTGGACTTAATTTCCCTTCAGAAACGGAGTTCAACCCCAGTATCTGTGTCTTCCTCCAAGGAAGAGATCATTTCTGGTAAACCCAGTGAATTTGCGGCTCAAATGAAATTACACAGAACCCAAACCCAATGCGTTTCTCACTATTAAGTAAGGAGCATTAATTTAACAGGAGCTCTGATATGTATCAGTTTCATAAGCAGAGTTGAACTAGATACGGTCCGAATTAGAAGGAAACACAGTTCTTTTATTCTGTGCTTGCACATGTTTCTTGCTGTATTGGAGACGCTGGAACTAAGAGCATGCTTCTTGCGTTAAAACAGAGTGTGTTTCATGGATGAGAACACTGGTCTGAATTTCCCTTCAGAAACGGAGTTAAACCACAGGATCTGTGTCTTCCTACAAGCAACACGTTATTTTTGGTAAAGCCAGTGATTTTGCGCCTAAAAGAATTTATACAGAACACAAACCCAATGCGTTTCGCACTATTAAGTAAGGAGCATTTATTTAACAGGAGCTGTGGTTTGTATCAGTTTCATAAGCAGAGTGGAACTAGATATGGTCCGTATTAGAAGGAAACACAGTTCTTTTATTCTGTGATTGCTCATATTTCTTGCTGTGTTGGTGATGCTGGAAAGAAGATCATGCTTCTTGCATTAAAACAGAGTGAGTGTCATGGATGAGAACACCGGTCCGAATTTCCGTTCAGAAATGGAGTTAAACCACAGGATCTGTATCTTCCTACAAGCAAGAGGTCTTTTCTGGGAAACCCACCAAATTTTAGGCTCAAATGAATATACACAGCTCAATAACCCAACGCGATTCTCACTATTAAATAAAGAGCATTTATTTAAAAGGAGCTGGGGTTTGTATCGGTTTCATAAGCAGAGTTGAACTAGATATGGTCCACACGAGTAGGAAAATCAGTTCTTTTTTTCTTAGGCTGGCTAATGTTGCCTGCTGTATTGGAGATGCTGGAAAGAAGAGCATGCTTCTTGTGTTAAAACAGGTTGTGTTTCATAGATGAGAACACAGGTCTGAATTTCCCTTCTGAAATGGATTTAAGATCCATGATTTGTGTCTTCCTACAAGCAAGAGTGCATTTCTGGTAAACCCAGTGAATTTGCGGCTCAAATGAATTTACACTGTTCGCAAAACCAACGCATTTCACACTATTACCTAAAGAGCATTTATTTAACAGGAGCTTTGGTTTGTATCAGTTTCAAAGGCAAAGTTGAAGTAGATATGGTCTGTATGAGTCGGAAAAACAGTCCGTTTTTTCTGGGCATGCTCATGTTTCTTGCTGTATTGGAGAGGCTGGAAAGAAGACCATGCTTCTTGCGTTAAAACAGAGTGTGTTTCATGGATGAGAACACAGGTCTGAAATTCCCTTCAGAAACGGATTTAAGATCCAGGATCTGTGTCTTCCTGCAAGCACTGTTCATTTCTGGTAAACCCAGTGAATTTGCGGCTCAAATGAATATACACAGAACCCACACCTAATGCGTTTCTCACTATTAAGTAAGGAGCATTAATTTAACAGGAGCTCTGATATGTATCAGTTTCATAAGCAGAGTTGAACTAGATACGGTCCAAAATAGAAGGAAACACAGTTCTTTTATTCTGTGCTTGCACATGTTTCTTGATGTATTGGGGAGGCTGGAAAGAAGAGCATGCTTCTTGTGTTGAAACAGAATGTGTTTCATGGATGAGAACATCGGTCTGAATTTCCTTCAGAAATGGAGTTAAACCACAGGATCTGTATCTTCCTACAAGAAGGAGGTCATTTCTGGTAAACACACTGAATTTTGGGCTCAAATTATTTTACACAGTTCACGAACCCAGCGTGTTTCTCACTATTAACTAAAGAGCATTTTTTAAACAAGAGCTGTGGATTGTATCAGTTTCATAAGCAGAGTTGAACTAGATATGTTCCATATGAGTAGGAAACACAGTTCTTTTATTCTGTGATTGCTCATATTTCTTGCTGTGTTGATGATGCTAGAAAGTAGAGCATGCTTCTTGCGTTAAAACAGTGTGAGTTTCATGGAGGAGAACACTGGTCTGAATTTCCTTTCAGAAATGGAGTTAAACAACAGGATCTGTATCTTCCTACAAGCAAGAGTTCTTTTCTGGGAAACCCACGAAATTTTAGGCTCAAATGAATTTACACAGCTCTAGAACCCAACGTGATTCACACTATTAAATAAAGAGCATTTATTTAAAAAGAGCTGGGGTTTGTATCAGTTTCATAAGCAGAGTTGTACTAGATATGGTCCGAATGAGTAGGAAAAACTTCTTTTTTTCTTTGGCTGGCTAATGTTGCCTGCTGTAGTGGAGATGCTGGAAAGAAGAGCATGCTTCTTGTGTTAAAACAGAGTTTGTTTCATAGATGAGAACACAGGTCTGAATTTCCCTTCTGAAATGGATTTAAGATCCAGGATCTGTGTCTTCCTGCAAGCAAGTGTGCATTTCTAGTAAAACCAGTGAATTTGTGGCTCAAATGAATTTACACTGTTCGCAAAACCAACACATTTCACACTATTACCTAAATAGCATTTATTTAATAGGAGCTTTGTTTTGTATCAGTTTCAAAGGCAAAGTTGAACTAGATATGGTCTGTATGAGTAGGAAACACAGTTCTTTTTTTCTGGGCATGGTCATATTTCTTGCTGCATTGGAGAGGCTGGAAAGAAGAAGATGCTTCTTGCGTTAAAACAGAGTGTGTCATGGATGAGAACACAGGTCTGAATTTCCCTTCAGAAACGGAGTTAAACCACAGGATCTGTGTCTTCCTACAAGCAATGTTCATTTCTGGTAAACCCAGTGAATTTGTGTCTCAAATGAATTTACACCATTAATAAACCCAACTCGTTTCTCCCTATTAACTCAAGAGCATTTATTTAACAGGCACTGTGGTTTGTATCAGTTTCATAAGCATAGTTGAACTACATACGATCTGTATGAGTAGGATACACAGTTCTTTTATTCTGGGCTTGCTCATTATTCTTGCTGTATTGGAGTCCCTAGAAAGAAGAGGATGCTTGTTGTGTTAAAACAGAGTGTGTTCCATGGATTAGAAAACTGGTCTGAATTTCTCTTCATAAACGGAGTTAAACCACAGGATCTGTGTCTTCCTACAAGCAAGAGGTTATTCTTGGTAAACCCAGTGAATTTGCGGCTCAAAAGAATTTACACAGAACACGAACCAGATGCGTTTCTCCCTATTAAGTAAGGAGCATTTATTTAACCAGAGCTGTGGTTTGTATCAGTTTCATAATCAGAGTTGAACTAGATATGGTCTGTATTAAAAGGAAACACAGTTCTTTTATTCTATGATTGCTCATATTTCTTGCTGTGTTGGTGAAGCTGGAAAGAAGAGCATACTTCTTGCGTCAAAACAGAGTGTGTTTCATGGATGAGATCACTCTTCTGAATTTCCTATTAGAAATGGCGTTAAACCAGAGTATCTGTATCTTCCTACAAGCAAGAGGTCTTTTCTCAGAATCCCACCAAATTTTAGGCTCAAATGAATTTACACAGCTCAAGAAACCAACGCGATTCTCACTATTAAATAAAGAGCACTTATTTAAAAGGAGCTGGGGTTTGTATCAGTTTCAAAAGTAGAGTTGAACTAGATATGGTCTGAATGAGTAGGAAAAACAGTTCTTTTTTTCTTAGGCTACATAAGGTTGCCTGCTGTAGTGGAGATGCTGGAAAGCAGAGCATGCTTCTTGTGGTAAAACAGAGTGTGTTTCATAGATGAGAACACAGGTCTCAATTTCCCTTCTGAAACGGATTTAAGATCCAGGATCTGTGTCTTCCTACTAGTAAGAGTGCATTTCTGTTAAACCAGTGAACTTGGGGCTCAAATGAATTTACACTGTTCACAAAACCAACGCATTTCACACTATTAACTAAAGAGCATTTATTTATCAGGAGCTTTGGTTTGTATCAGTTTCAAAAGCAAAGTTGAACTAGATATGGTCTGTATGAGTAGCAAACAGAGTTCTTTTTTTCTGGGCTTGCTCATTTTTCATGCTGTATTGGAGGCGCTAGAAAGAAGAGCATTCTTCTTGCGATAAAACAGAGTGTGTTTCATGGATGAGAACAGAGGTCAGAATTTCCCTGCTGAAACGGATTTAAGATCCAGGATCTGTGTCTTCCTATAAGCAAGGGGTCATTTCTGGTAAACCCACTGAATGTTGGGCTCAAATGAATTTAAATAGTTCAAGAACCCCACACGTTTCTCACTATTAACTAAAGAGCATTTATTTAACAGGAGCTGAGGTTTGTATAAGTTCCATAAGTGGAGTTGAACTAGATATGGTCCATATGAGTAGGAAACAATGTTCATTTATTCTGGGCTTGCTCATGTTTCTTGCTGTATTGGAGAGGTTGGAAAGAAGAACATGATTCTTGCGTTAAAACAGAGTGTGTGTCATGGATGAGAACACTGGTCTGAATTTCCCTTCAGAAACGGAGTTAAACCACAGGATCTTCGTCTTCCTACAACAAGGACTCATCTGGAAAACCCAGTGAATTAGCGGCTCAAATGAATAACACATAACATATACCCACCGTGATTCTCACTATTAACTAAAGAGCATTTATTTAACAGGAGCTGTGATTTCTATCAGTTTTATAAGCAGAGTTGAACTAGATATGGTCCATATGAGAAGGAAACACAGTTCTTTTTTTCTGGGCTTGCTCATGTTTATTGCTTTATTTAAAAGCTGGAAAGAAGAGGATGCTTCTTGCGTTAAAACAGAGTGTGTTTCATGGATGAAAACTCTGGTCTGAATTTCCCTTCAGAAACGGAGTTAAACCACATGTTCTTTGTCTTCCTACAAGGAAGAATTCATATCTGGAAAACCCAGTGTCTTTGAGGCTCAAATGAATTTACACAGTGCACAAACCCAAAGCGTTTCTCACTATTAACTAAAGAGCATTTAATGACAGGACCTGTGGTTCATGTCAGTTTCATAAGCAGAGTTAAACTAGATATAGTCTGTAAGAGTAGGAAACACAGTTCTGTTTTTCTGGGCTTGCTCATGTTTTTTGCTGTATTGGAGACGCTAGAAAGAAGAGCATGCTTCTTGCGTTAAAACCGAGTGTGTTTCATGGATGAGAACAGAGGTCTGTATTTCCCTTCTGAAATGGATTTAAGATCCAGGGTCTGTGTCTTCCTACAAGCAAGAGGTCATTTCTGGTAAACCCACTGAAAGTTGGGCTCAAATGAATTTAAATAGTTCACGAACCCCACACATTTCTCACTATTAACTAAAGAGCATTTATTTAACAGGACATGTGGTTTTTATCAGTTTTATAAGCAGAGTTGAACTAGTGATGGTCCATATGAGTAGGAAACACAGTTCTTTTATTCCGGGCTTGCTCATGTTTCTTAGTGTATTGTAGACGCTGGAAAGATGAGCATGCTTCTTGCGTTAAAACAGAGTGTCTTTCATGGATGAGAACTCTGGTCTGAATTTCCTTTGAGAAATGGAGTAAAACCACAGGATGTATGTCTTCCTACAAGCAAGAGTTCAATTTTGATAAACACAGTGAATTTGCGGCTCAAATGAATTCACACAGTTCAAAAACCCAACGCGTTTCTGACTATTAACTAAGAGCATTTATTTAACAGGAGCTGAGGTTTGTATCAGTTCCATGCGCAGAGTTGAGCCATATAGGGTCCATATGAGTAGGAAACAATGTTCATTTTTTCTGGGCTATCTCATGTTTCTTGCAGGATTGGAGACCCTAAAAAGAAGAGCATGCTTCTTTTGAAAAAACAGAGTGTGTTTAATGGATGAGAACACTGATCTGAATTTCCTATCAGAAACGGAGTTAAACCACAGGATCTCTGTCTTCCTATAAGCAAGAGTTCATTTCTGGAAAATCCACTGAGTTTTGGGCTCAAATCACTTTACACAGTTCAAAAACCAAACGCATTTCTCAATATTTACTAAAGAGCACATATATAACAGGAGCTGTGGTTTGTATCAGTTAGAAAACCAGAGTTGAACAAGATATGGTCCATATGAGTAGGAAACAAATTTCTTTTATTCTTGGCTTGTTTATGTTTCTTTCTGTATTGGAGATGCTGGAAAGAAGAGCATGCTTCTTGCATTAAAAAAGTCTGTGTTTCTTGGATGAGAACACAGGTCTGAATTTCCCTTCAGAAACGGGTTTAAGATCCAGGATTTGTGTCTTCCTACAAGCAAGAGTTCATTTCTGGTAAACGAAGTGAATTTTGGGCTCAAATGATTTTACACAGTTCACGAACCCAACGCGATTCTCACTATTAACTAAAGAGCATTTATGTAAGAGGAGCTGTGGTTTGAATCAGTTTCATAAGCAGAGTTGAACTATATATGGTCCATATGAGTAGGAAACAATGTTCATTTATTCTGGGCTTTCTCATGTTTCTTGGTGTATTGGAGACACTAGAAAGAAGAGCATGCTTCTTGCGTTAAAACAGAGCGTGTGTCATGGATGAGAACACTGGTCTGAAATTCCCTTCAGAAATGGAGTGAATCCATAGGATCTGCGTCTTCCTACAAGCAAGAGGTCATCTGGTATACCAACTGAATTTGCGGCTCAAATGAATAACACAGAACATATACCCAACACGTTTCTCACTATTAACTAAAGAGCATTTATTCAACAAGATCTGTGGATTGTATCAGTTTTATAAGCAGAGTTGAACTAGTTATGGTCCATATGAGTAGAAAACACAGTTCATTTATTCTGGGCTTGCTCATGTTTCTTAGTGTGTTGGAGACGCTGGAAAGGTGAGCATGCTTCTTGCGTTAAAACAGAGTGTCTTTCATGGATGAGAACTCTGATCTGAATTTCCATTCAGAAACGGAGTAAAACCACAGGATGTATATCTTCCTACAAGCAAGAGTCCATTTCGGATAAACACAGTGAATTTGTGGCTCAAATGAATTTACAAAGTTCATGAACCCAACGCGATTCTCACTATTAACTAAAGAGCATTTATGTAAGAGTAGCTCTCGAATGTTTCAGTCATATGCAGAATTGAACTACATATGGTCCGTATGAGTAGGAAACACAGTTCTTTTTTTCAGGGCATGCTCATGGTTCTTGCTGTATTGGATACGCTGGAAAGAAGAGCTTGCTTCTTGTGTTTAAACAGAGTGTGTTTCACGGATGAGAACACTGGTCTGAATTTTACTTCAGAAATGGTATTAAACTCCATGATCTGTGTCTTCCTGCAAGCATGAGTTCATTTCTGGAAACCAAGAGAATTTTGGGATCAGATGATTTTACACAGTACACAAATCAAACATGATTCTCACTATTAACTAAAGAGCATTTCTGTAAGAGGAGCTGTGCTTTGTATCAGTTTCATAAGCAGAGTTGAACTACATATGGTCGTATGAGTAGGAAACACAGATCTTTTTTCTGGGCATTCTCATGGTTCTTGCTGTATTGGAGACACTTGGAAAGAAGAGGATTCTTCTTGTGTTAAAACAGCATGTTTTTCATGGATGAGAACACTGGTCTGAATTTCCCTTCAGAAATGGTGTTAAACCCCAGCATCTGTTTCTTTTTCCATCAACATTTCATTTCTGGTAAACCCAGTGATTTTTGGTATCAAATGATTTAACACAGTTCACGAACCCAATGCGATTGTCACTATTAACTAAAGAGCATTTTTAAGAGGAGCTGTGGTTTGTATGAGTTTCATAAGCAGAGTGCAATTATATATGGTCTGTATGAGTAGGAAACATAGTTCTTTTTTCTGGGCATGATAATGGTTCTTGCAGCATTGGAGATGCTGGAAAGAAGAGGATGCTTCTTGCCTTAAAACAGAGTTTGATTCAGGGATGAGATCTCTGGTCTGAATTTCCCGTCAAAACGGAGTTTAACCCCAGATTCTATGTCTTCCTACAAGCAAGAGTTCATTTCTGGTAAACCCAGTGAATTTGCGGCTCAAATGAATTTACACAGTTCACAAACCCAACACTTTTTTGACTATTAAATTAAGAGCATTTATTTAAGAGGAGCTGAGGTTTGTATCAGTTCCATAAGCAGAGTTGAACTAGATATGGTAGATATGAGTAGGAAACAATTTTCATTTATTCTGGGCTTTCTCATGATTCTTGCTGTATTGGAGACGCTGGAAAGCAGCGGATGCTTCTTGCCTTAAAACAGAGTGTGATTCAGGGATGAGATCTCTGGTCTGAATTTCCCTTCAGAAACGGACTTAAACCCCAGATTCTATGTCTTCCTACAAGCAAGAGTTCATTGCTGGTAATCCCAGTGAATTTGTGGCTCAATTGAATTTACACAGTTCACAAACCCAACGCGTTTCTCACTATTAACTAAAGACCATTTATTTAACAGTAGCTGTGGTTTGTATCAGATTCATCAGCAGAGTTGAAGTAGATATGGTCTGTATGAGTAGGTAACACAGTTCCTTTTTTCTGGGCTTGCTCATGTTTCTTGCTCTATTGGAGATGCTGGAAATAAGAGCTTTCTTCTTGCGTTAATACAGAGTGTGATTAATGGATGAAGACACTGGTCTGAATTTCCCTTCAGAAATGGCTTTAAACCATAGGATCTGTGTCTTCCTATAAGCAAGAGTTAATTTCTCGTAAACCCACTGAGTTTTGGGCTCAAAGGAATTTACACAGTCCACAAACCCAACACATTTCTCACTATTAACTAAAGAGCACACATATAACAGGGGCTGTGATTTGTATCAGTTTCAAGAGCAGAGTTGAACTAGCTATGGTCCCTATGAGTAGGAAACACAATTCTTTTTTAATAGGCTTGCACATGTGTCTTGCTGTATTGGAGACACTGGAAAGAAGACCATGGTTTTTTCATTAAAACAGAATGGGTTTCATGGATGAGAACCATGGTCTGAATTTACCTTCAGAAACGGAGTAAAACCACAGGATCTGTGTCTTTTTACAAGCAAGAGGTCATTTCTGGTAAAGCAGGTGAATTTGTGTCTCAAATGAATTTTACACAGTTCCCGAACCAAATGCGTTTCTCACTATTAACTAAAGAGCATTTATTTAACAGGACCTTTGGTTTGTATCAGTTTTAAAAGCAGAGTTGAACTAGATATGTTCCATATGAGTATGAAACACAGTACTTTTTTTCTGGGATTGCTCATGTTTCTTGCTATATTGGTGACGCTAGAAAGAAGAGCATGCTTCTTGTGTTAAAACAGAGTGTGTTTCATGGATGAGAACACAGGTCTAAATTTCCCTTCTGAAATGGTTTTAAGTTCCAGGATCGGTATCTTCCTACAAGCAAGAGTGCATTTCTGGAAAACCAGTGACTTTGCAGCTCAAATGAATTTAAACAGTTCACAAACCCAAAGCTTTTCACGCTATTAACTAAAGAGCATCTACTTAAGAAGAGTTGTGGTTTTTATCAGTTTCATAAGCAGAGTTGAACTAGATGTGTTCCCTATGAGTAGGAAACACAGTTCTGTTTTTCTGGGCTTTCTCATGTTTTTTGCTGTATTGGAGATGCTAGAAAGAAGAGCATGCTTCTTGCCTTAAAACAGAGTGTGTTTCACGATGAGAACAGAGGTCTGAGTTTCCCTTCTGAAACGGATTTAAGATCCAACGTCTGTGTCTTCCTACAAGCAAGAGGTCATTTCTGGTAAACCAACTGAAAGTTGGGCTCAAATGAATTTACACAGTTCACAAACCCAACACGTTTCTCATTATTAACTAAAGAGCATTTATGTAAGAGGAGCTGTCGTTTGTATCAGTTTCATAACCATAGTTAAACTAGATATATTCCATATGTGTAGGAAACACAGTTCTTTTATTCTGGGCTTGCTAATGTTTCTTGCTGTATTGGAGACTCTTGAAAGAAGAGCATGCCTCTTGCGTTAAAACAGAGTGTGTTTCATGGATGAGAATACTGGTCTGTATTTCACTTTGGAAACGGAGTTCAACCTCAGGATCTGTGTATTCCTACAAGCAAGATGTCATTTCTGGTAAACACAGTGATTTTGCTGCTCAAATGAATTTACACAGAACACAAAACCAAGGAGTTCCTCACTTTTAACTAAAGAGCATTTATTTAACAGGAGCTGTGGTTTATATCAGTGTCTTAAGCAGATTTGAAGTAGATATGGTCCATAATTAGGAAACACAGTTCCTTTTTTCTTGGCATGCTCATGTTTCCTGCTGTATTGTATACCCTGGAAAGAAGAGCATGCTTGTTGCATTAAAACAGAGTGTGTTTCATGGATAGAACACTGTTCTGAATTTCCCTTCAGAAACGGAGTTAAACCACACGATCTGTGTCTTCCTACAAGCAAGAGGTCATTTCTGTGAAACCCAGTCAATTTGCAGCTCAAATGAATTTACACAGAACACAATCCCAACGCGTTTCTCACTATTAACTAATGAGCATTTATTTAACAGGAGCTGTGGTTTGTATCAGTTTCATAATCAGAGCTGAACTAGATATGGTCTGTCTGTGTAGGAAACACAGTTCTTTTTTTCTTGCCTTGCTCATGTTTCTTGCTGTATTGCAGATGCTGGAAAGAAGACCTTGCTTCTTGTATCAAAACAGACTGTGTTTCATGGATGAGAACACTGGTCTGAATTTCCCTTCAGAAACGGAGTTAATATACAGGATCTCTATCTTCCTACAAGCAAGAGATCATTCCTGGTAAACACACTGAATTTTGGGCTCTAATGAATTTACACAGTTCACGAACACAACGATTTTCTCACTATTAACTAAAGAACATTTATGTAAGAGGAGCTGTTGTTTGTATCAGTTTCATAGGCAGAGTTAAACTAGATATGTTCCATATGTGTAGGAAACACAGTTCTTTTATTCTGGGCTTGCTCATGTTTCTTGATGTATTGGAGACTCTGGAAAGAAGAGCATGCCTCTTGCTTTAAAACAGAGTGTGTTTCATGGATGAGAACACTGGTCTGAATTTCCCTTCAGAAACAGAGTTAAACAACAGGATCTGTGTATTCCTACAAGCATAAGGTCGTTTCTGGTAAACCCAGTAAATTTGCGGCTCAAATGAATTTAAACAGAACACAAACCCAACGCGTTTCTCACTATTAACTTAAGAGCATTTATTTAACAGGAGCTGTGGTTTGGGTAAGTTTCATAAGCAGAACTGAACTAGATATGGTCCGTCTGTGTAGTAAACACAGTTCTTTTTTTCTTGTCGTGCTCATGTTTCTTGCTGTATTGGAGACACTGGAAAGAAGAGCATGCTTCTTGCATCAAAACAGAGTGTGTTTCATGGATGAGAACTCTGGTCTGTATTTCCCTTCAGAAACGGAGTTAATCCAGAGTGTCTCTATCTTCCTACAAGCAAGAGGTCATTTCTGGTAAACGCACTGAATTTGGGGATCAATTGAATTAACACAGTTCACGAATCCAACGTGTTTCCCACTATTAACTAAAGAGCATATATTTAACAGGAGCTGTGGTTTATATCAGTTTCATGAGCAGAGTTGAACTAGATGTGTTCCCTATGAGTAGGAAACACAGTTCTGTTTTTCTGGGCTTGCTCATGTTTTTTGCTGTATTGGAGATGCTAGAAAGAAGAGCATGCTTCTTGCCTTAAAACAGAGTGTGTTTCACGATGAGAACAGAGGTCTGAGTTTCCCTTCTGAAACTGATTTAAGATCCAAGGTCTGTGTCTTCCTACAAGCAAGAGGTCATTTCTGGTAAACCAACTGAAAGTTGGGCTCAAATGTATTTACACAGTTCACAAACCCAACACGTTTCTCACTATTAACTAAAGAGCATTTATGTAAGAGGAGCTGTCGTTTGTATCAGTTTCATAAGCAGAGTTAAACTAGATATATTCCATATGTGTAGGAAACACAGTTCTTTTATTCTGGGCTTGCTCATGTTTCTTGCTGTATTGGAGACTCTTGAAAGAAGAGAATGCTTCTTGCATTAAAGTACAGTGTGTTTCATGGATGAGAACACTGGTCTGTATTTCACTTGGAAAACGTTGTTCAACCTCAGGATCTGTGTCTTCCTACAAGCAAGATGTCATTTCTGGTAAACACAGTGATTTTGCAGCTCAAATGAATTTACACAGAACACAAAACCAAGGAGTTCCTCACTTTTAACTAAAGACCATTTATTTAACAGGAGCTGTGGTTTATATCAGTGTCTTAAGCATAGTTGAAGTAGATATGGTCCGTAATTAGGAAACACAGTTCCTTTTTTCTTGGCATGCTCATGTTTCCTGCTGTATTGTAGACCCTGGAAAGAAGAGCATGCTTGTTGCATTAAAACAGAGTGTGTTTCATGGATAGAACACTGTTCTGAATTTCCCTTCAGAAACGGAGTTAAACCACACGATCTGTGTCTTCCTACAAGCAAGAGGTCATTTCTGTGAAACCCAGTCAATTTGCAGCTCAAATGAATTTACACAGAACACAAACCCAACGCGTTTATCACTATTAACTAAAGAGCATTTATTTAACAGGAGCTGTGGTTTGTATCAGTTTCATAATCAGAGCTGAACTAGATATGGTCTGTCTGTGTAGGAAACACAGTTCTTTTTTTCTTGCCTTGCTCATGTTTCTTGCTGTATTGCAGATGCTGGAAAGAAGACCATGCTTCTTGTATCAAAACAGACTGTGTTTCATGGATGAGAACACTGGTCTGAATTTCCCTTCAGAAACGGAGTTAATATACAGGATCTCTATCTTCCTACAAGCAAGAGATCATTCCTGGTAAACGCACTGAATTTTGGGCTCTAATGAATTTACACAGTTCACGAACACAACGATTTTCTCATTATTAACTAAAGAACATTTATGTAAGAGGAGCTGTTGTTTGTATCAGTTCCATAGTCAGAGTTAAACTAGATATGTTCCATATGTGTAGGAAACACAGTTCTTTTATTCTGGGCTTGCTCATGTTTCTTGATGTATTGGAGACTCTGGAAAGAAGAGCATGCCTCTTGCGTTAAAACAGAGTGTGTTTCATGGATGAGAACACTGGTCTGAATTTCCCTTCAGAAACGGAGTTAATATACAGGATCTCTATCTTCCTACAAGCAAGAGATCATTTCTGGTAAACCCAGTGAATTTGCGGCTCAAATGAATTTACACAAAACACAAACCCAACGCGTTTCTTCCAATTAACTAAAGAGCATTTATTTAACAGGAGCTGTGGTTTGTATCAGTTTCATAAGCAGAGCTGAACTAGATATGGTCCCTCTGTGTAGGAAACACAGTTCTTTTTTTCTTGCCTTGCTCATGTTTCTTGCTGTATTGGAGAAGTTGGAAAGAAGAGCATGCTTCTTGCGTTAAAACAGAGTGTGTTTCATGGATGAGAACACTGGTCTGAATTTCCCTTCAAAAATGGATTTAAACCACAGGATATCTATCTTCCTACAAGCAAGAGGTCATTTCTGGTAAACACACTGAATGGTGGGCTCAAATGAATTTACACAGTTCATGAACCCAAGGGATTTCTCATTATGAACTAGAGAGTATTTATGTAAGAGGAGCTATCATTTGTATCAGTTTCCTAAGCAGAGTTGAACTACATATGGTCTGTATGAGTAGGAAAAATGTTCTTTTTTCTGGGCATTGTCATTGTTCTTGCTGTTGGAAACGTTGGAAATAAGAGGGTGCTTCTTCGGTAAAAAAGCATGTGTTTCATGGATGAGAACAGTGGTCTGAATTTCCATTCAAAAACGGAGTTAAACCACAGGATCTGTGTCTTCCTACAAGCAAGAGTTCATTTGTGTTAAAAAATGTGATTTGGGGGATCAAATGATTTTACACAGTTCACAAACCCAACGCGATTCTCGTTATTAACTAAAGAGCATTTATGTAAGAGAAGCATAGTTTGTATCAGTTTCATAAGCAGAGATGAACTGCATATGGTCTGTATGAGTAGGAAACACAGTTATATTTTTCTGGGCATTCTCATGGTGCTTGCTGTAATGGAGACGCTGGAAAGAAGAGGGTGCTTTTTGCGATAAAACACTATGTGTTTCCTGGATAAAAACACTGGTCTGAATTTCCCTTCAGAAAAGGCTTTAACCCCAGGATCATTGTCTTCCTACAAGCAAGAGTTCATTTCTGGAAAACGCATTGAATTATGGACTCAAATTATTTTGCGCAGTTCACAAACGCAATGCAATTCTAACTATTACCTAAAGAGCATTTATGTAAGCGGAGCTGTGGTTTGTATCAGTTTCCTAAGCATAGTTGAATTACATATGGTGCGTAAGAGTAGGAAACACAGTTCTTTTTTCTGGGCATGCTAATGGTTCTTGCTGTATTGGAGACGCTGGAAAGAAGAGCTTGCTTCTTGCATTAAAACAGAGTGTGTTTCATGGATGAGAACACTGGTCTGAATTTCCTTTCAGAAACGGAGTTAAAGCCCAGGATCTGTGTCTTCCTTCAAGCAAGATTTCATTTCTTGTAAACAAAGTGAATTTTGGCCTCAAAAGAATGTACAAAGTTCTGTAACCCAGTGCGATTCTCACTATTACCTAAAGAGAATTTATATAAGAGGATCTGTGGTTTGTATCAGTTTCATAAGCAGAGTTGAACTACATATGGTCCGTATGAGTAGGAAACACAGTTCTTTTTTTCAGGGCATGAATATGGTTCTTACTGTCTGTTTTGGAGATGCTTGCAAGAAGAGCTTGCTTCTAGCGTTAAAACAGAGTGTGCTTTATGGATGAGAACAGTGGTCTGAATTTCCCTTCTGAAACAGAGTTAAACCCCAGGATCTGTGTCTTCCTACATGCAAGAGTTCATTTCTGGTAAACAATGTGAATTTTGGGCTCAAATGATTTTACACAGTTCACGAACCCAACTCGATTCTCACTATTAACTGAAGAGCATTTATGTCAGAGGAGCTGTGGTTTTTATCAGTTTCATAAGCAGAGTTGAACTACATATGGTGCATATGAGAAGGAAACACAGTTCTTTTTTTCTGGGCATGTTAATGGTTCTTGCTGTATTGGAGATGCTTGAAAGAACGCTTGCTTCTATCGTTAAAGCAGAGTGTGTTTCATGGATGAGAACACTGGTCTTAATTTCCCTTCAGAAAGGGAGTTAAACCCCAGGATCTGTGTCTTCCTACAATCAAGAGTTCATTACTGGTAAACCAAGTGTGTTTTGGTCTCAAATGATTTTACACAGCTCAAAAACCCATCGCGATTCTCGTTATTAACTAAAGAGCATTTATGTAAGAGGAGCATAGTTTGTATCAGTTTCATAAGAGGAGATGAACTGCATATGGTCTGTATGAGTAGGAAACACAGTTATTTTTTTCTGGGCATTATCATGGTTCTTGTTGTAATGGAGACGCTGGAAACAAGAAGGTGCTTCTTGCAATAAAAGACCATGTGTTTCATGAATGAGAACACTGGTCTGAATTTCCCTTCAGAAACGGAGTTTAACCCCACGATCATTGTCTTCCTACAAGCAAGAGTTCATTTCTGGAAAACCCATTGAATTTTGGGCTCAAATTATTTTACACAGTTCACAAACCCAATGCAATTCTAACTGTTAAGTAAAGAGCATTTATGTAAGCGGAGCTGTCGTTTGTATCAGTTTCATAAGCAGAATCGAACTACATATGGTCTGTATGAATAGGAAACACAGTTCTTTTTATCTGGGCATGATCATGGTTCTTGCTGTATTGGAGACTCTGGATAGAAGAGGATGCTTCTTGCGTGAAAATAGACTGTGTTTCATGGATGAGAACACTGGTCTAAATTTCCCTTCAGAAACGGAGTTAAACTTCCGGATCTGTGACATCCTACAAGCAAGAGTTCCTTTCTCATAAACCCAGTGCATTTAGGACTCAAAAGATTTTACACAGTTCACGAACCCAACGTGATATTCAGTATTAACTAAAAGGCATTTATGTAAGAGGAGCTGTGGTTTGTATCAGTTTCATAAGCAGAGTTGAACTACATATGGTGCATATGAGAAGAAACAAGTTCTTTTTTTCTGGGCATTCTCATGGTTCTTGCTGTATTGGAGACGCTGGAAAGAAGAGGGTGCTTCGTACGTTAAAACAGCATGTGTTTCATAGATGGGAACACAGGTCTGAATTACCCTTCGGAAACGGAGTTAAACCCCAGGATCTGTGTCTTCCTACAAGCAAGAGTTCACTTATGGTAAACCAAGTAAATTTTGGGCTCCAATGATTTTACATAGTTCACGAACGCAACGCGATTCTAAATATTAACTAAAGAGCATTTATGTAAGAGGAGCTGTGGTTTTTATCAGATTCATAAGCAGAGTTGAACTACATCTGGTCTGTATGAGTAGAAAACACAGTTCATTTTTCAGCGCATGAATATGGTTCTTACTGTCTGTATTGGAGACCCTGGAAAGAAGTGCTTGCTTCTTGCATTAAAACAGAGTGTGTTTCATGGATGAGAACACTGGACTGAATTTCCCTTCAGAAACGGAGTCAAACTCAGGATCTGTGTCTTCCTACAAGCAAGAGTTCATTTCTGGTAAACCAAGTGAATTTTGGGCTCAAATGATTTTACACATTTTTTGAACCCAACCTGATTCTCACTATTAACTAAAAAGCATTTATGTAAGAGGAGCTGTGTTTTGTATCAGTTTCATAACAGAGTTGAACTGCATATGGTCTCTATGTGTTGGAAATACAGTTCTTCTTTCTTAGCATGCTAATGGTTCTTGCTGTATTGGAGATGCTGGAAAGAATAAAATACTTCTTGCGTGAAAACAGAGTGTGTTTCATGGATGAGAACACTGGTCTGAATTTCCCTTCATTAACGGAGTTAAACCCCGGGATCTGTGTCTTCCTACAAGCAAGAGATCATTTCTGGTAAACAACGTCAATTTTGGGATCAAATGATTTTACACAGTTCACAAACCCATCGCGATTCTCACTATTAACGAAAGAGCATTTATGTAAGAGGAGCTGTGGTTTGTATCAGTTTCATAAGCACAGTTGAACTGCATATGGTCTGTCTGAGTAGGAAACACTGCTCTTTTTTTCTGGGCATGTTAATGGTTCTTGCTGTATTGGAGACGCTGGATAGAAGAGTGTGCTTCATGCGTTAAAACAGCATGTGTTTCATGGATGAGAACATAGGTCTGACATTCCATTCAGAAACGGAGTTAAACCACAGGATCTGTGCCTTCCTACAAGCAAGAGTTCATTTCTGGTAAACCAAGTGAATTTTGGACTCAAATGATTTTACACAGTTCACGAACGCAACAAAATTCTAACTATTAACTAAAGAGCATTTATGTAAGTGGAGCTGTGGTTTGTATCAGATTCATAAGCAGAGTTGAACTACACATGGTCTGTATGAGTAGAAAACACAGTTCTTTTTTTCAGGGCATGAATATGGTTCTTACTGTCTGTATTGGAGACCCTGGAAAGAAGAGCTTTCTTCTTGCATTAAAACAGAGTGTGATACATGGATGAGAACACTGCTCTGATTTTCCCTTCAGAATCGGAGTTAAACCCCAGGATCTGAGTCTTCCTACAAGCAAGAGTTCATTTCTGGTAAACCCAGTGAATTTTGGGCTCAAATGATTTCACACAATTCACTAACCCAATGCGATTCTCACTATTAACTAAATAGCTTTTATGTAAGAGGAGCTGTGGTTTTTATCAGTTTCATAAGAAGAATAGAACTACATGTGGTCTGTATAAATAGGAAACACAGTACTTTTCTTCAGGGCATGAATATGGTTCTTACTGTCTGTATTGGCGAAACTGGAAAGAAGAGGTTGCTTCTGGCGTTAAAACAGAGTGTGTTTCATGGATGAGAACACTGGTTTGAATTTCCCTTCAGAAACTGAGTTAAACCCCAGTCTCTGTGTCTTCCTCCAAGCAAGAGTTCATTTCTTGTAAACCAAGTGAATTTTGGTCTCAAATGATTTTACACAGTTCTGAAACCCAACGCGATTCTCACTATTAACTAAAGAACATTTATGTAAGAGGAGTTGTGGTTTGTATCAGTTTCAAAAGCAGAGTTGAACTACATATGGTCCATATTAGTAGGAAACACAGTTCTTTTTTTCAGGGCATGAATATGGTTCTTACTCTCTGTATTGGGGACGCTGGAAAGAAGAACTTGCTTCTTTGCGTGAAAACAGAGTGTGTTTCATGGATGAGAACACTGGTCTCAATTTCCCTTCAGAAATGGAGTTAAATCCCAGGATCTGTATCTTCCTATAAGCAAGAGTTCATTTCTATTAAACAATGTGATTTTTGAGATCAAATGATATTACAGAGTTCACAAACCCATCGCGATTCTTGTTATTAACTTAAGAGCATTTATGTAAGAGGAGCATGGTTTGTATCAGTTTCATAAGCAGAGTTGAACTGCATATGGTCTGTATGAGTAGGAAACACAGTTTTATTTTCTGGGCATTCTCATAGTTCCTGCTGTATTGGAGACGCTGGAAAGAAGAGGGTGTTTCATGCATTAAAACAGAGTGTGCTTCATGGATGAGAACACTTGTCTAAATTTCCCTTCAGAAACGGAGTTAAACCCCAAGATCTGTGTCTTCCTACAAGCAAGAGTTCATTCAGGTAAACCAAGTGAATTTTGGGCTCAAATGATTTTACACAGTTCTGGAACCTAACCCGATTCTCACTATTAACTAAAGAGTATTTATGTAAGAGGAGTTGTGGTTTGTATGAGTTTCATAGGCAGAGTTGAACAACATATGGTCCGCATGAGTAGGAAACACAGTTCTTTTTTTCAGGGCATGAATATGGTTCTTACTGTCTGTATTGGCGAAACTGGAAAGAAGAGGTTGCTTCTGGCGTTAAAACAGAGTGTGTTTCATGGATGAGAACACTGTTTTGAATTTCAATTCAGAATCGGAGTTAAACCCCAGGAACTGTGTCTTCATACAAGCAAGAGTTCATTTCTGGTAAACCCTGTGAATTTTGGCCTCAAATGATTTCACACAATTCACGAACCCAACGCGATTCTCATTATTAACTAAATAGCTTTTATGTAAGAGGAGCTGTGGTTTTTATCAGTTTCATAAGCAGAGTTGAACTACATATGGTGCGTATGAGAAGGAAACACAGTTCTTTTTTTCTGGGAATGCTAATGATTTTTGCTGTATTGGAGATGCTTGAAAGAACAGCTTACTTCTAGCGTTAAAACAGAGTGTGTTTCATGGATGAGAACACTGGTCTGAATTTCCCTTCAGAAACGGAGTCAAACTTAGGATCTGTGTCTTCCTACAAGCAAGAGTTCATTTCTGGTAAACTAAGTGAATTTTGGGCGCAAATGATTTTACACAGTTCACGACCCAACGGGATTCTCACTATTAACTAAAGAGCATTTATGTAAGAGGAGCTGTGGTTTGTATCAGTTTCAAAAGCAGAGTTGAACTACATATGGTCCGTTTGAGTAGGAAACACAGTTCTTTTTTTCAGGGCATGAATATGGTTCCTACTGTCTGTATTGGAGACGCTGGAAAGAAGAACTTGCTTCTTGCGTGAATTCAGAGTGTCTTTCATGGATGAAAACAATGGTCTGAATTTCCATTCAGAAACGGAGTTAAACCCTAGGATCTGAGTCTTCCTACAAGCAAGAGTTCATTTCTGTTAAACAATATGATTTTGGGGATCAAATGATTTTACACAGTTCACAAACCCATCGCATTTCTCGTTATTAATTAAAGAGCATTTTTGTAAGAGGAGCATGGTTTGTATCAGTTTCATAAGCAGAGTTGAACTGCATATGGTCTGTATGAGTAGGAAACACAGTTCTCTTTTTTGGGGGCATTCTCATGGTGCTTGCTGTATTGGAGACTCTGGAAAGATGAGGGTGCTTCTTGCGTTAAAACAGAGTGTGTTTCATGGATGAGAACAGTGGTCCAAATTTCCCTTCAGAATCAGAGTTAAACCCCAAGATCTGTGTCTTCCTACAAGCAAGAGTTCATTTCCTGTAAACCAAGTGAATTTTCGGCTCAAATGATTTTACACATTTTTGGAACCCAACCTGATTCTCACTATTAACTAAAGAGCATTCATGTAAGAGGAGTTGTGGTTTGCATCAGTTTCATAACAGAGTTGAACTGCCTATGGTCTGTATGTGTAGGAAATACAGTTTTTTTTTCTGAGCATGCTAATGGTTCTTGCTGTATTGGAGATGCTGGAAAGAAGAGAATGCTTCTTGCGTGAAAACAGAGTGTGTTTCATGGATGAGAACACTGGTCTGATTTTCCCTTCATTAACGGAGTTAACCCCCGGGATCTGTGTATTCCTACTAGCAAGACATCATTTCTGCTAAACAACGTCAATTTTGGGATCAAATGATTTTACACAGTTCACAAACCCCTCGCGATTCACACTATTAACGAAAGAGCATTTTTGTAAGAGGAGCTGTGGTTTGTATCCATTTCATAAGCAGAGTTGATCTACATATAGTTAGTATGAGTAGGAAACACAGTTCATTTTTGAGGGCATGCTCTTGGTTCCTGCTGTATTTGAGATGCTGGAAAGAAGAGCTTGCTTCTTGCGTTAAAACAGAGTGTGTTTCATGGATGAGAACACTGGTCTGAATTTCTCTTCAGAATCGGAGTTAAACCCCAGGATTTGTGTGTTCCTACAAGCAAGAGTTCATTTCTGGTAAAGCAAGTGAATTTTGGGCTCAAATGATTTTACACTGTTCACGAACCCAATGCAATTCTAACTATTAACTAATGAGCATTTATTTAAGAGGAGCTGTGGTTTGTATCAGATTCATAAGCAGAGTTGAACTACATGTGGTCCGTATGAGTAGGAAACACAGTTCTTTTTTTCACGGCATGAATATGGTTCTTACTCTCTGTATTGGAGACGCTGGAAAGAAGACCTTGCTTCTTGTGTTAAAACAGAGTGTGTTTCATGGATGAGAACCCTCGTCTGAATTTTCCTTCAGAAACGGAGTTAAACACCGGGATCTGTGTCTTCCTACAAGCAAGAGATCATTTATGGTAAACAACGTAAATTTTGGCATCAAATGATTTTACACAGATCACAAACCCATCGCGATTCTCACTATTAACTAAAGAGCATTTATATAAGAGGAGCTGTGGTTTGTATCAGTTTCATAAGCAGAGTTGACCTGCATATGGTCTGTATGAGTAGGAAACACTGTTCTTTTTTTCTGGGCATTCTCATGGTTCTTGCTGTATTAGAGCCGATGGAAAGAAGAGTGTGCTTCGTGCGTTAAAATAGCATGTGTTTCATGGATGAGAACACAGGTCTGAATTTCCCTTCAGAAATGTATTTAAACCACATGATCTGTGTCTTCCTACAAGCAAGAGTTCATTTCTGGTAAACCACGTGAATTTTGGGCTCAAATGATTTCACACAGTTCACGAACGCTACACGATTCTAACAATTAACTAAAGAGCACTTTTGTAATTGGAGCTGTGGTTTGTATCAGATTCATAAGCAGAGTTGAACTACATATGGACTGTATGAATAGGAAACACAGTTCTTTTTTTCAGGGCATTAATATGGTTCTTAATGTCTGTATTGGAGACCCTGGAAAGAAGAGCTGGCTTCTTGCATTAAAACAGAGTGAGTTTCATGGATGAGAACACTGGTCTGAATTTCCCTTCAGAAACAGAGTTAAACCACAGGATCTGTGTCTTCCTACAAGCAAGAGGTCATTTCTGGAAAACCCAGTGAATTTGCGGCTCAAAAGAAATTAGACAGTTCAGGAACCCAACGCGTTTCTCACAATAAAATAAAGAGCATTTATGTAAGAAGAGCTGTGGTTTGTATCAGTTTGATTATCAGAGTTGAACTAGATATGATGCCTATGAGTAGGAAACACAGTTCTTTTTTCGGGGCTTGCTCATATTTCTTGCTGTATTGGAGACTCTGGAAAGAAGAGCATGCTTCTTGCGTGAAAACAGAGTGTGTTTCATGGAAGAGGACACTGGTCTGAATTTCCCTTCAGAAATGGATTTAAGGTCCAGGATCTCTGTCTTCCTACAAGCAAGAGTTCATTTCTGGTAAACCCAGTTAATTTGTGGCTCAAATGAATTTACACAGTTCACGAACCCAACGCGTTTCTCACAATTAACTAAAGAGCATTTATGTAAGAGGACCTGTGGTTTGTATCAGTTTCATTAGCAGAGTTGAACTCGATATGATCCGTATGAGTAGGAAACACAGTTCTTTTTTCCTGGGCTTGGACATGTTTCTTTCTGTATTAGAGTCTCTGGAAAGAAGAGCATGCTTCTTGCCATAAAACAGAGTGTGTTTCATGGATGAGAACACTGGTTTGAATTTCCCTTCAGAAACGGAGTTCAAGCACAGGATCTGTGTCTTCCTACAAGCAGTAGGTCATTTCTGGTAATCACAGTCAATTTGCGGATCAAATGAATTTACACAGGACACAAACCCAACGGGTTTTTCACTATTAACTGAACAGCATTTCTTAATAGGAGCAGTGGGTTTTATCAGTTTCATAATCAGAGTTGAACTAGATATAAGGTCTATGAGTAGGAAACACAGTTCTTTTTTCAGGGCTTGCTCATGTTTCTGGCTGTATGGGAGACACTGGAACGAAGAGCATGCTTCTTTTGTTAAACAGAGTGTGTATAATGGAAGAGGACACTGGTCTTAATTTCCCTTCAGAAACGGAGTTAAACCACAGGATATGTGTCTTCCTACAAGCAAGAGGTCATTTCTGGTAAACCCAGTGAATTTGGGCTCAAATGAATGTACACAGTTCACAACCTCAACGCGTTTCTCACAATTGACTAAAGAGCATTTATTTAACAGCAGCTGTGGTTTGTATCAGTATCATAAGACAGTTGAACTAGATATGTTACATATGAGTAGGAAACACATTTCTTTTTTTCTGGGCATGCTCAGTTTTCTTGCGCTATTTGAGACACTAAAAAGAAGAGCATGCTTCTTCCGTTAAAACAGAGTGTGTTTCATGGATTAGAACACTGGTCTGAATTTCCCTTCAGAAACGGAGTTAAACGACAGTATCTGTGTCTTCCTACAAGCATGAGTTCATTTCTGGTAAACCCAGTGAATTTGCGGCTCAAATGAATTTACACAGTTCACGAAACCAATGCATTTCTCACAGTTAACTAAAGAGCATTTATGTAACAGGAGCTGTGGTTTGTATCAGTTTCATGAGCAGAGTTGAACTAGATATGGTCTGAATGTGTAGGAAACACAGTTCTTTTTTTCTGTGCTTGGTCATGTTTCTTGCTGTATTGGAGACTCTGGAAAGAAGAGCATGCTTCTTGTGTTAAAACATTGTGTGTTTCATAGATGGAACACTGGTCTGAATTTCCCTTCAGAAACGGAGTTAAACCACAGAATCTGTGTCTTCCTACAAGCAAGAGGCCATTTCTGGAAAACCCAGTCAATTTGCGGCTCAAATGACTATACACAGAACACAAACCCAACGCGTTACTCACTATTAACTAAAGAGCATTTATTTAACAGGAGCTGTGGTTTGTATCAGTTTCCTAATCAGAATTGAACTAGATATGACGCCTATAAGAAGGAAACACAGTTCTTTTATCGGGGCTTGCTCATGTATCTTGCTGTACTGGAGACGCTGGAAAGAAGAGCATGCTTCTTGCGTGAAAACAGAGTGTGTTTCATGGAAGAGGACACTAGTCTGAATTTCCCTTCAGAAACGGAGTTAAAGCACAGGATATGTGTCTTCCTACAAGCAAGAGGTCATTTCTGGTAAACACTCAGAATTTTGGGCTCAAGTGAATTTACACAGTTCACAAACAAAACGCGTTTCTCACTATTAACTAAAGAGCATTTATGTAAGAGGAGCTTTTGTTTGTATCAGGTTCATGAGCAGAGTTGAACTAGATATGGTACGTACAAGTTGGAAACAGAGTTCTTTTTTTCTGGGCTTGCTCATGTTTCCTGCTGTATTGGAGACTCTGGAAAGAAGAGAATGCTTCTTGCGTTAAAACAGATTGTGTTTCATGGTTGAGAAAAGTGGTCTGAATTTCCCCTCAGAAACGGAGTTAAACCACAGGATCTGTGTCTTCCTATAAGCAAGAGGTCATTTCTGGTAAACCCAGTCAATTTGCAGCTCAAATGAATATACACAGAACACAAACCCAACGCGTTTCTCACTAATAACAAAAGAGCATTTATTTAAGAGGAGCTGTGGTTTGTATCGGTTTCATAATCAGAGTTGAACTAGATATGAAGCCTATGTGTAGGAAACACACTTCTTTTTTCGGGGCTTGCTCATTTTTCTTGCTGTATTGGAGACGCTGGAAAGAACAGCATGCTTCTTGCATGAAAACAGAGTGTGTTTCATAGAAGAGGACACTGGTCTGAATTCCCCTTCAGAAATGGATTTAAAGTCCAGGATCTGTGTGTTCCTTAGCAAGATGTCATTTCTGGCAAACACTCTGAATTTTTGCTCAAATGAATTTACACAGTTCACCAACCCAACATGTTTCACACAATTAACTAAAGAGCATTTATGTAAGAGTAGCTGTGGTTTGTATCAGTTTCATAAGCAGAGTTGAACTAGATATGTTCCATATGATTAGGTAACACATTTCTTTTTTTCTGGGCTTGCTCAGGTTTCTTGCTCTATTGGAGATGCTTAAAAGAAGAGCATGCTTCTTATGTTAAAACAGAGTCTGTTTCGTGGATGAGAACACTGGTCTGAATTTACCTTCAGAAACGGAGTTAAACCACAGTATCTGTGTCTTCCTACAAGCATGAGTTCATTTCTGGTAAACCCAGTGAATTTGCAGCTCAAATGAATTTACACAGTTCACAAAACCAACGCGTTTCTCACTATTAACTAAAGAGCATTTATTTAACAGGAGCTGTGGTTTGTATCAGTTTCATAATCAGAATTGAATGAGATATGACGCCTATGAGAAGGAAACACAGTTCTTTTTTTCGGGGCTTGCTCATGTTTCTTGCTGTATTGGAGACGCTGGAAAGAAGAGCATGCTTCTTGCGTTAAAACAGACTGTGTTTCATGGAGGAGAACACTGGTCTGAATTTCCCTTCATAAATGGATTTCAGGTCCCGGATCTGTGTCTTCCTAAAAACAAGAGGACATTTCTGGTAAACGCAGTCAATTTGCGACTCAAATGAATTTACACAGAACACAAACCCAACGCGTTTCTCACTATTAAGTAAAGAGCATTTATTTAACATGAGCTGTGGTTTGTGTCAGTTTCATAATCAGAGTTGAACTAGATATGATGCCTATGAGAATTAAACACAGTTCTTTTTTCGGGGCTTGCTCATGTTTCTTGCTGTATTGGAGACGCTGGAAAGAAAAGCATGCTTCTTGCGTTAAAACAGACTGTGTTTCATGGAGGAGAACACTGGTCTGAATTTCCCTTCAGAAACGGAATTAAACCATAGGATCTGTGTCTTCCTAAAAGCAAGAGGTCATTTCTGGTAAACCCACTCTATTTTGGGATCAAAAGAATTTACAATTCACAAACCCAACACGTTTCTCACAATTAACTAAAGAGCATTTATTTAACAGGAGCTGTTGTTTGTATCAATTTCATAAGCAGAGTTGAATTAGATATGTCACATATGAGTAGGAAACACATTTGTTTTTTTCTGGGCATGCTCATTTTCTAGCTCTATTGGAGATGCATGAAAGAAGAGCATGCTTCTTGCATTGAAAAAGAGTATGTTTCACGGATGAGAACACTGGACTGAATTTCCCTTCAGAAACGGAGTTAAACCACAGGATCTGTGTCTTCCTACAAGCATGAGGTCATTTCTGGTAAACCCAGTGAATATGTGGCTCAAATGAAATTACACAGTTAATGAACCAAATGCGTTTCTCACAATTAAATAAAGAGCATTTATGTAAGAGGAGCTGTGTTTTGTGTCAGTTTCATTAGCAGAGTTGAACTAGATATGGTCCGTATGAGTAGGAATCACAGTTCTTTTTTTCTGGGCTTGGTCATGTTTCTTGCTGTATTGGAGACCCTGGAAAGAAGAGCATGCTTATTCCGTTAAAACAGAGTGTGTTTCATGGACGAAGACACTGGTCTGAATTTCCCTTCAGAAATGGATTTAAGGTCCAGTATCTGTGTCTTCCTACAAGCAAGATGTCATTTCTGGTAAACCCACTGTTTTGGGCTCAAATGAATGTACACAGTTCACAAACCCAACACGTTTCTCACAATTGTCTAAAGAGCATTTTTTTAACAGCACCTGTGGTTTGTATCAGTTTCATAAGACAGTTTAACTAGATATGTTCCATATGAGTAGGAAACATATTTCTTATTTCTGGGCATGCTCAGGTTTCTTGCTCTATTGGAGACACTAAAAAGAAGAGCATGCTTCTTGCGTTACAACAGAATGTGTTTCATGGATTAGAACACTGGTCTGAATTTCCCTTCAGAAACGGAGTTAAACCACAGGATCTCTGTCTTCTTATGAGTAAGAGTTCATTTCTGGTAAACCTAGTGAATTTGCGGCTCAAATGAAATTACACAGTTCACGAACCCAACGCATCTCTCACAATTAACTAAAGAGCATTTATGTAAGAGGAGCTGTGTTTTGTATCAGTTTCATTAGCATAGTTGAACTAGATATGGTCCGTATGAGTAGGAAACACAGTTCTTTTTTTCTGTGCTTGGTCATGTTTCTTGCTGTAGTGGAGACCCTGGAAAGAAGAGCATGCTTCTTGCGTTAAAACAGAGTGTGTTTCATGGATAGAACACTGGTCTGAATTTCCCTTCACAAACGGAGTTAAACCACAGGATCTGTGTCTTCCTACAAGCAAGAGGTCATTTCTGGTAAACCCTGTCAATTTGCGGCTCTAATGAATATACACAGAACACAAACCCAACACGTTTTCCACTAATAAGAAAAGAGCATTTATTTAACCCGAGCTGTGGTTTGTATCAGTTTCATAATGAGAGTTGAACTAGATATGACGCCTATGAGTAGGAAACACAGTTCTTTTTTCGGGGCGTGCTCATGTATCTTGCCGTACTGGAGACACTGGAAAGAAGAGCACGCTTCTTGCGTTAAAACAGAGTGTGTCATGGAGGAGGATACTGGTCTGAATTTCCCTTCAGAAACGGAGTTAAAGAACAGGATATGTTTCTTCCTACAAGCAAGAGGTCATTTCTGGTAAACCCACTGTATTTTGGGCTCAAAAGAATTTACAGTTCACAAACCCAACGCGTTTCTCACAATTAACTAAAGAGCATTTATTTAACAGGAGCTGTTGTTTGTATCAATTTCATAAGCAGAGTTGAATTAGATATGTCCCATATGAGTAGGAAACACATTTGTTTTTTTCTGGGCATGCTCAAGTTTCTTGCTCTATTGGAGATGCATGAAAGAAGAGCATGCTTCTTGCGTTAAAAAAGAGTATGTTTCACGGATGAGAACACTGATCTGAATTTCCCTTCAGAAACGGAGTTAAACCACAGGATCTGTGTCTTCCTACAAGCATGAGGTCATTTCTGGTAAACCCAGTGAATATGTGGCTCAAATGAAATTACACAGTTCACTAACCAAATGCGTTTCTCACAATTAACTAAAGAGCATTCATGTAAGAGGAGCTGTGTTTTGTATCAGTTTCATGAGCAGAGTTGAACTAGATATGGTCCGTATGAACAGGAAACACAGTTCTTTTTTTCTGGGCTTGGTCATGTTTCTTGCTGTATTGGAGACCCTGGAAAGAAGAGCATGCTTCTTGCGTGAAAACAGAGTGTGTTTCATGGAAGAGGACACTGGCCTTAATTTCCCTTCAGAAACGGAGTTAAAGCACAGGATATGTGTCTTCATACAAGCAAGAGGTCATTTCTGGTAAACACAGTCAATTTGCGGCTCAAATGAATATACACAGAACACAAACCCAACGTGTTTCTCACTATTAACTAAAGAGCATTTATTTAACAGGAGCTGTGGTTTGTATCAGTTTCATAATCAGAGTTGAACTAGATATGAAGCCTATGTGTAGGAAACACAGTTCTTTTTTCGGGGCTTGCTCATGTTTCTGGCTATATTGGAGACGCTGGAACGAAGAGCCTGCTTCTTGCGTGAAAACAGAGTGTGTTTCATGGAAGAGGACACTGGTCTGAATTTCCCTTCAGAAACGGAGTGAAACCACAGGATATGTGTCTTCCTACAAGCAAGAGGTCATTTCTGGTAAACCCAGTGAATATGCTGCTCAAATGAATTTATACAGTACACGAAACCATGCATTTCTCACAATTAACTAAAGAGCATTTATGTAAGAGGAGCTTTTGTTTGTATCAGTTTCATGAGCAGAGTGGAACTAGATATGGTCCATACGAGTTGGAAACACAGTTCTTTTTTTCTGGGCTTGCTCATGTTTCCTGCTGTATTGGAGACTCTGGAAAGAAGAGCATGCTTATTCCATTAAAACAGAGTGTGTTTCATGGACGAGGACACTGGTCTGAATTTCCCTTCAGAAATGGATTTAAGGTCCAGTATCTGTGTCTTCCTACAAGCAAGATGTCACTTCTGGTAAACCCACTGTTTTGGGCTCAAATGAATGTACACAGTTCACAAACCCAACGCGTTTCTCACAATTGACTAAAGAGCATTTTTTTAACCGCACCTGTGGTTTGTATCAGTTTCATAAGACAGTTGAACTGGATATGTTCCATATGAGTAGGAAACATATTTCTTATTTCTGGGCGTGCTCAGGTTTCTTGCTCTATTGGAGACGCTAAAAAGAAGAGCATGCTTCTTGCATTAAAACAGAATGTGTTTCATGGATTAGAACACTGGTCTGAATTTCCCTTCAGAAACGGAGTTAAACCACAGGATCTCTGTCTTCTTATGAGTAAGAGGTCATTTCTGGTAAACCTAGTGTATTTGCGGCTCAAATGAAATTACACAGTTCACGAACCCAACGCGTCTCTCACAATTAACTAAAGAGCATATATGTAAGAGGAGCTGTGGTTTGTATCAGTTTCATGAGCAGAGTTGAACTAGATATTGTCCATATGAGTAGGAAACAGTTCTTTTATTCTGGGCTTGCTCATGTTTCTTGCTGTATTGGAGACGGTGGAAAATAGAGCATGCTTCTTGCCTTAACAGAATGTGTTTCATGGAAGAGAAAACTGGTCTGAATTTCCCTTCAGAAACAGAGTTAAACACTAGGATCTGTGTCTTCCTACAAGCAAGAGGTCATTTATGGTAAACCCAGTGAATTTGCGGCACAAATGAATTTACACAGTTCACAAACCCAACGCGTTTCTCACTATTAAGTACAGATCATTTATTTAACAGGAGCTGTGATTTGTATCAGTTTCATAAGCAGAGTTGAACTAGAAATGGTCCGTATGAGTAGGAAACACCATTCTTTTATTCGGGGCTTGCTCATGTTTCTTGCTGTAATGGAGACGCTGGAAAGATTATGCTTCTTCAGTTAAAACAGAGTGTGTTTCATGGAAGAGAACACTGGTCTGAATTTCCCTTCAGAAATTCAGTTAAACCACAGTATCTGTGTCTTCCTATAAGCAAGAGAGCAATTCTGGTAAAACCTATGAATTTGCGGCTCAGTTGAAATTACACAGTTCAGAAACCCAAAGCATTTCACACTATTAACTAAAGAGCATTTATTTAACATGAGCTGTGGTTTGTATCAGTTTCATAAGCAGAGTTGAACTAGATATGATCCGTATGAGTAGGAAACACAGTTCTTTTATTTCTGGCTTGCTCATGTTTCTTGCTGAATTGGAGACTATGGAGAAAAGAGCATGCTTCTTGAGTTAAAACAGAGTGTGTTTCATGGATGAGAACACAGGTCTGAATTTCCCATCAGAAATGGAGTTGAACCCCAGGACCTGTGTCTTCCTACAATCAGGAGTTCATTTCTGGTTAACCAAGTGATTTGGGGCTAACATGATTTTACACAGTTTACCAACCCAACAAGATTCTCACTATTAACTAAAGAGCATTTATGTAAGAGGAGCTGTGCTTTGTATCAGTTAAATAAGCAGAGTTGAACTACATATTGTCTGCATGAGTAGGAAACACAGTTCTTTTTTTTTTCTGGGCATGCTCATGATTCTTGCAGTATTGGAGATGCTGGAAAGAAGAGCATGCTTCTTGCGTTAAAACAGAGTGTGTTTCATGGATAAGAACACTGGTCTGAATTTCAATTCTGAAATGGTTTTAAGATCCAGGATCTGTTTATTCCCACAAGCAAGAGACCATTTCTGGTAAAACCAGTGAATTTGCGTCTCAAATGAAATTATACAGTTCACAAACATAAAGCATTTCACATTATTAACTAAAGAGCATTTATTTAACAGGAGCTGTGGTTTGTATCAGTTTCATAAGCAGAGTTGAACTAGATATGATCCGTATGAGAGGGAAACACAGTTCTTTTTTTCTGGGCTTGCTCATGTTTCTTGCTGTATTGGAGACTATGGAAAGAAGAACATGCTTCTTGCGTTAAAACAGAGTGTGTTTCATTGATGAGAACACTGGTCTGAATTTCCCTTCCAAAACGGAGTTAAACCACAGGATCTGTGTCTTCCTACAAGCAAGAGGTCATTTATGGTAAACCCACTGAACTTTGGGCTCAAATGCATTTTAAACAGCACACCAACACAAAGCGTTTCTCACTATTAACTAGAGAGCATTTATGTAAGAGGAGATGTGGTTTTTATGAGTTTAATAAGCAGAGTTGAACTAGATATGGTCATTGTGAATGGAAAACACAGGTTTTTTTTTCAGAGTTTGCACATGTCTCTTGCTGTATTGGAGACTCTGGAATGAAGAGCTTGCTTCTTGTGATAAAACAGAGTGTGTTTCTTGGATGAGACTCTGGTCAGAATTTCAATTCTGAAATGGATGTAAGATGCAGGATCTGTTTATTCCTACAAGCAAGAGAGCATTTCTGGTAAAACCAGTGAATTTTGCGGCTCAATTGAAATTACACAGTTCACAAACCCAAAGCATTTCACACTATTAACTAAAGAGCATTTATTTAACATGGGCTGTCGTTTGTTTCAGTTTCATAAGCAGTGTTGAACTAGATATGACCTGTATGAGAAAGAAACACAGTTCTTTTATTCGTGGCTTGCTCATGTTTCTTGCTGTATTGGAGATGCTGGAAAGAAGAGCATGCTTCTTGCGTTAAAACAGGGTGTGTTTCATGAATGAAAACACATGTCTGAATTTCCCTTCTGAAATGGATTTAAGATCCAGGGTCTGTGTCTTCCTATAAGCAAGAGAGCATTTCTTGTAAAACCACTGTATTTGCGTCTCAAATGAATTTACACAGTTCACAAACCCAAAGCATTTCAAACTATTAACTAAAGAGCATTTATTTAAGAGGAGTTGTGGTGCGTATCAGTTTCATAAGTAGAGTTTTATTAGATATGATCTGTATTAGTAGGAAACACAATTCTATTATTCTGGGCTTGCTCATGTTTCTTGCTGTATTGGAGTCACCAGAAAGAAGAGCATGCTTTTTGCGTTAAAACAGAGTGTATTTCATGGTTGAGAACACTGTTCTGAATTTCCCTTCTAAAATGGATGTAAGGTCCAGGATCTGTGTATTCCTGAAGCATTAGGTCATTTCTGGCAAACCCACTGAATTTTGGGCTCAAATGAATTTACACAGTTTACGAACCCAAATAGTTTCTCACAATTAACTAAAGAGCATTTATGTAAGAGGAGCTGTGGTTTGTATCAGTTTCATGAGCTGAGTTGAACTAGATATGGTCTGTATGAATTGGAAACACAGTTCTTTTTTTGAGGGCTTGCTCATGTTTCTTGCTGTATTGGAAACTCTGGAAAGAACAGCATGCTTCTTTCGTTAAAAGAGAGTGTGTTTCATGGAAAAGAACACTGGTCTGAATTTCCTTTCAGAAACCGAGTTAAAATATAGGATCTGTGTCTTCCTACAAGCAAGAGGTTATTTCTGGTAAACCCTGTGAATTTGCGGCTCAAATGTATTTACACAGAACACAACCCCAACGTGTTCCTCACTATTAACTAAAGAGCATTTCTGTAAGAGGAGCTGCGGTTTGTATCAGTGTCATGAGCAGAGTTGAACTAGATATGTTCTGTATGAGTTTGAAACACAGTTCTTTTTTTAGGGCTTGTTCATGTTTCTTGCTGTACTGGAGACTCTGGAAAGAACAGCATGCTTCTTTCATTAAAAGAGAGTGTGTTTCATGGAAGAGAACACTGGTCTGAATTTCCGTTCAGAAACGGAGTTAAAACACAGGACCTCTGTCTTCCTACAATCAGGAGTTCATTTCTGGTAAACCAAGTGATTTTGGGCTAAAATGTTTTTACACAGTTTACCAATCCAACAGGATTCTCACTATTAACTAAAGAGCATTTATGTAAGAGGAGCTGTGCTTTGTATCAGTTAAATAAGCAGAGTTGAACTACATATGGTCTGCATGAGTAGGAAACACAGTTCTTTTTTTTCTGGGCATGCTCATGATTCTTGTAGTATTGGAGATGCTGGAAAGAAGAGCATGCTTCTTGCGTTAAAACAGAGTGTGTTTCATGGATAAGAACACTGGTCTGAATTTCAATTCTGAAATGGTTTTAAGATCCAGGATCTGTTTATTCCTACAAGCAAGAGACCATTTCTGGTAAAACCAGTGAATTAGTGTCTCAAATGAAATTATACAGTTCACAAACATGAAGCATTTCACATTATTAACTAAAGAGCATTTATTTAACAGAGCTGTGGTTTGTATCAGTTTCATAAGCAGAGTTGAACTAGATATGATCCGTATGAGAGAGAAACACAGTTCTTTTTTCCTGGCTTGCTCATTTTTCTTGCTGTATTGGAGACTCTGGAAAGAAGAGCATGCTTCTTGCATTAAAACAGAGTGTGTTTCATGGATGAGAACACAGGTATGAATTTCCTTTCTGAAATGGATTTAAGATCCAGGATCTGTGTCTTCCTACAAGCAAGAGAGCATTTCTTGTAAAACCAGTGAATTTGCATCTCAAATGAATTTAAACATAACACAAACCCAGCGCGTTTCTCACTATTAACTAAAGAGCATTTATGTAAGAGGAGCTGTGGTTTGGATCAGTTTCATGAGCAGGGTTGAACTAGATATTGTCTGTATGAGTAGGAAACACAGTTCTTTTTCTCTGGGCTTGCTCATGTTTCTTTCTGTATTGGAGACTATGGAAAGAAGAGCATGCTTCTTGCGTTAAAACAGAGTGTGTTTCATTGATGAGAACATTGGTCTGAAAATCCCTTCAGAAACGGAGTTAATCCACAGGATCTGTGTTTTCCTACAAGCAAGAGGTCATTTATGGTGAACCCACTGAACTTTGGGCTCAAATGCATTTTACACAGCACACGAACACAACGCGTTTCTCACTATTAACTAAAGAGCATTTATTTAAGAGGAGCTGTGGTTTGTATCATTTTCATAAGCAGAGATGAACTAGACATGGTCTGTATGAGTAGAAAACACAGTTCTTTTTTTCTGGTCATGCACATTTTTCTTGATGTATTGGAGAACTGGAAAGAAGAACATGCTTCTGGCGTTAAAACAGAGTGTGTTTCATGGATGAGACCACTGGTCTGAATTTCCCTTCAGAAATTGAGTTAAACCACAGCATCTGTGTCTTCCTACAAGCAAGAGTTCATTTCTGGTAAACCCAGGGAATTCGCGGCACAAATGAATTTACACAGTTTACGAACCAAATAGTTTCTCACAATTAACTAAAGAGCATTTATGTAAGAGGAGGTGTGGTTTGTATCAGTCTCTTGAGCTGAGTTGATCTAGATATGGTCTGTATGAATTGGAAACACAGTTCTTTTTTTTAGGGCTGCTCAGGTTTCTTGCTGTAATGGAGACTCTGGAAAGAACAGCATGCTTCTTTCGTTAAAAGAGAGTGTGTTTCATGGAAGAGAACACTGGTCTGAATTTCCTCTCAGAAATGGCGTTAAAATATAGGATCTGTGTCTTCCTACAAGCAAGAGGTCATTTCTGGTAAACCCACTGAATTTTGGGCTCAAATGCATTTACACTGCTCACGACCCCAATGCGTTTCTCACTATTATCTACAGATCATTTATTTAACAGGAGCTGTGGTGTGTATCAGTTTGATAAGCAGAGTTGAACTAGTAGTGGTCCGTATGTGTAGGAAACACAGTTCTTTTCTTCTGGGCTTGCTCATGTTTTCTGCTGTATTGGGTACGCTGCAAACAACTGCATGCTTCTTGCGTTAAAACAGAGTGTGTTTCATGGATGAGAACACAGGTCTGAATTTCTCTTCTGAAATGGAGTTAAGGTCCAGGATCTGTGTCTTCCTACAAACAAGAGGTCAATTCTGGAAAACACTCGGAATTTTGGGGCTCAAATAATTTACACAGTTTACAAACCCAAAGCATTTCACACTATTAACTAGAGACCATTTATGTAAGAGGAGCTGTGGTTTTTACGAGTTTAATAAGCAGAGTTGAACTAGATATTTTCCGTATGAACATTAAACACAGTTTTTTTTTCTGAGTTTGCTCATGTCTCTTGCTGTATTGGAGACTCTGGAAAGAAGAGTATGCTTCTTGCGATAATACAGAGTGTGTTTCTTGGATGAGAACACTGGTCTGAATTTCAATTCAAATGGATTTAAGATCCAGAATCTGTTTATTCCTACAAGAAAGAGACCATTTCTGGTAAAACCTATGAATTTGCGGCTCAGTTGAAATTACACAGCTCACAAACCCAAAGCATTTCACACTATTAACTAAAGGACGTTTATTTAACATGCGTTGTGGTTTGTGTCAGTTTCATAAGCAGAGTTGAAGTAGATATGATCCGTATGAGTAGGAAACACAGTTCTTTTATTCTGGGCTTGCTCATGTTTCTTGCTGTATTGGAGACTATGTAAATAAGAGCATGCTTCTTGCGTTAAAACAGAGTGTGTTTCATTGATGAGAACACTGGTCTGAATTTCCCTTCAGAAACGGAGTTAAACCACAGGATCTGTGTCTTCCTACAAGCAAGAGGTCATTTCTGGCAAACCCACTGAATTTTGGGCTCATATGAATTTACACAGTTTACAAACCAAAATAGTTTCTCACAATTAACTAAAGAGCATTTATTTAACAGGAGCTATGGTTTGCAACAGTTTCAAAAGCAGAGTTGAACTATATATGAGCTGTATGAGTAAGAAACACAGTTCTTTTATTTGGGGCTTGCTCATGTTTCTTCCTCTATTGGACATGCTGGAAAGATCAGCATGCTTCTTGGGTTAAAACACAGGTGTTTCAGGGATGAGAACACCGGTCTGAATTTCCCTTCAGAAACGGAGTTAAACCACAGGATCTGTGTCTTCCTACAAGCAAGAGGTCATTTCTGGTAAACCCAGTGAATTGGAGGCTCAAATGAATTTACACAGTTCACGAACCCAACACGTTTCTCACTATTAACTAAAGAGCATTTATGTAAGAGGAGCTGTGGTTTGTATCAGTTTCTTCTGCAGAGTTGAACTAGATATAGTCGGTATGAGTAGGAAACTCAGTTCTTTTACTCTGGGCATGCTCATGTTCCTTGATGTATTGGAGACGCTGGAAAGAGGAGCATGCTTCTTGCATTAAAACAGAGTGTATTTAAAGGATGAGAACACTGATCTGAAATTCCCTTCAGACATGGAGTAAAACCACAGGATCTGTGTCTTCTTACAAGCAAGAGGTCATTTCTGGTAAACCCAGTGAATTTGCGGCTCAAATGAATTTGCACATTTCACGAACCCAACATGTTTCTCTCTATTAACTTAAGAGCATTTATGTAAGAGGAGCTGTGGTTTGTATCAGTTTCATGAGCAGAGTTGAACTAGATATGGTCCGTATGAGCAGGAAACACAGTTCTTTTTTTGTGAGTTTGCTCATGTCTCTTGCTATATTGAAGTCTCTGGAAAGATGAGCATGCTTCTTGCGTTAAAACAGAGTGTGTTTCATGGATGAAAACACAGGTCTGAATTTCCCTTCTGAAATGGATTTAAGATCCAGGATCTGTTTATTCCTACAATCAAGAGGGCATTTCTGGTATAACCTATGAATTTGCGGCTCAGTTGAAATTACACAGTTCACAAACCCAAAGCATTTCAAGCTATTAACTAAAGAGCATTTATTTAAGAAGAGTTGTGGTTCGTATCAGTTTCATAAGTAGAGTTTTATTAGATATGATCTGTATTAGTAGGAAACACAATTCTATTATTCTGGGCTTGCTCATATTTCTTGCTGTATTGGAGTCACCTAAAGAAGAGCATGCTTTTTGCGTTAAAACAGAGTGTATTTCATGGATGAGAACACTGTTCTGAATTTCCCTTCTGAAATGGATTTAAGGTCCAGGATCTGTGTATTCCTGAAGCATTAGGTCATTTCTGGCAAACCCACTGAATTTTGGGCTCAAATGAATTTACACAGTTTACGAACCCAAATAGTTTCTCACAATTAACTAAAGAGCATTTATGTAAGAGGAGCTGTGGTTTGTATCAGTTCCATGAGCTGAGTTGAACTAGATATGGTCTGTATGAATTGGAAACACAGTTCTTTTTTTTAGGGCTTGCTCATGTTTCTTGCTGTATTGGAGACTCTGGAAAGAACAGCATGCTTCTTTCGTTAAAAGAGAGTGTGTTTCATGGAAGAGAACACTGGTCTGAATTTCCTCTCAGAAACCGAGTTAAAATATAGGATCTGTGTCTTCCTACAAGCAAGAGGTTATTTCTGGTAAACCCAGTGAATTTGCGGCTCAAATATATTTACACAGAACACAAACCCAACGCATCTCTCAATATTAACTAAAGAGCATTTATTTAACATGAGCTGTGGTTTGTATCAGTTTCATAAGCAGAGTTGAACTAGAAATGGTCCGTATGAGTCGGAAACACCATTCTTTTATTCAGGGCTTGCTCATGTTTCTTGCTGTATTTGAGACGCTGGAAAGAAGATCATGCTTCTTGCTTTAAAACAGAGTGTGTTTCATGGAAGAGAACACTGGTCTGAATTTCCATTCAGAAACGGAGTTAAACCACAGGATCCGTGTCTTCCTACAAGCAAGAAGTCATTTCTGGTAAACCCACTGAATTTTGGGCTCAAAAGAATTTAAACAGTTAACAACCCCAACGTGTTCCTCACTATTAACCAAAGAGCATTTATGTAAGAGGAGCTGTGGTTTGTATCAGTGTCATGAGCAGAGTTGAACTAGATATGTTCTGTATGAGTTTGAAACACAGTTCTTTTTTTTAGGGCTTGTTCATGTTTCTTGCTGTATTGGAGACTCTGGAAAGAACAGCATGCTTCTTTCATTAAAAGAGAGTGTGTTTCATGGAAGAGAACACTGGTCTGAATTTCCTTTCAGAAATGGAGTTTAAACACAGGATCTGTGTCTTCCTACAAGCAAGAGGTCATTTATGGTAAACCCACTGAATTTACGACTCAAATGAATTTACACAGTTTACTAACCCAACGCGTTTCTCACAATTAACTAAAGAGCATTTATGTAAGAGGAGCTGTGGTTTGTATCAGTTTCATGAGCAGAGTTGAACTAGATATGTTCTGTATGAGTTTGAAACACAGTTCTTTTTTTTAGGGGTTGTTCATGTTTCTTGCTGTATTGGAGACCCTGGAAAGAAGAGCTTGCTTCCTGCGTTAAAATGGAGTGTGTTTCAAGGATGAGAACACTGGTCTGAATTTCCTTTCAGAAACGGAGTTAAAACACAGGATCTGTGTCTTCCTACAATCAGGAGTTCATTTCTGGTAAACCAAGTGATTTTGGGCTAAAATGATTTTACACAGTTTACCAACCGAAGAAGATTCTCACTATTAACTAAAGACATTTATGTAATAGGAGCTGTGCTTTGTATCAGTTAAATAAGCAGAGTTGAACTACATATGGTCTGCATTAGTAGGAAACACAGTTCTTTTATTCTGGGCTTGCTCATGTTTCTTGCTGTATTGGAGACTATGGAAATAAGAGCATGCTTCTTGCGTTAAAACAGAGTGTGTTTCATTGATGAGAACACTGGTCTGAATTTCCCTTCAGAAACGGAGTTAAACCACAGGATCTGTGTCTTCCTACAAGCAAGAGGTCATTTCTGGCAAACCCACTGAATTTTGGGCTCATGTGAATTTACACAGTTTACAAACCAAAATAGTTTCTCACAATTAACTAAAGAGCATTTATTTAACAGGAGCTATGGTTTGCATCAGTTTCAAAAGCAGAGTTGAACTATATATGAGCTGTATGAGTAAGAAACACAGTTCTTTTATTTGGGGCTTGCTCATGTTTCTTCCTCTATTGGACATGCTGGAAAGATCAGCATGCTTTTTGGGTTAAAACACAGGTGTTTCAGGGATGAGAACACCGGTCTGAATTTCCCTTCAGAAACGGAGTTAAACCACAGGATCTGTGTCTTCCTACAAGCAAGAGGTCATTTCTGGTAAACCCAGTGAATTTGCGGCTCAAATGAATTTGCACAGTTCACGAACCCAACACGTTTCTCTCTATTAACTTAAGAGCATTTATGTAAGAGGAGCTGTGGTTTGTATCAGTTTCTTGTGCAGAGTTGAACAAGATATAGTCGGTATGAGTAGGAAACTCAGTTCTTTTACTCTGGGCATGCTAATGTTCCTTGATGTATTGGAGACGCTGGAAAGAGGAGCATGCTTCTTGCATTAAAACAGAGTGTATTTAAAGGATGAGAACACTGATCTGAAATTCCCTTCAGACATGGAGTAAAACCACAGGATCTGTGTCTTCTTACAAGCAAGAGGTCATTTCTGGTAAACCCAGTGAATTTGCGGCTCAAATGAATTTGCACAGTTCACGAACCCGACACGTTTCTCTCTATTAACTTAAGAGCATTTATGTAAGAGGAGCTGTGGTTTGTATCAGTTTCATGAGCAGAGTTGAACTAGATATGGTCCGTATGAGCAGGAAACACAGTTCTTTTTTTCTGAGTTTGCTCGTGTCTCTTGCTATATTGGAGTCTCTGGAAAGAAGAGCATACTACTTGCGATAAAACAGAGTGTGTTTCTTGGATGAGCCACTGGTCTGAATTTCAATTCTGAAATGGTTTTAAGATCCAGGATCTGTTTATTCCTATAAGCAAGAGAGCATTTCTGGTAAAACCAGTGAATTTGCGGCTCAATTGAAATTACACGGTTCACAAACCCAAAACATTTCACACAATTAACTAAAGAGCATTTCTTTAACATGAGCTGTGGTTGGATTAGGTTTCATAAGCAGTGTTGAACTAGATATGATCCTTATGAGAAGGAAACACAGTTCGGTTATTCGTGGTTTGCTCATGTTTCTTGCTGTATTGAAGATGCTGGAAAGATGAGCATGCTTCTTGTGTTAAAACAGAGTGTGTTTCATGGATGAAAACACAGGTCTGAATCTCCCTTCTGAAATGGATTTAAGATCCAGGATCTGTTTATTCCTAGAAGCAAGAGAGCATTTCTCGTAAACCCTATGAATTTGCGGCTCAGTTGAAATTACACAGTTCACAAACCCAAAGCATTTCACACTATTAACTAAAGAGCATTTATTTAACATGAGCTGTGGTTTGCATCAGTTTCATAAGCAGAGTTGAACTAGATATGATCCGTATGAGTAGGAAACACGGTTCTTTTATTTTTGGCTTGCTCATGTTTCTTGCTTATTGGAGACTATGGAGAAAATAGCATGCTTCTTGAGTTAAAAAGAGTGTGTTTCATGGATGAGAACACAGGTCTAAATTTCCCATCAGAAATGGAGTTGAACCCCAGGATCTGTGTCTTCCTACAATCAGGAGTTCATTTCTGGTAAACCAAGTGATTTTGGGCTCAAATTATTTTACACATTTTACAAACCCAACACGATTCTCACTATTAACTAAAGAGCATTTATGTAAGAGTAGCTGTGATTTGTATCAGTTAAAAAAGCAGAGTTGAACTACATATGGTCCGCATGAGTAGGAAACACAGTTCTTTTTTGTGGCCATGCTCATGGTTCTTGGTGCATTGGAGGCACTGGAAAGATGAGCATGCTTCTTGCATTAAAACAGGGTGTGTTTCATGGATGAGAACATTGGTATGAATTTCCCTTCAGAATCGGAGGTAAATCCCAGGATCTGTGTCTCTCTACAAGCAAGAGTTCATTTTTGGTAAACCCAGTGAATTTTGGGCTCAAAAGATTTTTTGCAGTTCACGACCCCAACGCGATTCTCACTATTAACTAAAGAGCCTTTATGTAAGAGGAGCTATTGTTTTTATCAGTTTCATAAGGAGATTTGAACTACACATGGTCCTTATGAGTAGGAAGCGCAGTTCTTTTTTCAGGGCATGAATATGGTTCTTGCTGTATTGTACACGCTGGAAAGAAGTGCTTGCTTCTTGAGTTAAAACAGAGTGTGCTTCAGGGATGAGAACTCTGGTCTGAATTTCCCTTAAGAAATGGAATTATAGCCCAGGATCTGTGTCTTCCTACAAGCAAGAGTTCATTTCTGGTAAACCCAGTGAATTTTGGGCTCAAATGATTTTTTGCTTTCAAGAACCCTAAGCGATTCTCACTATTAACTAGAGAGCATTTATGTAAGAAGAGCTGGGGTTTCTATCTGTTTTATAAGCAGAGTTGAACTACATATGGCCGTAGGAGTAGGAAACACTGTTCTTTTTTTTAGGGCATTCTCATGGTTCTTGCTATATTGAACACGCTGGAAAGAAGAGCTTGCTTCTTGCGTTAAAACAGAGTGTGTTTCATTAATGAGAGCACTTTTCTGAATTTCCCTCCAGAAACAGATTTAAACCCCAGGATCTGTGTCTTCCTACAAGCAAGAGTTCATTTCTGGTAATCAAAGTGAATATTGGGCACAAATGATTTTACACAGTTCAGAAACCCATCGCGATTGTCACTATTAACTAAAGAGCATTTATGTAAGAGGAGCTGTGATTTGTATCAGTTTCATAAGCAGAGTTTATCTACATATGGTCCCTATGAGTAGGAAACACAGTTCTTTTTTTCTGGGCATGCTCATGGTTCTTGCTGTATTGGAGACGCTGGAAAGAAGAGTTTGCTTCTAGCGTTAAAACAGAGTGTGTTCCATGGTTGAGAACAGTGGTATCAATTTCCTTTAGAAACGCAGTTAAACCCCAGGATCTGTGTCTGCCTACAAGCAAGAGTTCATTTCTGGTAAACCCAGTGATATTTGGGTTCAAATGATTTTTAGCAGTTCACGAACCCAACGTGATTCTCACTATTAACTCAAGAGGAATTTACGTAAAGGGAGCTGTGGTTTGTATCAGTTTCTTAAGGAGAGATGAACTTCATGTGGTCTGTATGAGTAGGAAACACAGGTCATTTTTTCTGGGCATGAACATGGTTCTTGCTCTATTGAGGACACTGGAAAGAAGAGCTTGCTTCTTGCGTTAAAACAGAGTGTGTTTCATGCATGAGAACACTGTTCTGAATTTCCATTCAGAAACGGACATAAACCCCAGGGTCTGTGTCTTCCAACAAGCAAGAGTTCATTTCTGGTAAACAAAGTGAATTTTGGGTTCAAATGATTTTACACAGTTCAGAAACCCATATCGATTCTCACTATTAACTAAAGAGCATTTATGTAAGAGGAGCTGTGGTTTGTTTCAGTTTCATAAGCAGAGTTGAACTGCATATGATCTTAATGAGTAGGAAACACAGTTCTTTTTTTGAGGGCATGCTCATTGTTCTTGATGTATTGGAGATGCTGGAAAGAAGAGCTTGTTTCTTGCGTTAAAACATAGTGTGTTTCATGGATGGAACTCTGGTCTGTATTTTCCGTCAGAAGCGGAGTTAAACCCCAGGGTCTGTGTCTTCCTACAAGCAAAGTTCATTTCTGGTAAAACCAGTGAATGTTGGGCTCAAATGATTTTTAGCAGGTCATGAACCCAACGCATTTCTCACTATTAACTCAAGAGAATTTACGTAATAGGAGCTGTGGTTTGTATCAGTTTCTTAAGCAGAGTTGAACTACATATGGTCCATATTTGTAGGAAACACAGTTCTTTTTTTCTGGGCATTCTCATGGTTCTTACTGTATTGGAGACTCTGGAAAGAAGAGGATGCATCTTGCGTTAAAACAGCATGAGTTTCATGAATGAGTACACTTGTCTGAATTTCCTTTAGCAACGGAGTTAAACCCCAGGATCTGTGTCTTCCTACAAGCAAGAGTTCATTTCTAGTAAACCCAGTGAATTTTGGGCTCAAATGATTTTACACAGTTTTCAAACCAAATGCGATTCTCACTATTAACTAAAGAGCATTTAAGTAAGACGAGTTGTGTTTTGTATCAGTGTCATAAGCAGAGTTGATCTACATATGGTCCCCATGAGTAGGAAACACAGTTCTTTTTTTGAGGGCATGCTCATGGTTCTTGCTGTACTGGAGACGCTGGAAAGAAGAGCTTGCTACTTGCGTTATAACAGAGTGCGTTTCATGGATGAGAACTCTGGTCTGAATTTCCCTTCAGAAACGGAGTTAAACCCCAGGATCTGTGTCTGCCTACAAGCAAGAGTTCATTTCTGGTGAACCCAGTGAATTTTGGGCTCAAATGGTTTTTAGCAGTTCACGAACCCAACGCGATTCTCACTATTTCTCAAGAGAATTTATGTAAGAGGAGCTGTGGTTTGTATCAGTTTCTTAAGGAGAGATGAACTACATGTGGTCCATATGACTAGGAAATACAGGTCTTTTTTTCTGGCCATGAACATGTTTCTTGCTCTATTGGAGACACTGGAAAGAAGAGCTTGCTTCTTGCATTAAAACAGAGTGTGTTTCATGGATGACAACACTGTTCTGAATTTCCATTCAGAAACAGAGTTAAACCCCAGGGTCTGTGTCTTCCAACAAGCAAGAGTTCATTTCTGTTAAACCAAGTGAATTTAGGGCTCAAATGATTTTACACAGTTCAGAAACCCATCGCGATTGTCACTATTAACTAAAGAGCATTTATGTAAGACGAGCTGTGGTTTGTATCAGTTTCATAAGCAGAGTTGAACTACATATGGTCCGTATGAGTAGGAAACAGAGTTCTTTATTTCTGGGCATGCTCATGGTTTTTGCTGTATTGGAGACGATGAAAAGAAGAGCTTGCTTCTTGCGTGAAAACAGAGTGTGTTTCAGGGTTGAGAACTCAGGTCTGAATTTCCATTTAGAAAAGGAGTTAAACCCTAGGATCTGTGTCTTCCTACAAGCAAGAATTCATTTCTGGTAAACCAAGTGAATTTTGGGCTCAAATGATTTTTAGCAGTTCACTAATTCAACACGATTCTCAATATTAAGTCAAGAGATTTTACGTAAGAGGAGCTGTGGTTTGTATCAGTTTCTTAAGCAGAGTTGAACTATATATGTTGCCTATGAGTAGGAAATACAAGTCTTTTTTTCTTGCCATGTACATGGTTCTGGTTGTGTTGGAGATGCTGGAAAGAAGAGCTTGATTGTTGTTTTAAAACAGAGTGTATTTCATGGATGAGAAAACTGGTCTGAATTTCCCTTCAGAAACAGAGTTAAACCACATGATCTGTGTCTTCCTACAAGCAAGAGTTCATTTCTGTTAAACCAAGTGAATTTAGGGCTCAAATGATTTTACACAGTTCAGAAACCCATCGCGATTGTCACTATTAACTAAAGAGCATTTATGTAAGACAAGCTGTGGTTTGTATCAGTTTCATAAGCAGAGTTGATCTACATATGGTCCCTATGAGTAGGAAACACAGTTCTTTTTTTCTGGGCATTCTCATGGTTCTTGCTGTACTGGAGACGCTGGAAAGAAGAGCTTGCTTGTTGCATGAAACAGAGTGTGTTTCAGGCATGAGAACTCTGGTCTGAATTTCCCTTTGGAAAAAGAGTTAAACACCAGGATCTGTGTCTTTCTACAATCAAAGTTCATTTCCGGTAAACCCAGTGAATTTTGGACTCAAATGATTTTTAGCAATTCACGAACCCAATCCCTTTCTCACTTTAACTCAAGAGAATTTACATAATAGGAGCTGTGGTTTGTATCAGTTTCTTAAGCAGAGTTGAACTACATATGATCTGAATGAGTAGGAAACACGATTCTTTTTTTGAGGGCATGCTCTTTGTTCTTGCTGTATTGGAGTCGCTGGAAAGAAGAGCTTGAATTTTGCATTAAAACAGATTGTGTTTCATGGATGATAACACTGGTCTGAATTTCCCTTCAGAAATGGAGTTAAACCACAGGATCTGTGTCTGCCTAGAAGCAGGAGTTCATATCTGGTAAATCAAGTGAATTTTGGGCTCAAATGGTTTAAAACAGTTAAGAAACCGATTGCTATTCTCACTATTAACTAAAGAGCATTTATGTAAGTGGAGCTGTGGTTTTTATCAGTTTCATAAGCAGAGTTGAACTGCATATGATCTGTATGAGTAGGAAACAGAGTTCTTTTTTTCTGGGCATGCTCATGGTTTTTGCGGTATTAGAGACGACGGAAAGAAGAGCTTGCTTCTTGCGTTAAAACAGAGTGTGTTTCATGGATGAGAACACTGGTCTTAATTTCCATTCAGAAACAGAGTTAAACCACATGATCTGTGTCTTCCTACAAGAAAGTGTTCGTTTCTGGTAAACCAAGTAAATTTTGGGCAAAAATGATTTTACAGAGTTCAGAAACCCATTGTGATTCTCATTTTTAACTAAAGAGCATTCATCTAAGTGGAGCTGTGGTTTTTATCAGTTTCTTAAGCAGAGTTGAACTGTAAGTGATCTGTGTGAGTAGGAAACACAGTTCTTTTTTTCTGGGCATTCTCATGGTTCTTGCTGTATTGGAGAGTCTGGAAAGAAGAGGATCATTCTTGCGTTAAATCGGCATGACTTTTATGGATGAGAACACTGGTCTGAATTCCCTTCAGAAACGGAGTTAAACCCCTAGATCTGTGTCTTGCTACAAGCAAGGGTTCATTTCTGGTAAACCCAGTGAATTTTGGGCTCAAATGATTTTTAGCAGTTCGCGAACCCAACGCAATTCTCACTATTAACTCAAGAGAATTTATGTAAGTTGAGCTGTGGTTTGTATCTGTTTCATAAGCAGAGTTGAACTACATATGGTCCGAATGAGAAGGAAACAGAGTTATTTTTTTCTGGGCATGCTCATTGTTTTGCTGTATTAGAGACGCTGGAAAGAAGAGCTTGCTTCTTGCGTTAAAACTTAGTGTGTTTCATGGATGAGAAAACTGGTCTGAATTTTCCTTCAGAAACAGAGTTACACCACAGGATGTGTGTCTTCCTACAAACAAGAGTTCATTTCTGGTATACCAAGTGAATTTTGGGCTCAAATGATTTTACACAGTTCAAGAACACAAAGCGATCCTCACTATTAACTAAAGAGCCTTTAAGTAAGTGGAGCTGTGGTTTGTATCAGTTTCATAAGTAGAGTTGATCTACATATGCTCCCTATGAGTAGGAAACACAGTTCTTTTCTTGAGGGCATGCTCTTTGTACTTGCTGTATTGGAGACACTGGAAAGAAGAGCTTGTTTCTTGCATTAAAACAGAGTGTGTTTTCTGCATGAGAACACTGGTCTGAATTTCCCTTCAGAAACAGAGTTAAACCCCAGGATCTGTGTCTTTCTACAAGCAAGAGTTCATTTGTGGTAAACGAAGGGAATTTTGGGCTCAAATGATTTTACACAGTTCTCGAACCCAACACGATTCTCACTATTAACTAAAGAGCATTTATGTAAGAGGAGCTGTGGTTTGTATCAGTTTCATAAGCAGAGTTGAACTACATATGGTCCGTATGAGTAGGAACAGAGTTCTTTTTTTCTGGGCATGCTCATTGTTTTTGCTGTATTGGAGACGATGGAAAGAAGAGCTTGCTTCTTGCGTTAAAACAGAGTGTGTTTAATGGATGAGAACACTGGTCTGAATTTCCCTTCAGAAACAGAGTTAAACCACAGGATCTGTGTCTTCCTACAAGAAAGTGTTCATTTCTGGTAAACCAAGTAAATTTTGGGCAAAAATGATTTCACAGAGTTCAGAAACACATTGTGATTCTCACTAATAACTAAAGAGCATTTATGTAAGTGGAGCTGTGGTTTTTATCAGTTTCTTAAGCAGAGTTGAACTGCATATGATCTGTGTGAGTAGGAAACACAGTTCTTTTTTTCTGGCCATGAACATTGTTTTTGCTGTATTGGAAACGCTGGAAAGAAGAGCTGGCTTATTGCCTTAAAACAGAGTGTGTTTCATGGATGAGAACACTGGTCTTAATTTCCCTTCAGAAACGGAGTTAAACCCCAGGATCTGTGTCATCCTACAAGCAAGAGTTCATTTCTGGTAAACCCAGTGAATTTTGGGCTCAAATGATTTTACACAGTTCTCGAACCCAACGTGATTCTCACTATTAACTAAACAGCATTTATGTAAGTGGAGCTGTGGTTTTTATCAGTTTCATAAGCAGAGTTGATTTACATATGGTCCCTATGAGTAGGAAACACAGTTTTTTTTTTTTTCTGGGCATGCTCATGGTATTTGCTGTATTGGAGACACTGGAAAGAAGAGGATGCTTCTTGCGCTAAAACAGCATGGGTTTCATGGATGGGAACATTGGTCTGAATTTCCCTTCAGTAACGGAGTTAAACCCCAGGATCTGTGTCTTCCTACAAGCAAGAGTTCATTTCTGGTAAACCCAGTGAATTTTGGGCTCAAATAATTTTTAGCAGTTCATGAACCCAACGCGATTCTAACTATTAACTCAAGAGAATTTATGTAAGTGGAGCTGTGGTTTGTAACTGTTTCATAAGCAGAGTTGAACTACATATGGTCCGAATAAGTAGGAAACAGAGTTATTTTTTTCTGGATATGCTCATTGTTTTGCTGTTTTGGAGATGCTGGAAAGAAGAGCTTGCTTCTTGCGTTAAAACTTAGTGTTTTTCATGGATGAGAACACTGGTCTGAATTTTCCTTCAGAAACAGAGTTACACCACAGGATATGTGTCTTCCTACAAGCAAGAGTTCATTTCTGGTATACCAAGTGAATTTTGGGCTCAAATGATTTTACACAGTTCAAGAACACAAAGCGATCCACACTATTAACTAAAGAGCCTTTATGTAAGTGGAGCGGTGGTTTGTATCAGTTTCATAAGTAGAGTTGATCTACATATGGTCCCTATGAGTAGGAAACACAGTTCTTTTTTTGAGGGCATGCTCTTTGTACTTGCTGTATTGGAGACACTGGAAAGAAGAGCCTGTTTCTTGCATTAAAACAGAGTGTGTTTTCTGCATGAGAACACTGGTCTGAATTTCCCTTCAGAAACAGAGTTAAACCCCAGGATCTGTGTCTTTCTACAAGCAAGAGTTCATTTCTGGTAAACGAAGGGAATTTTGGGCTCAAATGATTTTACACAGTTCTCGAACCCAACACGATTCTCACTATTAACTAAAGAGCATTTATGTAAGAGGAGCTGTGGTTTGTATCAGTTTCATAAGCATAGTTGAACTACATATGGTCTGTATGAGTAGGAAACACAGTTCTTTTTTTTTAGGGTATGCACTTTGTTCTTGCTGTATTGGAGAAGCTGGAAAGAAGAGCTTGTTTCTTGCGTTAAAACAGAGTGTGTTTCATGGATGAGAACTCTGGTCTGAATTTCCTGTCAGAAACAGAGTTAAATCCCAGGGTCTGTGTCTTCCTACAAGCAAGAATTCATTTCTGGTAAACCAAGAGAATTTTGGGTTCAAATGATTTTACAGAGTTCTAGTACCAGGGCTATTCTCTCTATTAACTAAAGAGAATTTATGGAAGTGGAGCTGTAGTTTGTATCAGGTTCATAAGCAGTGATGAACTGCATATGGTCCATATGAGTAGGAAACAAAGTTCATTTTTACTGGGCATGCTCATGGTTCTTGCTGTATTGGAGATGCTGGACAGAAGAGGATGCTTCTTGGGTGAAAACCGCTCATGTTCTATGGATGAGAACACTGGTCTGATTTCCCTTCAGAAACTGAGTTAAACCACAGGATCGGTGTTTTCTTACAAGCAATAGTTCCTTTCTGGTAAACCCAGTGAATTTTGGGCTCAAATTATTTTACACAGTTCACGAACCCAACTCCTTCTCACTATTAACTAAAGAGCATTTATGTAACAGGAGCTGTGGTTTGTGTCAGTTTCATAAGCATAGTTTAACTAAATTTTGTCTGTATCAGTATGAAATAAAGTTCTTTTCTGGGCATGCTCCTGTTTCTTGCTGTATTGGAGACCCTGGAAAGAAGAGCTTGCTTCTTGCGAGAAAACAGTTTGTGTTTCATGGATGAGAACACTGGTCTGTATTTCCCTTCAGAAACGGAGTTAAACCTCAGGATCTGTGTCCTCCAACAAGCAAGAGTTCATTTCTCTAAACATAGTGAATTTTTGGCTCAAATGATTTTACACCGTTCAAGAACCCAACGCAAATCTCACTATCAACTAAATAGCATTTATGTAAGAGGAGCTATTTTGTCTCAGTTTCATAAGCAGAGTTGAAGTAAATATGGTCCCTATGAGTAGGAAACACAGTTCTTCCTTTCTGGGTATATTCATAGTTCTTGCTGTATTGGAATCCCTGGAAAGAAGAGCTTGCTTCTTGCATGAATACAGAATGTGTTTCACGGATGAGAACACTGGTCTGAATTTCCCTTCATAAATGGAGTTAAACCCCATGATCTGTGTCTTCGTACAACCAAGAGTTCATTTCTAGTAAACCAAGTGAATATTGGGCTCAAATTATTTTACACAGTTCATCAACCCAACGCGTGTCTCAATATTAAGTAAAGAGCATTTATGTAAGTGGAGCTGAGGTTTGAATCAGTTTCATAAGCAGAGTTGAACTGCATATGGTCCGTATAAGTAGGAAAAACACTTCTTCTTTTCTGGGCATGCTCATGGTTCTTGCTGTTTTGGAGATGCTGGAAAGAAGAGTTTGCTTCTTGCGTGAAAACAGAGTGTGTTTCATGGATGAGAACACTGGTCTGTATTTTCCCTCAGAAACGGAGTTAAACCTCAGGATCTGTGTCCTCCAACAAGCAAGAGTTCATTTCTGGTAAGCATAGTGAATTTTTGGCTCAAATGATTTTACACCGATCAAGAACCCAACACAAATCTCACTATCAACTAAAGAGCATTTATGTAAGTGGAGTTGTGGTTTGTGTCACTTTCATAAGCAGAGTTGAACTCCATATGATCCCTAAGAGTGGGAAACACATTTCTTCTTTTCTGGGCATGCTCATGGTTCTTTCTGTATTGGAGAACCTGGAAAGAAGAGCTTGCTTCCTGCGTTAAAACAGAATGTGTTTCATGGATGAGAACACTGGTCTGAATTTCCATTCAGAAACGGAGTTAAACTACAGGATCTGTGTCTTCCTACAAGCAAGAGTTCCTTTCTGGTAAACAAAGTGAATTTTGGGCTCAAATGAATTTACACAGTTCACCAACCCAACGCAATTCTCACTATTCACTAAAGAGCATTTATGTAAGAGGAGCTGTGGTTTGTATAAGTTTCATAAGCAGAGTTGAACTGCATATGCCCTATATAAGTAGGAAACACAGTTCTTCTTTTCTGGGCATGCTCATGGTTCTTGCGGTATTGCATACGCCGGAAAGAAGAGCTTGCTTCTTGCGTGAAAACAGAGTGTCTTTCATGGATGAGAACACTGATCTGTATTTCCCTTCAGAAACGGAGTTAAACCCCAGGATCTGTGTCTTTGATCAACCAAGAGTTCATTTCTGTTAAACCCAGTGAATTTTTGGCTCAAATGATTTTACACAGTTCAAGAACACACCGCGATTGAAACTATCAACTAAAGAGCATTTATGTAAGAGGAGCTGTTGTTTTATCAGTTTCATGAGCATTGTTGAACTACATAGGGTTCCTATGAGTAGGAAACCCAGTTCTTCTTTTCTGGGCATGCTCATGGTTCTTGTGTTATTGGAAACCCTGGAAAGAAGAACTTGTTTCTTGCATGAAAACAGAGTGTGTTTCATGGATGAGAACACTGGTCTGAATTTCCTTTCAGAAACTGAGTTCAACCACAGAATCGGTGTCTTTGTACAAGCACGAGTTCATTTCTGGTAAACCAAGTGAATTTGGGGCTCAAATGTTTTTAAGCAATCAAGAACCAAACGCGATTCTCACTATTAACGAAATAGCGTTTATGTAAGAGGAGCTGTGGTTTGTATCAGTTTCATAAGCAGAGTTGAACTGCATATGGTCCATATGAGTGGGAAACACAGTTCTTTTCTGGGCATGCTCATGGTTCTTGCTGTATTGGAAACTCTGGAAAGAAGAGCTTGCTTCTTGCATGAAACCAGAGTGTGTTTAATGGATGAGAACACTGGTCTGAATCTCCTTTCAGAAACGGTGTTATACCCCAGGATCTGTGTCTTCTTAAAACCAAGATTTCATTTCTGATAAACCCAGTGAATTGTGGGCTCAAATGATTTTACACAGTTCAAGAACACAACGCGATTCAAAGTATCAACTAAAGAGAATTTATGTAAGAGGACCTGTGGTTTTATCAGTTTCATGAGCAGAGTTGAACTACATAGGGTCCATATGAGTAGGAAACACAGTTCTTCTTTTCTGGGCATGCTCATGGTTCTTGCTGTATTGGAGAACCTGGAAAGAAGTGCTTGCTTCCTGCGTTAAAACGGAGTGTGTTTCATGGATGAGAACACTGGTCTGAATTTCCCTTCTGAAAAGGAGTTAAACCACAGGATCTGTGTCCTCCTACAAGCAAGAGTTCATTTCTGGTAAACCAAGTGAATTTTGGGCTCAAATGATATTACACAGTTCATCAACCCAACGCATGTGTCACTATTAACTAAAGAGCATTTATGTATGAGGAGCTGTGGTTTGCATCAATTTCATAAGCAGAGTTGAACTCCATATGATCCCTATGAGTGGAAAACACATTTCTTCTTTTCTGGGCATTCTCATGGTTCTTGCTGTATTGGAAACTATGGAAAGAAGAGCTTGCTTCTTGCGTGAAAACAGAGTGTGTTTCATGGATGAGAACACTGGTCTGTATTTCCCTTCAGGAACGGAGTTAAACCCCAGGATCTGTGTCTTCGTACCACCAAGAGTTCATTTCTGTTAAACCCAGTGAATGTTGGGCTCAAAGGATTTTACACAGTTCATCAACCCAACGCTTGTCTCACTATCAACTAAAGAGCATTTATATAAGAGGAGCTGTGGTTTGTATCAGTTTGATAAACAGAGTTGAACTGCATATGGTACATATGTTTAGGAAATACAGTTTATTTTTACTGGGCATGCTCATGGTTCTTGCTGTATTGGAGATGCTGGAAAGAAGAGGATGCTTCTTGGGTGAAAACAGCCCGTGTTCTATGTATGAGAACACTGGTCTGAATTTCTCTTCAGAAACTGAGTTAAACCACAGGATCGGTGTCTTCCTACAAGCAATAGTTCATTTCTGTTAAACAAAGTGAATTTTTGGCTCAAATGATTTTACACAGATCAAGAACCAAACACAATTCTCACTATCAACTAAAGACCATTTATGTAATAGGGGCTGTGGTTTGTATCAGTTCCATAAGCATAGTTGAACTAAATATTGTTCGTATGATTAGGAAATACAGTTCTTCTTTTCTGGGCATGCTCCTGGTTCTTGCTGTATTGGAATCCCTGGAAAGAAGACCTTGCTTCTTGCGTGAAAACAGAGTATGTTTCATGGATGAGAACACTGGTCTGTATTTCCCTTCAGAAACGGAGTTAAACCTCAGGATCTGTGTCCTGCTACAAGGAAGAGTTCATCTCTGGTAAACATAGTGAATTTTTGGGTCAAATGATATTCACAGTTCACCAAACCAACGCGATTCTCACTATTAACTAAAGAGCATTTATGTAAGAGGAGCTGTGGTTTGCATAAGTGTCATAAGCAGAGTTGAACTGCACATGGCCTGTATGAGTAGGAACCACTGTTCTTCTTTTCTGGGCATGCTCATGGTTCTTGCTGTATTGCTACTCTGGAAAGATGACTTTTCATTTTGTGTGAAAACAGAGTGTGTTTCATGGATGAGAACCCTGGTCTGAATTTCCCTTCAGAAACGGAGTTAAATCTCAGGATCTGTGTCTTCCTACAAGCAAGAATTCATTTCTGGTAAACATAGTGAATTTATGCCTCAAATGATTTTACACAAATCAAGAACCCAACGCAAATCTTACTATCAACTAAAGAGCATTTATGTAAGAGGAGTTGTGGATTGTAGCAGTTTCATAATCAGAGTTGAACTAAATATGGTCCCTATGAGTAGGAAACACAGTTCTTCTTTTCTGGGTATGCTCATGGTTCTTGCTCTATTGGAATCCCTGGAAAAAAGAGCTTGCTTCTTGCATGAAAACTGAATGTGTTTCATGGATGAGAACACTGGTCTGAATTTCCCTTCAGAAACGGAGTTAAACCCCAGGATCTGTGTCTTTGTACAACCAAGAGTTCATTTCTGTTAAACCCAGTGAATTGTGGGCTCAAATAATTTTACACAGTTCAAGAACTCAACGCGATTCAAACTATCAACTAAAGAGCATTTATGTAAGAGGAGCTGTGGTTTTATGAGTTTCATGAGCAGAATTGAACTACATAGGGTCCATATGAGTAGGAAACACAGTTCTTCTTTTCTGGGCATACTCATGGTTCTTGCTGTATTGGAGACCCTGGAAAGAAGAGCTTGCTTCTTGCACTAAAACAGAATGTGTGTCATGGATGAGAACACTGGTCTGAATCTCCTTTCAGAAACGGTGTTATACCCCAGGATCTGTGTCTTCGTAAAACCAAGAGTTCATTTCTGATAAACCCAGTGAATTGTGGGCTCAAATGATTTTACACAGTTCAAGAACACAACGCGATTCAAACTATCAACTAAAGAGCATTTATGTAAGAGGACCTGTGGTTTTATCTGTTTTATGAGCAGAGTTGAACTACATAGGGTCCATATGAGTAGGAAACACACTTATTCTTTTGTGGGCATGCTCATGGTTCTTGCTGTTTTGGAGACCCTGGAAAGAAGTGCTTGCTTCCTGCGATAAAACGGAGTGTGTTTCATGGATGAGAACACTGGTCTGAATTTCCCTTCTGAAAAGGAGTTAAACCACAGGATCTGTGTCCTCCTACAAGCAAGAGTTCATTTCTGGTAAACCAAGTGAATTTTGGGCTCAAATGATATTACACATTTCATCAACCCAAAGCATGTGTCACTATTAACTAAAGAGCATTTATGTATGAGGAGCTGTGGTTTGCATCAATTTCATAAGCAGAGTTGAACTCCATATGATCCCTATGAGTGGAAAACACATTTCTTCTTTTCTTGGCATGCCTATGGTTCTTGCTGTATTGGAAACTCTGGAAAGAAGAGCTTGCTTCTTGCGTGAAAACAGAGTGTGTTTCATGGATGAGAACACTGGTCGGTATTTCCCTTCAGGAACGGAGTTAAACCTTAGGATCTGTGTCCTCCTATAAGCAAGAGTTCATTTCTGGTAAACATAATGATTTTTTGGCTCAAACGATTTTACACCGATCAAGAACCCAATGCAAATCTCACTATCAACAAAAGAGCATTTATGTAAGAGGAGCTGTGCTTTGTATCACTTTCATAACCAGAGTTTAACTAAATATGGTCCCTATGAGTAGCAAACATAGTTCTTCTTTTCTGGGTATGCTCATGGTTCTTGCTGTATTGGAATCCCTGGAAAGAAGAGCTTGTTTCTTGCACGAAAACAGAATGTGTTTCATGGATGAGAACACTGGTCTGAATCTCCTTTCAGAAACAATGTTAAACCCCAGGATCTGTGTCTTTGTAAAACCAAGAGTTCATTTCTGTTAAACCCAGTGAATTTTTGGCTCAAGTGTTTTGACACAGTTCAAGAACACAACGCGATTCAAACTATCAACTAAAGAGCATTTATGTAAGAGGAGCTGTGGTTTTATCAGTTTCATGAGCAGAGTTGAACTCCGTAGGGTCCCTATTTGTAGGAAACACAGTTCTTCTTTTCTGGGCATGCTCATGGTTCTTGCTGTATTAGAAACCCTGGAAAGAAGAGCTTGCTTCTTGCATGAAACTATAGTGTGTTTCATGGATGAGAACACTGGTCTGTATTTCCCTTCAGAAACGGAGTTAAACCTCAGGATCTGTGTCCTGCTATAAGCAAGAGTTCATTTCTGGTAAACATAGTGAATTTTTGGCTCAAATGATTTGACACCTATCAAGAACCCAACGCAAATCTCACTATCAACTAAAGAGCATTTATGTAAGAAGAGCTGTGGTTTGTATCAGTTTCATAAGCAGAGTTGAACTCCATATGATCCCTATGATTGGGAAACACAGTTCTTTTCTGGGCATGCTCATGGTTCTTGCTGTATTGGAAACCCTGGAAAGAAGAGCTTGCTTCTTGCATGAAAACAGAATGTGTTTCATGGATGAGAACACTGGTCTGCATTTCCCTTCAGAAACGGAGTTAACCCCAGGATCTGTGTCTTCGTACAACCAAGAGTTCATTTCTGTTAAACCCAGTGAATTGTGGGCTCAAATGTTTTTACACAGTTCAAGAACCCAACGCAATTCAAAGTATCAACTAAAGAGCATTTATGTAAGAGGAGCTGTGGTTTTATGAGTTTCATGAGCAGAGTTGAGCTACATAGGGTCATTATGAGTAGGAAACACAGTTCTTCTTTTGTGGGCATGCTCATGGTTCTTGCTGTACTGGAGACCCTGGAAAGAAGAGCTTGCTTCTTGCATGAAAACAGAATGTGTTTCATGGATGAGAACACTGGTCTGAATTTCCCTTCTGAAATGGAGTTAAACCTCAGGATCTGTGTCTTCGTACAAGCAAGAGTTCATTTCTGGTAAACAAAGTGATTTTGGGGCTCAAATGATTTTACGCAGTTCACCAAACCAACGCGATTCTCACTATTAACTAAAGACCATTTATGTAAGAGGAGCTGTGGTTTGCATAAGTGTCATAAGCAGAGTTGAACTGCACATGGCCTATATGAGTAGGAAACACTGTTCTTCTTTTCTGGGCATGCTCATGGTTCTTGCTGTATTGCATACGCTGGAAAGATGACCTTTCACCTTGCATAAAAACAGAGTGTGTTTCATGGATGAGAACCCTGGTCTGAATTTCCCTTCAGAAACGGAGTTAAACCACCTGATCTGTGTCTTCCTACAAGCAAGAATTCATTTCTGGTAAACACTGTGAATTTTAGGAACAAATGATTTCACACAGTTCAAGAAAACAACGTGATTCAAACTATCAAGTAAAGAGCATTTATGTAAGAGGAGCTGTGGTTTCATCAGTTTCATAAGCAGAGTTGAACTTCATAGGGTCCCTATGAGTAGGAAACCCAGTTCTTCTTTTCTGGGCATGCTCATGGTTCTTGCTTTATTGGAAACCCTGGAAAGAAGAGCTTGCTTCTTGCAGGAAAACAGAGTGTGTTTCATGGATGAGAACACTGGTGTGAATTTCCCTTCAGAAACTGAGTTCAACCACAGGATCGGTGTCTTCCTACAAGCAGGAGTTCATTTCTGGTAAACCAAGTGAATTTTGGGCTCAAATGTTTTTAAGCATTCAAGAACCCAACGCGATTCTCACTATTAACTCAATAGCATTTATGTAAGAGGAGCTGTGGTTTGTATCAGTTTCATAAGCAGAGTTGAACTGCATATGGTCCATATGAGTAGGAAACACAGTGCATTTTTACTGGGCATGGTCATGGTTCTTTCTGTATTGGAGATGCTGTGAAGAAGAGGATGCTTATGGGGTGAAAACAGCCCGTGTACTATGGATGAGAACACTGTTCCGAATTTCTCTTCAGAAACTGAGTTAAACCACAGAATCGGGGTCTGCCTACAAGCAAGAGTTCATTTCAGGTAATCCCAGTTAATTTTGGGCTCAGGTGATTTTACACAGTTCACGAACAGAACTCCTTTCTCACTATTAACTAAACAGCATTTATGTAACAGGATCAGTGGTTTGTATCAGTTTCATAATCATAGTTCAACTAAATATTGTCGGTATGAGTAGGAAATACAGTTCTTCTTTTCTGGGCATGCTCCTGGTTCTTGCTGTATTGGAATCCCTGGAAAGAAGAGGTTGCTTCTTGCATGAAAACAGAATGTGTTTCATGGATGAGAACACCTGTCTGAATTTCCCTTCAGAAACGGAGTTAAACCCCAGGATCTGAATCATCATACAACAAAGAGTTCATTTCTGTTAAACCCAGTGTATTTTGGGCTCATAAGATTTTACACAGTTCATAAACTGAACGCGTGTCTCACTATTAACTAAAGAGCATTTATGTAAGTGGAGCTGTGGTTTGTATCATTTTCATAAGCAGAGTTGAACTCCATATGACCCCTATGAGTGGGAAACACAGTTCTTTTCTGGGCATGCTCATGGCTCTTGCTGTATTGGAAACCCTGGAAAGAAGAGCTTGGTTCTTGCATGAAACCACAGTGTGTTTCATGGATGAGAACACTGGTCTGTATTTCCCTTCAGAAACGGAGTTAAACCTCAGGATCTGTGTCTTGCTACAAGCAAGAGTTCATTTCTGGTAAACATAGTGAATTTTTGGCTCAAATGATTTTACACCGATCAAGAACCCAACGCAAATCTCACTATCAACTAAAGAGCATTTATGTAACAGGAGCAGTGGTTTGTATCAGTTTCATAATCATAGTTCAACTAAATATTGTCGGTATGAGTAGGAAATACAGTTCTTCTTTTCTGGGCATGCTCCTGGTTCTTGCTGTATTGGAATCCCTGGAAAGAAGAGGTTGCTTCTTGCATGAAAACAGAATGTGTTTCATGGATGAGAACACCTGTCTGAATTTCCCTTCAGAAACGGAGTTAAACCCCAGGATCTGAATCATCATACAACAAAGAGTTCATTTCTGTTAAACCCAGTGTATTTTGGGCTCATAAGATTTTACACAGTTCATAAACCGAACGCGTGTCTCACTATTAACTAAAGAGCATTTATGTAAGTGGAGCTGTGGTTTGTATCATTTTCATAAGCAGAGTTGAACTCCATATGACCCCTATGAGTGGGAAACAAAGTTCTTTTCTGGGCATGCTCATGGCTCTTGCTGTATTGGAAACCCTGGAAAGAAGAGCTTGGTTCTTGCATGAAACCACAGTGTGTTTCATGGATGAGAACACTGGTCTGTATTTCCCTTCAGAAACGGAGTTAAACCTCAGGATCTGTGTCTTGCTACAAGCAAGAGTTCATTTCTGGTAAACATAGTGAATTTTTGGCTCAAATGATTTTACAACGATCAAGAACCCAACGCAAATCTCACTATCAACTAAAGAGCATTTATGTAAGAGGAGTTGTGGATTGTATCAGTTTCATAAGCAGAGTTGAACTAAATATGGTCCCTATGAGTAGGAAACACAGTTCTTCTTTTCTGGGTATGCTCATGGTTCTTGCTCAATTGGGTCCCTGGAAAGAAGAGCTTGCTTCTTGCATGAAAACAGAATGTGTTTCATGGATGAGAACACTGGTCTGAATTTCCCTTCAGAAACGGAGTTAAACCCCAGGATCTGTGTCTTCGTACAACCAAGAGTTCATTTTTGTTAAACCCAGTGAATTGTGGGCTCAAATAATTTTACACAGTTCAAGAATCCAACGCGATTCAAACTATCAACTAAAGAGCATTTATGTAAGAGGAGCTGTGGTTTTATGAGTTTCATGAGCAGAATTGAACTACATAGGGTCCCTATGAGTAGGAAACACAGTTCTTCTTTTGTGGGCATGCTCATGGTTCTTGCTGTATTGGAGACCCTGGAAAGAAGAGCTTGCTTCCTGCGTTAAAACTGAGTGTGTTTCATGGATGAGAACACTTGTCTGAATTTCCATTCAGAAACGGAGTTAAACTACAGGATCTGTGTGTTCCTACAAGCAAGAGTTAATTTCTGGTAAACAAAGTGAATTTTGGCCTCAAATGATTTTACACAGTTCACCAAACCAACGCGATTCTCCCTATTAATTAAAGAGCATTTATGTAAGAGGAGCTGTGGTTTGTATAAGTTTCATAAGCAGAGTTTTACTGCACATGGCCTGTATGAGTAGGAAACACAGTTTTCTTTTCTGGGCGTTCTTCTGGTTCGTGCTGTATTGTTATCCCTGGAAATAAGTGCTTGCATATTGCCTGAAATCAGAATGTGTTTCATGTATGAGAACACTGGTCTGAATTTGCCTTCAGAGACAGAGTTAAACCTCAGGATCTGTGTCCTCCTACATGCATCAGTTCATTTCTGGTAAACATAGTGAATTTTTGGCTCAAATGATTTTACACAGATCAAGAACCCAACGCAATTCTCAATATCAACTAAAGAGCATTTATGTAAGAGTGGCTGTGCTTTGTATTAGTTTCATAAGCAGAGGTGAACTATTTTTGGTCCCTATGAGTAGGAAACAGAGTTTTTCTGTTCTGGGCATGCTCATGGTTCTTGCTGTATTGGAGTCCATGGAAAGAAGACCTTGCTTCTTGCGAGAAAATAGAGTGTGTTTCATGGATGAGAACACTGGTCTGAATTTCCATTCAGAAAAGGATTTAAACCACAGGATCTGTGTCTTCCATCAAACAAGAGTTCATTTCTGTTAAACCCAGTGAATTTTGGGCTCAAGTGATTTTCAACCGTTCACGAACCCAACACCTTTCTGACTATTAACTAAGGACTATTTATGTAAGAGGAACTGTGGTTTGTATCATTTTCATAAGCAGAGTTGAGCTAAATATGGTCCGTATGAGTAGGATATACAGTTATTTTTTTCTGGGCATGCTCATGGTTTTTCCTGTATTTTAGACGCTTGAAAGAAGAGCTTGCTTCCTGCGTTAAAACAGCGTGTGTCTTGGATAAAAACACTGGTTGAATTTCCCTTCAGAAACGGAGTTAAAGCACAGGATCTGTGTCTTCCGACAAGCAAAAGTTCATTTCTGTTAAACTGAGTGAATTTTGGGCTCAAATGATTTTACACAGTTCACAAACACAACTCGATTCTCACTATTAACTAAAGAGTATTTATGTAAGAGGAGCTTTGGTTTGTATCAGTTTCATAAGCATAGTTGAACTGCATATGGTCCTTATGAGTAGAAAACGCAGTTCTTCTTTTCTGGGTATGCTCATGGTTCTTGCTGTATTGGAATCCCTGGAAAGATGAGCTTGCTTCTTGTGTGAAAACAGAATGTGTTTCATGGATGAGAACACTGGTCTGAATTTTGCTTCAGAAACAGAGTTAAACCCCAGGATCTGTGTCCTCCTGCAACCAAGAGTTCATTTCTGGTAAACCCAGTGAATTTTGGGTTCAAGTGATTTTATACAGTTCACGAACCCAACTCCATTCTCACTATTAACTAAAGAGCATTTATGTAAGAGGACCTGTGGTTTGTATCAGTTTAATAATCAGAGTTCAACTGTGTATGGTCCATATGAGTAGGAAACACAGTTCATTTTTACTGGGCATGCTCCTTGTTGTTGCTGTATTGGAGACCATGAAAAGAAGAGCCTGCTTCCTGCGTTAAAACAGAGTGTGTTTCATAGATGAGAACACTGGTCTGAATTTCCCTTCAGAAACTTAGTTAAAGCACAGGATCTGTGTCTTCCGACAAGCAAGAGTTCATTTCTGGTAAACAGAGTGAATTTTGGGCTCAAATGATTTTACACAGTTCACGAATCCAACGCGATTCTCACTATTAACTAAAGAGTATTTATGTAAGAGGAGCTGTGGTTTGTATCATTTTCATAAGCAGAGTTGAACTGCATATAGTCCCTATGAGTAGGAAACACAGTTTTTCTTGACTGGGCATGCTCATGGTTCTTGCTTTATTGGAGACCCTGGAAAACACTCTTTTTTAAGGCAAGTAGCAACCTCTTCTTTCCATCGTCTCCTATACAGCAAGAACCATGAGCATGACCAGAAAAAAAGAACTGTGTTTCCTATTCATACAGACCATATCTAGTTCAATCCTGCCTATGAACCTGATTCAAACCAAAGCTCCTCTTACACAAATGCTCTTTAGTTAATAGTGATAGATGTGTTTGGTTCAGGAACTGTGTAAAACTAATTTGAGTCCAAAATTCTGTGGGTTTAACAGAAATCAACTCCAGCCTGTAGGAACACACAGATCCTTGGTTTTAACTCCGTTTCTGAAGCGAAATTCAGACCAGAGTTCTCATCCATGAAACACACTCTGTTTTATAGCAAGAAGCATGGTTTTCCTAATCGAGTCTCCAATAGAGCATGAACAATGAGCTTGCCCAGAATAAAAGAACTACGTTTTCTACTCATATGTTTCATATGTAGTTCCACTGTGCTTATGAAACTGATACAAAGCACACCTACGTTGACATAAATGCTCTTTAGTTAATAGTGAGAAACTCGTTGGGTTTGTGAAGTGTGTAAAATCAGTTGAGCCCAAAATTCACTGTGTTTTCCAGAAATGAATTCTTGCTTGTAGGAACACACAGATCCTGGGGTTTAACTCTGTTTCTGAAGGGAAATTCAGACCAGAGTTCTCATCCCTGAAACACCTACTGTTTTAAGGCAAGAAGCATCCGCTTCTTTCCAGAGTCTAGAACACAGCAAGAACCATGAGCATGTTGAGAAAAAAAGAACGGTGTTTCCTACTCATATGGACCATATCTAGTTCAACTCTGCTCATGAACCTGATATAAAGCACAGCTCCTCTTATATAAATGCTCTTTAGTTAATAGTTAGAAAAGCGTTAGGTTCGGGAACTGTGTAAAACTCATTTGAGCCAAAAATTCAGTAGGTTTACCAGAAATGAACTCTTGCTTGTAGGAACACACTGTTCCTGGGGTTTAACTCCGTTTCAGAAGGGAAATTCAGACCAGAGTTCTCATCCATGAAACACTCTCTGTTTAATGCAAGAAGCATCCTCTTCGTTCCAGCGTCTCCAATACAGCAAAAACCATATGCATGCCCAGAAAAAAAGAACTGTGTATCCTACTCATGAGGACCATATCTAGTTCAAGTCTGCTTATGAAACTGATACAAACCCCAGATCCACTTACATAAATGCTCTTTAGTTAATAGTGAGAAAGCTTAGGATTCTTGAACTTTGTAAGTTGCTTTGAGCCCAAAATACTGTGGGTTTACCAGAAATGAACTCTTGCTTGTAGCAACACACAGATGCTGGGGTTTAACTCCAGTACTGAAGGGAAATTCAGACCAGAGTTCTCATCCATGAAACACACTCTGTTTTAACGCAAGAAGCATGCTCTTCCTAACAGAGTCTCCAATACAGCAAAACCCATGAGCATTACTAGAAAAAAAGAACTGTGTTTCCTACTCATAAGGACCATATGTAGTTCCACTCTCCATATGAAACTGATACAAACCACAGCATCTTTTACATAAATGCTCTTTAGTTCATAGTTAGAAACTCGTTGGGTTCGTGAACTGTGTAAAATCAGTTGAACCCAAAATTCACTGTGTTTACCAGAAATGAACTCTTGCTTGTAGGAAGAAATAGATCCTGGGGATTGTCTAAGTTTCTGAAGGCAAATTCAGACCAGTGTTCTCATCCATGAAGCACAGGTTGTTTTAAGGCAAGAAGCAAGCTATTCTTTCCAGCCTCTCCAATACAGCAAGAACAATGAGCATGCCCAAAAAAAAGAACAGTGTTTCCACTCATATGGACCATATCCAGTACAACTCTGCTCATGAACCTGATACAAACCACAGCTCCTCTTACATAAATGCTCTGTAGTTAATAATGACCAAAGCGTTTGGTTCGGGAACTGTGTAAAACTCATTTGAGACCAAAATTCAGTGTGTTCACCAGAAATGAACTCTCGCTTGTAGGTACACACAGATCCTGGGATTTAACTCCGTTTGTGTAGGGAAATTCAGACCAGAGTTCTCATCCATGAACACACTCTGTTTTAACACAAGAAGCATGCTCTTCCTAACAGATTCTTCAAAACTGCAAGAACCATGAGCATGCATAGAAGAAAAGAACTATGTTTCCTACTCATACGGACCATATGTAGTTACACTCTGCTTATGAAACTGATACAAACCACAGCTCTACTTACATAAATGCTCTTTACTTAATAGTGAGAAATTAGTTGGGTTCCTGATCGGAGTAAAATCATTTAGTTAACCTCAAGTGAACTCTTGGTTCTAGGAAGACACATATCCTGAGGTTTAACTCCGTTTCTGTGGGAAAATCAGACCAGTGTTCTCATCCATGAAACACACGCTGTTTTAAGGCAAGAAGCATGTACTTCTTTCCAGCGTCTCCAATACAGCAAGAACCATGAGCATGCACAGAAAAAAGAACTGTGTTTCCTACTCATACGGACCACATCTAGTTCAACTCTGCCTATGAAAATGATACAAACCACAGTTCCTCTTACATAAATGCTCTTTATTTGGTAGGGAGAAAAGCGTTGGGTACGGGAACTGTGTAAAATTCATTTGAGCCCAAAATTCAGTGAGTTTACCAGAAATGAACCCTTGCGTGTAGGAACACAGTGATCCTGGGCTTTAACTCCGTTTCTGAAGGGAAATTCTGAGCAGAGATCTCATCCATGAAACGCACTGTGTTTTAATGCAAAAAGCATGTTAATCCTAGCAGAGTCTCCAATACAGGAAGAACCATCTGCATGTTCAGAAAAAAAGAACTGTGTGCCCTATTCAAAGGGACAATATCTACTTCAACTATGCTTATGAAACTGATACAAACCCCATCTCCTCTGACATAAATGTGCTTTACTTAATAGTGAGAAACGCGTAGGTTTCATGAACTGTGTAAATTCATTTGAGCCCAAAATTCACTGGGTTTACCAGAAATGAACTCTTGTTTGTAAGCAGACACAGATAGTGGGGTTTAACTCCGTTTCTTAAGGGAAATTCACACCAGAGTTGTCATGCATGAAATACACTCTGTTTGCAGGCAAGAAGCATCCTCTTTTTCCAGTGTCTCCAATACACCAAGAACCATGAGCATGCCCAGAAAAAAAAGAACTGTGTTTCCTAATCATACGGACCATATATAGGTCAACTCTGCTTATGAAACTGATTCAAACCACAGGTCTTCTTACATAAATGCTCTTTAGTTAATAGTGAGAAAAGCATTGCTTTGGGAACTGTGTAAAACATATTTGAGCCCCAAAATCAGTTGGTTTACCTGAAATGAACTCTTGCTTGTAGATGCACACAGATCATGGGGTTTAACTCCATTTCTGAAGGGAAATTCAGACCAGAGTTCTCATCCCTGAAACATGGTCTGTTATAAAGGAAGAAACATCCCCTTCTTTCCAGCGTCTCCAATACAGCAAGAACCATGAGCATGCCCAGAAAAAAAGAACAGTGTTTCCTACTCATATGGACCATATATTGTTCAACTCTGCTCATGAACCTCATAAAACCACAGCTCCTCTTACATAAATGCTCTTTAATTAATAGTGAGAATAGCGTTTGGTTCAGGAACTGTGTAAAACTCATTTGAGCCCAAAATTCTGTGGGTTTACCTGAAATGAACTCTTGCTTGTAGTAACGCACAGATCCTGGTGTTTAACTCCATTTCTGAAGGGAAATTCAGACCAGAGTTCTCATCCTGAAACACACTATGTTTAACGCAAGACGCATGCTCTTCCTAACAGAGTCTCCAATACAGCAAGAACCATGAGCATGCCCAGAAAAAAAGAACTGTGTTTCCTACTCATACAGACCATATATAGTTCAACTCTACTTATGAAAATGATACTAACCACAGCTCCACTTACATAAATGCTCTTTAGTTAATTGTGAGAATCGCGTTGGGTTCGTGAACTGTGTTAATTAATTTGAGCCAAAAATTCACTGAGTTTACCAGAAATGAACTCTTGCTTGTAGGAACACACAGATCCTGGTGTTTAACTCCATTTCTGAAGGGAAATTTAGACCAGAGTTCTCATCCCTGAAACACACTCTGTTTTAAGTCAAGCAGCATCCTCTTCTTTCCATCGTCTCCAATACAGCAAGAAATATGAGCATGCTCTGAAAAAAAGAACTGTGTTTCCTACTCATATGGGCGATATCTAGTTCAACTCTGCTCATGAACCTGATACAAACCACTGCTCCTCTTACATAAATGATCTTTAGTTAATAGTGACAAAAGCGTTTGGTTTAGGAACTGTGTAAAACTCATTTGAGCCCAAAATTCAGAGGGTTTACCAGAAATGATCTCTTGCTTGAGGGTACATACAGATCCTGGGATTTAACTCCGTTTCTGAAGGAAAATTCAGACAAGTGTTCCCATCCATGAAACACACTCTATTTTAACGCAGGAAGCAAACTCTTCTTTCCAGAGACTCCAATACAGCAAGAAATATGAGCATGCCAAGGAAAAAAGAACTATGTTTCCTACTCATATGGACCATATGTAGATCGACTCTGCTTATGAAACTCTTGCAAACAACAGCTTCCCTTATATAAGTGTTCTTTAGTTAATAGTGAGAAATTCCCAGGGGTCGTGAACTGTGTAAAATTAGTTGAGCCCAAAATTCACTGGGTTTACCAGAAATGATCTCTTGCTTGTAAGAAGTCACAGATCCTGGGTTTTAACCCAGTTTTGGAAGGGAAATTCAGACCAGTGTTGTCATCCACGAAAAACACTCTGTTTTCACTCAAGAAGCAAGCTCTTCTTTCCAGCCTCTCCAATACAACAGGAAACATGATCATGCCCAGAAAAAAAGAACTGTGTTTCCTAATCATAGGGACCATATCTAGCTCAACTCTGCTTATGAAACTGGTACAAAATAAAGCTCCTCTTATATAAATGCTCTTTAGTTAATAGTGAGAAACGTGTTGGTTTCGTGAACTCTTTAAATTCATTTGAGCCCAAAATTCACTGGGTTTAACAGAAATGAACTCTTGTTTGTCAGTAGACACAGATACTGCGGTTTATCTCCGTTTCTGAAGGGAAATTCAGACCAGAGTTATCATGCATGAAACACACTCTGTTTGCCGGCAAAAAGCATCCTCTTTTTCCACAGTCTCCAATACACCAAGAACCATGAGCATGCCCAGAAAAAAAAAGAACTGTGTTTCCTAATCATATGGACCATATATAGGTCAACACTGCTTATGAAACTGATACAAAAAACAGCTCCTCTTAGATAAATCCTCTTTAGTAAATAGTGAGAAACGCTTTGGGTTCTTAAACTGTGTTAATCATTTGAGCCCAAAATTCACTGGGTTTACCAGGAATGAACATTTGCTTGTAGGAAGACACAAATCCTGGAGTTTACCTCCGTTTCTGATCCGAAATTTAGACCAGAGTTTTCATACCTGAATCACACTCTGTTTTAAGGCAAGAAGCAACCTCTTCTTTCCAGCGTTTTCAATAAAGCAAGAGCCATGAGCATGCCCAGAAAAAAAGAACTGTGTTTCCTACTCATAAGGACCACATCTAGTACAACTCTGCCTATGAACCTGATACAAACCACAGCTCCTCTTACATAAATTCTATTTAGTTAATATTGAGAAACGCGTTGGTTTCATGAACTGTGTTAATTAATTTGAGCCCAAATTTCACAGGGTTTACCAGAAATGAACTCTTGCTTGTAGGAAGACACAGATCCTTGGGTGTAACTCAATTTCTGAAGTGAAATTCAGACGAGTTTATTCATCCAAGAAACACATGCTTTTTTAACTCAAGAAGCATGATCTTCTTTCCAGATTCTCCAATAAAGATAGTAACTTGAACTTGCCTAGATAAAAAAGAACTGTGTTTCCTACTCATACAGACCATATGTAGTTCAATTATGATTGTTAAACTGATAAAAACCACAACTTCTCTTACAAAAATGCTCTTTAGTTAATAGTAAGAAACACGTTGATTTCCTGAACTGGGTAAAATCATTTGAGACCAATTATCACTCGGTTCACCAGAAATGAATTCTTGCTTATAGGAACACCGAGATCCTGGGGTTTAACTTCAAGTCTGAAGGGAAATTCAGACCAGAGTTCTCATCCCTTCAACACACTCTGTTTTTCAAGAAGCATCCTCTTCTTTCCAGCGTTTTCAATAAAGCAAGACCCATGAGCATGCCCAGAAAAAAAGAACTGTGTTTCCTACTCATAAGGACCACATCTAGTTCAACTCTGCCTATGAACCTGATACAAACCACAGCTCCTCTTACATAAATTCTATTTAGTTAATATTGAGAAACGCGTTGGTTTCATGAACTGTGTTAATTGATTTGAGCCCAAAATTCAGTGGGTTTACCAGAAATGAACTCTTGCTTGTAGGAACACAGATCCTGGAGTTTAACTCCATTTCTGAAGGGAAATTCAGACCAGTGTTCTCATCCATGCAACACTTGCTGTTAAAATACTAGAAGGAAGTTCTTCTTCTAGCGTCTCCAATACAGCAAGAAATATGAGCATGCCCACAAAAAAAGAACTATATTTCCTACTCATACGGATCATATGTAGATCCACTTTGCTTATGAACCTGATACAAACCACAGCTCCTCTTACATAAATGCTCTTTAGTTAATAGCGAGAAAAGTGTTGGGTTCGTGAACTGTGTAAAATCATTTGAGACCAAATTTCACTGGGTTCACCAGAAATAAACTCTTGCTTGTCGGAAGACACAGATCCTGGAGTTTAACTCCATTTCTAAATGGAAATTCAGACCAGTGTTCTCATCCATTTAAAAACGTTCTGTTTTACCCCAAGAAGCAAGCTCTTCTTTCCAGCATCTCCGATACAGCAAGAAACATGAGCATGGCCAGAAAAAGAGAACTGTGTTTCCTGCTCATACAGACAATATGTGTTTCAACTCTGCATATGAAACTGACACAAACCACAGCTCCTCTTACATAAATGCTCTTTAGTTAATAGGGAGATACGCGTTCGTTTCATGAACTGTGTAAATTCATGTGAGCCCAAAATTCACTGACATTACAAGGAATGAACTCTTGCTTGTAGGAACTCACAGACGCTGGGGTTTAACTCCGTTTCTGAAGCGAAATTCAGTCCAGTGTTCTCATCCATGAAACACACTCGGTTTTAACGCAAGAAGCAATCTCTTCTTTCCAGAGTCTCCAATAGAGCCAGAAATATGAGCATGATCAGAAAAAATGAACTGTGTTTCCTACTCGTATTGACCATATCGAGTGCCACTCTGTTACGAAACTGATACAATTCACATCTTCTCTTACATAAATGCTCTTTAGTTAATAGTGAGAAGGGCGTTTGTTTCGGGAACTGTGTAAAACTCATTTGAGCCCAAAATCACTGGGTTTACCAGAAATGAACTCTTGCTTGTAGGAAGAAACAGATCCTGGGGTTCAACTCCGTTTATGAAGGGAAATTCGGACCATAGTTCTCATCCATGAAACACACACTGTTTAACGCAAGAAGCAATCTCTTCTTTCCAGAGTCTCCAATACAGCAAGAAATATGAGCATGCCCAGATAAACAGAACTGTGTTTCCTTCTCATACGGACCATATGTAGTACAACTCTGCATATGAAACTGGTACAAACCACAGCTCCTCTTACATAAATGCTTTTTTCTTAATAGTGAGAAACTCATTGGGTTCATGAACCGTGTAAAATCAGTTGACCCCAATATTCAGTGGGCCTACCTGAAATGAACTCTTGCTTGTAGGAAGAAACAAATTCTGGGGTTTAACTCCGTTTCTGAATGGAAATTCAGACCAGAGTTCTGATCCATGTAACACACTCTGTTTTAACATAAGAAGCATGCTCTTCCTAACAGAGTCTCCAATACAGCAAGAATCATGAGCATGCCCAGAAAAAGGAACTTGTTTCCTAATCAAACGGACCATATATAGTTCAACACTGCTTATGAAACTGATACAAATCACAGCCCCTCTTAAATAAATTCTCTTTAGTTAATTATGAGAAACGCGTTGGTTTCATAAACTTTGTAAATTCATTTGAGCCCAAAATTCACTGGGTTTACAAGAAATTAACTCTTGCTTGTAGGAACACAAAGATCCTGGGGTTTAACTCCGTTTCTGAAGCAAAATTCAGACCAGTGTTCTCATCCCTGGAACACTCTCTGTATTCAGGCAAGAAGCATCCTATTCTTTCCAGCGTCTCTAATACAGCAAGAACTATGATCATGCTCAGAAAAAAAGAACTGTTTTTCCTACTAATATGGACCATATATACCTCAAATCCGCCTATGACCCCTATACAAACAACAGCTCCTCTTACATAAATGCTCCTTAATTAGCAGTGAGAAAAGCGTTTGGTTCGGGAACTGAGTAAAACTCATTTGAGCCCAAAATTCAGTGGGTTTACTAGAAATGAACTCTTGCTTGTAGGAACACAAAGATGCTGGGGTTTAACTCCATTTGTGAAGGGAAATTGAGACAAGAGTTCTCATCCATGAAACACACTCTGTTTTAACTTAAGAAGCATGCTCTTCCTAACAGAGTTTCCAATACAGCAAGAACCATGAGCATGTCAAGAAAAAGGAATTTGTTTCCTAATCAAACGGACCATATCTAGTTCAACTCTGCTTATGAAATTGATACAAACCACAGGTCCTCTTACATAAATGCTTTTTAGTTAATAGTGAGAAACGTGTTGGTTTCATAAACTGTGTAAATTCATTTGAGCCCCAAATACACTGGGGTTACAAGAAAATAACTCTTGTTTGTAGGAAGAAACAGATCCTGGTATGTAACTCCGATTGTGAAGGGAAATTCAGACAAGAGTTCTCATCCATGAAACACACTCTGTTTTAATGCAAGAAGCATGCTCTTCATAACAGAGTCTCCAATACAGCAAGAACCATGAGCTGGCCGAGAAAAAAAAAGTACTGTGTTTCTTACTCATACGGACGATATCTAGTTCAACTCTGCTTATGAAACTGATACAATTCACAGTTCCTCTTACATAAATGCTCTTTAGTTAATAGTGAGAAAAGTGTTTGGTTTGGGATCTGTGTAAAACTCATTTGAGCCCAAAATTCAGTGAGTTTACCAGAAATGAACTCTTGCTTGTAGGAACACACATATCCTGGGGTTTAACTCGGTTTCTGAAGGGAAATTCAGACTAGTGTTCTCATCCATGAAACACACTCTCTTTTAACGCAAGAGGCATGCTCTTCCTAAAAGAGTCTCCAATACAGCAAGAACCATGAGCATGCCCAGAAAAAAAACTGTATTTCCAACTCATATGGACCATATCTAGTTCAACTCTGCTTATGAAACTGATACAAACAACAGCTCATCTTACATAAATGCTCTTTAGTTAATAGTGAGAAACGCATTGGTTTCGTGAACTGTGTAAATTCATTGGATCCCAAAATTCACTGGGTGTACCAGAAATGAACTCTTACTTGTAGGAAGAAACACATCCTGGTGTTTAACTTCGTTTCTGAAGAGAAATTCAGACCAGTGTTCTCATACATGAAACACAGGCTGTTTTAACGCAAGAAGAGTGCAATTCTTTCCAGTGTCTCTAATAGAGCAAGAAAAATGAGCCTGCCCAGAAAAAAAGAACTGTGTTTCCTTATCATAAGGACCATATCTAGTTCCACTAAGGTTATGAAACTGATACAAACCACAACTGCTTTTACATAAATGCTCTTTAGTTAATAGTGAGAAACTCATTGGCATCGTGAACAGTGTAAAATCATTTGACCCAAAATTCAGTGGGTTTACCAGAAATGATCTCTTGCTTGTAGGAAGACACAGATTCTGGGGTTTAACTCCGTTTCTGAGGGGAAATTCAGACCAGTGTTCTGATCCAAAAAAAACACACATGTTCAGGCAAGAAGTATGCTCTTCTTTCCAATGTCTCTAATACAGCAAGAACCATGTGCATGCATAGAAAAAAAGTACTGAGCTTCCTATTCATGCGGACCATATGTAGTTCCACTCTGATTATGAAACTGATACAAACCACAGCTCCTTTTACATAAATGCTCTTTAGTTAATAGTGAGAAACTTGTTGGGTTCGTGAACTGTATAAAATCAATTGAGCCCAAAATACACTGGGTTTACCAGAAATTAACTTTTGCTTGTAGGAACACACAGATCCTGCGGTTTAACTCCATTTCTGAATGGAAATTCAGATCAGAGGTCTCATCCCTGAAAAACACTCATTTGTCAGGCAAGAAGCATCCTATTCTTTCCAGCGTCTCTAATAGTGCAAGAACCATGAGCATGCCCAGAAAAAAAGAACTGTGTTTCCTACTCATTCAGACCATATATACTTCAACTCTGTCTATGAACCTGATACAAACAACAGTTCCTCTTACATAAATCCTCCTAATTTACAGTGATAAAAGCGTTTGGTTCGGGCACTGAGTAAAACTCAGTTGAGCCCAAAATTCAGTGGGTTTACTAGTAATGAACTCTTGCTTGTAGGAAGACACAGATCGTGAGGTTTAACTCCATTTCTGAAGGGAAATTCAGACCAGAGTTCTCATCCATGAAACCCACGTTGTTTAACGCAAGAAGCAAGCTCCTCTTTCCAGTGTCTCCAATACAGCAAGAAACATGAGCATGCCCAGAAAAAAAGAATTGTGTTTTGTAATCATACGGTCTGTATCTAGTTCAACTCTGCTTATGAAACTGGTACAAATAAAGCTCCTCTTACAAAAATGCTGTTTAGTTAATAGTGAGAAACGCATAGGTTTTGTGAACTGTGTAAATTCATTTGACCCCAAAAATCACTGGGTTTACCAGAAATGAATTCTTGCTTGTAAGTAGACACAGATCCTGCAGTTTAACTCCGTTTCTGAAGGGAAATTCAGACCAGAGTTCTCATCCTTTAAACTCACTCTGTTTTCAGGCAAGAAGCATCCAATTTTTTCCAGCATCTCTAATACTGCAAGAACCATGAACATGCCCAGAAAAAATGTACTGTGTTTCCTACTCCAACGGACCATATATAATTCAACTCTGTCTCTCAACCTGATACAAACCACAGTTCCTCTTACATAAATGCTCTTTAGTTAACAGTGTGAAAAGCATTTGTTTAGGGAACTGTGTATAACTCATTTGAGCCCTAATTTCAGTGGGTTTAACAGAAATGAACTCTTGCTTGTAGGAACACAGATCCTGGGGTTAACTCCTTTTCTAAAAAGATATTCAGACCAGAGTTCTCATCCTTGAAACACACTCTCTTTTAACGCAAGAACCAAGCTCTTCTTCCCAGCGTCTCCAATAGAGCAAGGACCATGAGCATCCCCAGAAATAAAGAACTGTGTTTCCTACTCATTATGGACCATATGTGGTTCAATTCTGATTATGAAACTGATACAAACTTCAGCTCCTCTTACATAAATGTCTTTATTTAATAGTGATAAACACGTTGAATTAGATAACTGTGTAAAATGATTTGAGCCAAAAATTCACTGAGTTTAACAGAAATGATCTCTTGCTTGTAGGAAGACACAGATCCTGGGGTTTAAATCCGTTTCTGTAGAGAAATTCAGACCAGTGTTATCATCCATGAAACATACACTGTTTTAATGCAAGAAGCATGTTCTTCTTTCCTGCGTTTCCAATACCGCAAGAACCATGAGCATGCCCAGATAGAAAGAACTTTGTTTCCTACTCATAAGGACCATATCTAGTTCAACTCTGCTCATGACCCTGATACAATCCACAGCTCCTGTTACATTAATGCTCTTTAGTTAATAGTGAGAAACACATTGGGTTCCTGAACTTTGTAAAATCATTTGATCCCCAAATTCACTGGGTTTACCAGAAATGAACTCTTGCTTTAGGAAGACACAGATCCTGGGGTTTAACTCCATTTCTGAAGGGATAATCAGACCAGTGTTCTTATCCTTGAAACACACGCTGTTTTAAGGCTAGAAGCGTGTTTTTCTTTCCAACGTCTCCAATACAGCAACAACCATGAGCACGTCCAGAGAAAAACAACTGTGTTTCCTACTCTTAAGTACCATCTCTAGTTCAACTCTGCTTATGAAACTGATATAAACCCCAGCTCCACTTACATAAATGTTCTTTAGTTATTAGTGAGAAACATGTTAGTTTCGTGAACTGTGTAAATTCATTTGAGCCCAAAATTCACTGGGTTTACCAGACATGATCTCTTTCTTGTAAGAAGACACAGGTCCTGGGGTTTAACCCTGTTTCGGAAGGGAAATTCAGACAAGTGTTCTAATCCATGAAAGACACTGTGTTTTCACGCAAGAAGCAAGCTCCTCTTTCCAGTGTCTCCAATACAGCAAGAAACATGAGCATGCCCAGAAAAAAAGAATTGTGTTTTGTAATCATACGGTCCATATCTAGTTCAACTCTGCTTATGAAACTGGTACAAAATAAAGCTCCTCTTACATAAATGCTCTTTAGTTAATAGTGAGAAACGCATAGGTTTCGTGAACTGTGTAAATTCATTTGAGACCAAATTTCACTGGGTTTACCAGAAATGTACTCTTGCTTGTAAGTAGACAAAGATCCTGCAGTTGAACGCCATTTCTGAAGGGAAATTCAGACGATAGTTGTCATCCATGAAACATACTCTGTTTGCAGGCAAGAAGCATCCTCTTCTTTCCAGCGTCTCCAATCCAGCAAGAACCATGAGCATGCCCAGAAAAAAAAGAACTGTGTTTCCTCCTCATACGGACCATATATAGTTCAACTCTGACTATGAAACTGATACAAACCACAGCTCCTCTTACATAAATGCTCTGTAGATAATAGTGAAAAAAGAATTTGGTTCGGGAACTGTGAAAAATTCATTTGAGCCCAAAATACAGTGGGTTTACCAGAAATGTACTCTTGCTTGTAGGAACACACAGATCCTGGGGATTAACTCCATTTCTAAATGGAAATTCAGACCACAGTTCAAATCCATGAAACACACTCAGTTTTAAGGCAAGAAGCATCCTCTTGTTCAAGCGTCTCCAATAGAGCAAGATCCATGTGTATGCCCAGATAAAAAGAACTTTGTTTCCTACTCATAGGGGAAAAATCTAGTTCAACTCTGCTCATGAAACTGATACAAACCACACCTCCTGTTACATAAATTCTCTTTAGTTAATAGTGAGAAAAGCGTAGGGTTCGGGAAATGTGTAAAATTCATTTGAGCTCAAAATTTACTGGGTTTATCTGAAATGAACTCTTGCTTGTAGGACCACATAGATCCTGGGGTTTATCTCTGTTTCTGAAGGGAAATTCAGACCAGAGTTCTCATTCTTGAAACACACTGTTTTAACGCAAGAAGCATGCTATCCCTAACAGACTCTATAACACAGCAAGAACCATGAGCATGCCCAGAAAAAAAGAACTGTGTTTCCTACTCATACGGACAATATCTAGTTCAACTCTTCTTATGACTCTGATACAAAATACAGCTCCTCTTACATAAATGCTCTTTACTTACTAGATAGAAATTGGTTGTGTTCCTGAACTGTGTAAAAACATTTGAGATCATTATTTACTGGGGTTACCTGAAATGAACTCACGCTTTTAGGAAGACACACATCCTGGGGTTTAACTTCGTTTCTGAAAGGAAATTAAGACCAGAGTTCTCATCGTTGAAACACACTCTGTTTTAAGGCAAGAAACATCCTTTTCTTTCCAGCGTCTCCAATGCAGCAAGAACCATTAGCATGCCCAGAAAAAGAGAACTGTGTTTCCTACTAATAAGGATCATATCTATTTCAACTCTGCTTATAAAACTGATACAAAGCACAGCTCCTCTTACATAAATGCTCTTTAGTTAGTAGTGAGAAACGCGTTGGTTCTTGAACTGTGTAAATTCATTTGAGCCCAAAATTCACTGGGTTTACGAGAAATGAACTCTTGCTTGTAGGAAGACACAGATCCTGGGGTTTAACTCCGTTTCTGGAGGGAAATTCAGACAACAGTTCTCATCCATGAAACATACTCTGTTTAAAGGCAAGAAACATCCTCTTGTTCGAGCTTCTCCAATAGAGCAAGAACCATGAGCATGTCCAGATAAAAGAACCTTGTTTCCTACTCAGAAGGACCATATCTAGTTCAACTCTGCTCATGAAACTGATACAAACCACAGCTCCTCTTACATAAATGCTCTTTAGTTAATAGTGAGAAACACTTTGGGTTCCTAAACTTTGTAAATCAGTTTAGCCCAAAATTCACTGGGTTTACCAGAATTGAAGTCTTGCTTGTAGGAAGAAACAGATCCTGGGGTTGAACTCCGTTTCTGAAGGGATATTCAAACCAGAGTAGTCATCCATGAAACTCATGCAGTTTTAACGCAAGAAGCATCCTCTTCTTTCCAGCGTCTCCAATACAACAAGAACCATGAACATGCCCAGAAAAAAAGAATTGTGTTTCCTAATCATACAGACCGTATCTAGTTAAACTCTGCTTATGAAACTGGTACAAAATAAAGCTCCTCTTACATAAATGCTCTTTAGTTAATAGTGAGAAACGCATAGGTTTCATGAACTGTGTAAATTCATTTGAGCCCACAATTCACTGAGTTTACCAGAAATGAACTCTTGCTTGTAAGTAGACACAGATCCTGTGCTTAAACTCCATTTCTGAAGGGAAATTCAGACCACAGTTCTCATCCATGAAACACACTCTGTGTAAAGGCAAGAAGCATCCTTTTTGTTCGAGCTTCTCCAATAGAGCAAGAAACATGAGCATGCCCAGAAAAAAAGTACTGTGTTTCCTACTCATATGGTCCATATGTTGTTCAACTCTGCTTATGAAACTATAGAAAATACAGCTCCTCTTACATAAATGCTCTTTCATTAATAGTGAGAAACGCATTGTTTTCCTGACTGTTTAAAATCTTTTGAGCCCATAATTCACTGGGTTTACCTGAAATGAACTCATGCTTTTAAGAACACACAGATCCTGGGGTTTAACTCCGTTTCTGAAGGGAAATTCAGACCAGAGTTCTCATCCTTGAAACACACTCTGTTTTAAGGAAAGAAGCATCCTCTTCATTCCAGCGTCTCAAATACAGCAAGAACCATGAGCATGCCCAGAAAAAAAGAACTATGTTTCCTACTCATAAGGACTATATCTACTTCCACTCTGCTCATGAAATTGATACAAACCACAGCTCCTCTTACATAAATGCTCTTAATTTAATAGTGAGAAACGGGTTTTCTTTGTGAACTGTGTAAATTCATTTGAGTCCAAAATTCCCTGGGTATACCAGAAATGAATTCCTCTTGTAGGAAGACATATATCCTGGATCGTAAATACGTATCTGAATGGAAATTCTGACCTCTGTTTTCATTCATGAAACACACTCTTTTTTAACCCAAGAAGCATGCTCTTTTTTTTGCAGCATCTCCAATACAGCAAGAAACATGAGCAAGCCCAGAAAAAAAGAAGTTTTTTTCCTCATCACACAGACCATGTCTAGTTCAACTCTGATTATGAAACTGACACAAACCACAGCTCCTCTTACATAATTAATCTTTAGTTTATAGTGAGAAAATCGTTGCGTTTGTGAACTGTGTGAATTCATTTGAGCCCAAAATTCAGTTGGTTTGCCATAAATGACGTCTTGCTTGTAGGAAGACACAGATCTTGTGGTTTAACTCCGTTTCTGAAGTGAAATTCAGACCAGTGTTCTCATCCATGAAACACACTCTGTTTTACCTCAAGAAGCATGGTCTTCTTTCCAGTTTCTCCAATACAGCAAGAAACATGAGCAAGCCCAAAAAAAAGAACTGTGTTTCCTACTCATAAGGACCATATGTAGTTCAAATCTGCTTATGAAATTGGTACAAACCACAGCTCATGTTACATAAATGCTCTCTAGTTAATTATGAGAAACAGGTTGGCCTTGTGAACTGTGTTAATTAAAATGAGTCCAAAATTCACTGGGTTGCCAGAAATGAATTCTTTCTTGCAGGAAGACACATGCCCTGGATCTTAAATACGTTTCTGACGGGAAATTCAGACCTCTGTTCTCATCCATGAAACACACTCTCTTTTATCCCAAGAAGCATGCTTTTCTTTGCAGCGTCTCCAATACAGCAAGAAACATGAGCAAGCCCAGAAAAAAAGAACTTTGTTTCCTCATCATACAGACCATATCTAGTTCAAATCTGCTTATGAAACTGATACAACCACAGCTCCTCTTACATATATGCTCTTTAGTTAATAGTGAGAAACGCGTTGGGTTTGTGAACTGCGTAATTTGAGCCCAAAATTCAGTGGGTTTACCCAAAAAAACCTCTTGCTTGTAGGAAGAGACAGATCTTGTGGTTTAACTCTGTTTCTGAAGGGAAATTCAGACCAGTGTTCTCATCCATGAAACAAACTCTGTTTTAAGGCAAGAAGCATGGTCTTCTTACCAGTTTCTCCAATACAGGAAGAAACATGAGCAAACCCAAATAAAAGAACTGTGTTTCCTTCTCATACAGAACATATATAGTTCAAGTCTGCTTCTGAAACTGATACAAACCACAGCTCATGTTACATATATGCTCTTTAGTTAATAGTGAGAAATGCGTTGGGTTCGTAAACTGTGGAAATTCATTTGAGCCAAAATTCAATGGGTTTACCCGAAATGACCTTTTGCTTGTAGGAAGACACAGACCTTGTGGTTTCACTACGTTTCTGAAGGGAAATTCAGACCAGTATTCTCATCCATGAAACCCACTCTGTTTTTTAGCAAAAAGCATGTTCTTCTTTCCAGCACTTCCAATACAGCAAATAACATAAGCAAGCCTAGAAAAAAATAACTGTTTCCTACTCATACGGACCATATCTAGTTGAACTCTGCTTATGAAACTGATACATACCACAGCTCCTGTTACATAAATGCTCTATAGTTAATAGTGAGAAACACGTTGGCTTTGTGAACTGTGTAAATTTATTTGAGCCCAAAATTCACTGGGTATACCAGAAATGAATTCTTTCTTGCAGGAAGACACATACCCTGGATCTTAAATCCATATCTGAACTGAAATTCAGACATGTGTTCTCATCCATGAAATAAACTCCATTTTAACCCAAGAAGCATGCTCTTCTTTGCAGCATCTCAAATACAGCAAGAAACATGAGCAAGCCCAGAAAAAAAGAACTTTGTTTCCTAATCATACGGACCATATCTACTTCAACTTTGCTTATGAAACTGATGCAAACCACATCTTTTCTTACATGAATGCTCTTTAGTTAATAGTGAGAAACGCATTGTGTTTGTGAACTGTGTGAATTCAATTGAGCCCACAATTCAGTGGGTTTACCAGAAATGACCTCTTGCTTGTAGGAAGACACAGATCTTGTGGTTTAACTCCGTTTCTGAAGGGAAATTCACACCAGTGTTTTCATCCATGAAACCCACTCTGTTTTAACGCAAGAAACCTGCTCTTCTTTCCAGCATCTCCAATACAGCAAGAAATATGAGCAAGCCTAGAAAAAAAATAACTGTTTCCTACTCATACAGACCATATCTAGTTCAACTCTGCTTATGAAACTGATACAAACCACACCTCCTGTTACATAAATGCTCTCTACTTAATAGTGAGAAACAAGTTGGCTTTGTGAACTGTGTAAATTTATTTGAGTCCAAAATTCACTGGGTATGCCAGAAATGAATTCTTTCTTGCAGGAAGACACATACACTGGATCGTAAATACGTTTCTGAAGGGAAATTCTGACCTCTGTTCTCATCCATGAAACAAACTCTCTTTTATCCCAAGAAGCATGCTCTTCTTTGCATCGTCTCCAATAGAGCAAGAAACATGAGCAAGCCCAGAAAAAAGAAATTTGTTTCCCCATCATACAGACCATATCTAGTTCAACATTCCTTATCAAACTGACACAAACCACAGCTCCTCTTACACAAATACTCTTTAGTTAATAGTGAGAATCGCGTTGTGTTTGTGAACTGTGTGAATTCATTTGAGCCCACAATTCAGTGTGTATACCAGAAATAACCTCTTGATTTAGGGAGACACAGATTCTAGATCTTTAATCTGTTTCTGAAGGGAAATTCAGACCTGTGTTCTCATCCATGAAACTTAGTCTGTAATAACGCAAGAAGCATGTTCATATTTCCAGCATCACCAATACAGCAATAAACATGAGCAAGCCCACAAAAAAGGACTGTTTTTCCTACAAATATAGACCATGTCTAGTACAACTCTGCTGATACAAATCACAGCTCACCTTACATAATTGCTCTTTAGTTCATAGTGAGAATCACATTGGGTTTGTGAACTGTGTAAATTCATTTGAGCATAAAATTCAGTGCGTTTACCAGAAATCACCTGTTTCTTGTAGGAAGACACAGATCCTGTGGTTTTACTCCCTTTCTGAAGGGAAATTCAGACCAGTGTTTTCATCGATGAAACCCACTCTGATTAAACGCAGAAGCATGCTCTTATTGCCAGCATCTCCAATACAGCAATAAATAAGAGCGTGACCTGAAAAAAAGGACTGTGTTTCCTATTCATACCAAACATATCTATTTCATCTTTGCTGATGAAAGTGATAGAAAACACAGCTCTGCTTACATAAATGGTCTTTAGTTAATAGTTAGAAATGTGATGGGTTTGTGATCTGTGTAAATTCATTTGACCCGCAATTCACTGTGTTTACCAGAAATGAACTATTGCTTGTAGAAAGACACAGATGCTGGATCATAAATCCGTTTCTGAAGGGAAATGCAGACCTGTGTTCACATCTATGAAACACACTCTATTTTAACACAAGAAGCATGCTCTTCTTTCCAGCGTCTCAAATATAGCAAGAAACATGAGCATGACTGGAAAAAAAGGACTGTGTTTCCCACTCATATCAAACATATCTATTTCAACTCTGCTGAAGAAAGTGATAGAAACCACAGCTCCTATTACATAAATACTCTATACTTAATAGTGAGAAATGCGTTGGGTTCGTGAACTGTGTAAATTCATTTGAGCCCAAAATTCACTGGGTTTAGCAGAAATGAACTCTTGCTTGTAGGAAGACACAGATCCTGGATGTTAAATCCGTTTCGGAAGGGAAATTCATACCTGTGTTTTCATCCATGAAACACACTCTGTTTTAATTCAAGAAGCATGCCCTTCTTTCTAGCGTCTCCAATACAGCAAGAAACATGAGCAAGCTCAGAAAAAAAGAACTGTGTTTCCTACTCATATGGACCATATCTACTTAAACTCGGCTTATGAAACTGAAACAAACCACAGCTCTTGTTAAATAAATGCTCTTTAGTTAATAGTAAGAAACTCGTTGGATTTGTGAACTCTGTAATTTCATTTGAGCCCAAAATTCACTGGGTTTACCAGAAATGACCTCCTGCTTGTAGGAAGATACAGATCCTATGGTTTAACTGCATTTCCGAAGGTAAATTCAGAACAGTGTTTTCATTCGTGAAAACCACTCTGTTTTAATGCACGAAGCATGCTCTTCTTAACAGTGTCTCTAATACAGCAAGAAACAAGAGAATGCCCTTAAAAAAAAGGACTGTGGTTCCTACTCATACCAAAAATATCTAGTTGAACTCTGCTGATGAGAGTGATACAAACCCCAGATCCTCTTACATAAATGCTCTTTAGTTAATACTGAAAAACGTTTTGGGTTCGTGAACTGTGTAAATTCAATTGAGTCCCAAACACATTGGGTTTACCAGAAATGAGCTCTTGCTTGTAGGAAGACACAGATCGTGTGGTTTAACTCCGATTCTGAAGGGATATTCAGACCAGTGTTCACATCCATGAAACACAATCTGCTTTAATGCAAGAAGCATGCTCTTCTTTCCAGCGTCTCGAATACAGCAAGAAACATGAGCAAGTCCAGAAAAAAAGAACTGTGTTTCCTATTCATACGGACCATATCTAGTTCAATACTGCTTATGAAACTGAAACACACCCCAGATCCTGTTAAATAAATGCTCTTTAATTAATAGTGAGAAACGCGTTGGGTTTGTGAACTGTGTAAATTCATTTGATCCGCAAATTCACTGGGTTTACCAGAAATGACTTCCTGCTTGTAGGAAGATACAGATCCTGTCGTTTAACTCCATTTCCGAAGGTAAATTCAGAACAGTGTTCTCATTCATAAAACCCCCTCTGTTTTAACCCAAGAAGCATGCCCATCGTTCCAGTGTCTCTAATTCAGCAAGAAACATGAGAGTACCCTTAAAAAAAAGGACTGTGCTTCCTGCTCATACCAAACATATCTAGTTGAACTCTGCTGATGAAAGTGATAAAACCACAGCTCCTCTTACATAAATGCTTTTTAGTTAATAGTGAGAAACGCGTTGTGTTCGTGAACTGTCTAAATTCATTTGAGCCTCAAATTCACTGGGTTTACCAGAAATTACCTCTTCCTTGTAGTAAGACACAGATCATGTTTTTAACTCCATTTCCGAAGGTAAATTCAGAATAGTTTTCTATTTCATGAAGCTCACTCTGTTTTAACGCAAGTAGCATGCTCTTCTTTCTAGTGTCTCTAATACAGCAAGAAACATGAAATGCCCTTTAAAAAAAAAGGACTGTGTTTCCTACTCATACCAAACATATCTGTTTCAACTCTGTTCGTGAAACTGATATACACCACAGCTCCTCTATTTGAATGCTGTTTAGTGAATAGTGAGAAATGCGTTGGGTTTGCGAACTGTGTAAATTCATTGGAGCCGCAAATTCCATGTGCTTACCAGAAATGAACTCTTGGTTGTAGGAAGACACAGATGCTGGATCATAAATCCGTTTCTGAAGGGAAATTCAGATCTGTGTTCTCTTCCTTGAAACACACTATGTTTTAACACAATAAGCATACTCTTCTTTCCAGCATCTCCTATACAGCAAGAAACATGAGAACGCCCAGAAAAAAAAAGAACTGTGTTTCCTACTCATACCAAACATATCTAGTTCAATTCTGCTTATGAAACTGAAACAAACCCCACATCCTGTTAAATAAGTGCTCTTTAGTTAATATTCCAAAACACATTGGGTTCGTGAACTGTTTAAATTCATTTGAGCCCAAAATTCACTGGGATTTCCAGAAAGGAACTCTTGCTTGTAGGAAGACACAGATCCTGGATCTTAAATCCATTTCTGAAGGGAAATTCAGACCAGTGTTCTCATCCATGAAACACACTCTGTTTTAACGCAAGAAGCTTGCTCTTCTTTCCAGCATCGCCAATACAGCAAGAAACAAGTGCAAGCCCAGAAAAAACGAACTGTGTTTCCTACTCATATGGACCATATCTTATTTGCGTCTGCTTATGAAACTGATACAAACAACAGCTCCTTTTAAATAAATGCTCATTAGTTAATAGTGAGAAACATGATGGGTTTGTGAAAGGTGTAAATTAATATGAGCCCTAAATTCACTGGGTTTACCCGAAATGACCTCTTCCTTGTGGGAAGACACAAAGGCTGTGGTTTAACTCCATTTCTGAAGGAACATTCAGAATAGTGTTCTCATTCATGAAACCTAATCTGTTTTAACGCAAGAAGTATGCTCTTCATTCCAGTGTCTCTAGTACAGCAAGAAACATGAGAATGCCCTTAAAAAAGAAGGACTGTGGTTCCTACTCATCCCAAATATATCTAGTTGAACTCTGCTGATGAAAGTAATACAAACCACAGCTCCTCTTACATAAATGCTCTTTAGATAATAGTGAGAAACACGTTGGGTTCGTGAACTGTGTGAATTCATTTGAGCCCAAAATTCAGGGGGTTTTCCAGAAAAGACCTCTTGCTTGTAGGAAGACACAGATCCTGTGGTTTAACTCCATTTCTGAAAGGAAATTCAGGCCAGTGTTCTCATCCATGAAACACACTCTGCTTTAATGCAAGAAGCATGTTCGTCTTTCCAGCGTCTCCAATACAGCAAGAAACATGAGCAAGCCCAGAAAAAAAGAACTGTGTTTCCTAATCATATGGACCATATCTAGTTCAATTCTGCTTATGAAACTGAAAAAACCACAGCTCCTGTTAAATAAATGCTCTTTAGTTAATAGTGAGAAACTCGTTGGGTTTGTGAACTCTGTAATTTCATTTGAGCTGCAAATTCACTGGGTTTACCAGAAATGACCTCCTGCTTGTAGGAAGATACAGATCCTATGGTTTAACTGCATTTCTGAAGGTAAATTCAGAACAGTGTTTTCATTCATGAAAACCACTCTGTTTTAATGCAAGACGCATGCTCTTCTTTCCAGTGTCTCTAATACAGCAAAAAACATGAGAATGCCCTTATAAAAAAAGGACTGTGTTTCCTACTCATACCAAACATATCTAATTCAATTCTGCTTATGAAACTGAAAAAAAACCCACATCCTGTTAAATAAATGCTCTTTACTTAATATTCCGAAACACATTGGGTTCGTGAACTGTTTAAATTCATTTGAGCCCAAAATTCAGGGGGTTTTCCAGAAATGACCTCTTGCTTGTAGGAAGACACAGATCCTGTGCTTTAAATCCATTTCTGAAGGAAAATTCAGACCAGTGTTCTCATCCATGAAACACACTCTGCTTTAATGCAAGAAGCATTTTCTTCTTTCCATCATCTCCAATACAGCAAGAAAAATGAGCAAGCCCAGAAAAAAAGAACTGTGTTTCCTACTCATACGGACTGTATCTAGTTCAATTCTGCTTATGAAACTGAAACAAACCACTTATCCTGTTAAATAAATGCTCTTTAGTTAATAGTGAGAAACACATTGGGTTCGTGAACTGTTTAAATTGATTTGATCCCAAATTCACTGGGATTACCAGAAATGAATGCTTGCTTTTAGGAAGACACAGAGGCTGGATCATGAATCCGTTTCTGAATGGAAATTCATACCTGTGTTCTCATCCATGAACACACTCTGTTTTAACGCAAGTAGCAGGCTCTTCTTTCCAGTGTTGCAAATACAGCAAGAAACATGAGCAAGCCAAGAAAAAAAGAACTGTGTTTCTTACTCATATGGATCATATCTAGTTCATATCTGCTAATGAAATTGATACAAAACACAGCTCCTCTTCAATAAATGCACTTTAGTTAATAGTGAGAAACACGTTGGGTTCGTAAACTGTGTAAATTAATTTGAGCATAAAATTCAGTGCGTTTCCAGAAATCACCTCTTGCTTGTAGGAAGACACAGATCCTGTGGTTTTACTACGTTTCAGAATGAAAATACAGACCAGTGTTCTCATCCATGAAACCTTCTCTGCAATAAGGCAAGAAGCAAGTTCTTCTTTCCAGCATCACCAATACAGCAAGAAATATGAGCAAGCCCAGAAAAAAAGAACTGTGTTTCCTACTCATAGGGACCACATCTAGTTAAACTCTGCTTATGAAACTGAAACAAACCACAGCTCCTGTTAAATAAATGCTCATTAGTTAATAGTTTGAAATGCGTTGGGTTCGTGTAAATTCATTTGTGCCTCAAAATCACTGGGTTTACCAGAAATGACCTCTTCCTTGTAGGAAGACACAGATCATGTGGTTTAACTCCATTTCCGAAGGTAAATTCAGAATAGAGTTGTCATTCATGAAAGCCACTCTTTTTTAATGCAAGAAACATGCTCTTCTTTCCAGTGTCTCTAATACAGCAAGAAACATGAGAATGCCCTTAAAAAAAAGGACTGTGTTTCCTACTCATATCAAACATATATAGTTGAATTCTGCTGTTGAACCTGAAACAAACACCACATCCTGTTAAATAAATGCTCTTTAGTTAATATTCCGAAACACATTGGGTTGATGAACTGTGTAAATTCATTTGAGCCAAAAATTCACTGGGATTACCAGAAAGGAACTCTTGCTTGTAGGAAGACACAGATCCTGGATCTTAAATCTGTTTCTGAAGGGAAATTCATACCAGTGTTCTCATCCAAGAAACACATGCTGTTTTAATGCAAGAAGCTTGCTCTTCTATCCAGCGTCTCCAATACAGCAAGAAACAAGTGCAAGCCCAGAAAAAAAGAACTGTGTTTCCTACTCATATGGACCATATCTTGTTCAACTCTGCTTATGAAACTGATACAAACCACAGCTCCTGTTAAAAAATGCTCATTAGTTAATAGTGAGAAACGCGTTGGGTTAGTGAAATGTGTAAATTAATTTGAGCCTCAAATTCACGTGGTTTACCAGAAATGACCTGTTTCTTGTAGGAAGACACAGATGCTGTGGTTTAACTCCAATCCGAAGCTGTATTCACAATAGTGTTCTGATTCATGAAAACCAATCTGTTTTAACGCAAGAAGCATGCTCTTCTTGCCAGTGTCTCTAATACACCAAGAAACATGAAAATGCCCTTAAAAAAAAAGGACTGTGGTTCCTACTCATCCCAAATATATCTAGTTGAACTCTGCTGATTAAAGTGATACAAACCATAGCTCCTCTTACATAAATGCTCTTATTTAATAGTGAGAAACGTGTTGGTTTCGTGAACTGTGTAAATTCATTTGAGCCCAAAATTCAGTGGGTTTTCCAGAAATGACCTCTTGCTTGTAATAAGACACAGATCCTGTGGTTTAACTCCGTTTCTGAAGGGAAATTCAGGCCAGTGTTCTAATCCATGAAACACACTCTGCTTTAATGCAAGAAGCATTTTCTTCTTTCCAGCGTCTCCAATACAGCAAGAAACATGAGCAAGCCCTGCAAAAAAGAACTGTGTTTCCTAATCATACGGACCATATCTAGTTCAATTCTGCTTATGAAACTGAAACAAACCACAGATCCTGTTAAATAAATGCTCTTTAGTTAATGGTGAGAAACACGTTGGGTTCTGGAATTGTGTATATTCATTTTAGCCCAAAATTCACTGGGATTACCATAAATGAACTCTTGCATGTAGGAAGACCCAGATCCTGAATCTTAAATTTGTTTCTGCAGGTAAATTCAGACCAGATGTTTCATCCATGAAACATACTCTCTTTCAACGCAAGAAGCATCCTCTTTTTTCCAGAGTCTCCAATACAGCAAGAAACATGTGCAAGCCCCCCAAAAAAACGAACTGTGTTTCCTCCTCATATAGACCATATCTAGTTCAAATCTGCTTATGAAATTGATACAAACCACAACTCATCTTACATAAATGTTCTTTAGTTAATAGTGAGAAACACGTTGGGTATGTGAACTGTGTAAATTCATTTAAACAAAAAATTCAGTGTGTTTACCAGAAATGACCTCTTGCTTGTAGGAAGACACAGATCCTGGGGCTTAACTTCGTTTCTGAAGTGAAAATCAGACCAGTGTTCTAATCCCTGAAACAAACTCTGTATTCAGGCAAGAAGCATCCTATTCTTTCCAGGGTCTCTAATACAGCAAGAACCATGATCATGACCAGACAAAAAGAACTGTGCTTCCTACTTATATGGACCATATGTAGTTCAACTCTGCCATTGAATCTAATACAAACCACAGCTCCTCTTACATAAATGCTCTTTAATCAATAGTGAGAAATGTGTTTGGTTCAGGAACTGTGTAAAACTCATTTGAGACAAAATCCAATGGGTTTTACAGAAATGAACTCTTGCCGTAGGAAAACACAGATCCTGGGCTTTAACTCTGTTTCTGAAGGAAAATTAGACCAGTGTTCTCATCCAGGCAAAACACGCTGTTTTAACTCAAGGAGCAAGCTCTTCTTTCCAACATCTCCAATAAGCAAGACATGTGAGCATGCCTAGAAAAAAAGAACTAAGTATCCTACTCATACTGACCATATGTAGCTCCACTCTGTTTATGAAACTGACACAATCCACAGCTCCTCTTACACAAATGCTCTTTAGTTAATAGTGAGAAACTCCTTGGGTTCGTGAACTGTGTAAAATCAGTTGAGCAGTAAATTAACTGGGTTTACCAGAAAAGAACTGTCACTTGTAGGATGACACAGATCCTGGAATTCAACTCCGTTTCTGAAGGGAAATTCAGACCAGAGTTCTCATCCCTCAAACACAGTCTGTTTTAAGGCAAGAAGCAGCCTCTTCTTTCCAGCGTATCCAATAGAGCAAGAAATAAGAGCATGCCCAGAAAAGTGAACAGTGTTTCCTCATCATATGGACCATATCTAGTTCAACTCTCCTCATGAATGATACAAACCACAGCTCTTCTTACATACATGCTCTTTACTTAATAGTGAAAAATGCATTTAGTTCGGGTACTGTGTAAAACTCATTTGAGACCAAAATTCAGTGTGTTTACCAGAAATGACCTCTTGCTTGTAGGAAGACACAGATACTGGGGTTTAACTCCATTTCTGAAGGGAAATTCAGACCAGAGTTCTCATCCCTCAAACACAGTCTGTTTTAAGGGAGGAAGCAGCCTCTTCTTTCCAGCGTCTCCAATACAGCAAGAAATAAGAGCATGCCCAGAAAAATGAACGGTGTTTCCTACTCATAAGGAGCATACCTAGTTCAACTGTGCCTTTGAACCTGATACAAACCACAGCTCCTCTTACATAAATGCTCTTTAGTTAATAGTGAGAAATGTGTTTGGTTCAGGAACTGTGTAAAACTCATTTGAGCCCAAAATCCAATGGGTTTTACAGAAATGAACTCTTGCCTGTAGAAACACATAGATCATGGGCTTTAACTCTGTTTCTGAAGGAAAATTAGACCAGTGTTCTCATCCAGTCAAAACATGCTGTTTTACCTCAAGGAGCAAGCTCTTCTTTCCAGCCTCTCCTATACAGCAAGAAATATGAGCATACCCAGAAAAAAAGAACTATGTTTCCTACTCATACAGATCATATGTAGTTCCACTCTGCTTATGAAACTGATACAAACCACAGATCCATTAACATAAATGCTCTTTAGTTAAGAGTGAGAAACTCGTTGGGTTCATGAACTGTGTAAAATCTTTTGAGTCCAAAATTCAATGGGTTTACCAGAAATGAACCCAAGCTTGTAGGAACACACAGATCCTGCGGTTTAACTCCGTTTCTGAAGGGAAATTCAGTCCAGTGTTCTCATCCATGAAACACATGCTGTTTTCAGGCAAGAACATCCTTTTATTTCCAGCATCTCCAATACAGCAAGAACCATGAGCATGCACAGAAAAAATGAACTGGGTTTCCTACTCATACAGAACACATCTAGTTCAACTCTGCCTATGAAACTGATACAAACCCAGCTCCTCTTACATAAATGCTCTTTAGTTAATAGTGAGAAAAGCGTTGGGTTCAGGAACTGTGTAAAATTCATTTGAGCCCAAAATTCAGTGGGTTTACCGAAGTGAACTCTTGCTAGTAGGAAAACACAGATCCTGTGGTTTAACTCCGCTTCTGAAGGGAAATACAGACCACAGTCCTCAAACCTGAAACACACTCTTTTTTAAGGCAAGAAGCATCCTCTTGTTTCTAGCATCTCTAATACAGCAAGAACCATGAGCAATTCCCCCAAAAAAAGAACTTTGTTTCCAGCTCATAAGGACCATATCTAGTTAAACTCTGCTTATGAACATGATACAAACAACAGAGCCTTTTACATAAATGTTCTTTAGTTAATAGAGAAACTCTTTGGTTTCATGAACTCTGTAAAATCATTTGAGCCCAAAATTCAATGGGTTTACCAGAAATGAACTCTTCCTCGTAGGAACACAAAGGTCCTGCGGTTTAACTCCGTTTTTGAAGGGAAATTCAGACCAGTGTTCTCATCCCTGAAACACACTCGGTTTTCAATCAAGAGCATCCTCTTCTTTCAAGCATCTCCAATACAGCAAGAACAATGAGCATGCCCAGAAAAAAGGAAATGTGTTTCCTAAAATAAGGACCATATCTAGTTTAACTCTGCTTATAAAACCGATACATACTTCAGTTCGCTTAAATAATGCTCTTTAGTTAATAGTGAGAAACGTGTTGGTTTTGTGAACTGTGTAAATTCATTTGAGCCCAAAATTCACTGGGTTTACCAGAAATGAACTCTTGCTTGTAGGCAGACACAGACACTGGGGTTTAACTCTGTTCCTGAAGGGAAATGAAGACCAGTGTTCTGATCCCTGGAACACAATCTGTTTTAACGCAAGAAGCATGCTCTTCCTAACAGAGTTTCCAATACAGCAAGAACGATGAGCATGCCCAGAAAAAAAGAACTGTGTTTCCTACTCATACGGACCATATCTAGTTCCACTCTGCTCATGAACATGAGAAAAACCACTGCTCCTGTTACATAAATGTTCTTCAGTTAATAGTGAGAAACGCGATTGGTTCGGGAACTGTGTAAAACTCATTTGAGCACAAAATTCAGTGGGTTTACCAGAAATAAAATCTTGCATGTAGGAACACACAGATCCTGGGCATTAACTCCATTTCTAATGGAAAATTTGGACCAGAGTTCTCATCCCTGAAACACATTCTGTTTTAAGGCAAGAAGCATTCTCTTCTTTCCAGCCTCTCTAATACAGCAAGAACCATGAACATGCGCAGAAAAAAGAACGGTGTTTCCTAATAATAAGGACCGTGTCTAGTTCAACTCTGCTCATGAATCTGAGACAAACCACAGCTCCTCTTCCATAAATGCTCTTTAGTTAACAGTGAGAAAAGCGTTTGGTTCGGAACTGTGTAAAACTCATTGAGACCAAAATACAGAGGTTTTACCAAAATGAACTCTTGATTTTTGGAACACACAGATCCTGGTGTTTAACTCCGTTTCTGATGGGAAATTCAGACCAGAGTTCCATCCATGAAACACACTCTGTTTTATTACAAGAAGCATGCTCTTCATAACAGAGTCTCCAATAAAGCATGAACCATGAGCATGCCCTGAAATAAAGAACTGTGTTTCCTACTCATAAAGACCATATCTACTTTAACTCTGCTTATGAAACTGATACAAACCACTGCGCCTCTTACATAAATGATCTTAGTTAACAGTGAGAAATGCGTTGGATTCATGAACTGTGTAAATTCATTTGAGCCCAAAATTCACTGGGTTTACCAGAAATGAACTCTTGCTCGTAGGAAGAAACAGATCCTGTGGTTTAACTCCATTTCTGAAGGAAAATTAGACCAGTGTTCTCATCAATGAAAAACACGCTGATTTAACGCAAGAAGCAAGCTTTACTTTCCAACATCTCCAATAGAGCAAGAAATATGAGCATGCCCAGAAAAAAGGAACTATGTTTGCTACTCATACGGACCATACATAGCTCCTCTCTGCTTATGAAAGTGACACAAACCACAGCTCCTCATACATAAATGCTATTTAGTTAACAGTGTGAAAAGCGTTTGGTTCAGAAACTGTGTAAATCATATTTGAGCCCCAAATTCACTGGGTTTACAGAAATGAACTCTTGCTTGAAGTAAGACACAGATCCTAGGGTTTAACTCCGTTTCTGAAGGGAAATTCAGACCAGAGTTCTCATCCCTCAAACACAGTCTGTTTTAAGGCTAGAAGCATCCTCTTGTTTCTAGTGTCTCCAATAGAGCAAGAAATATGAGCATGCCCAGAAAAAACGAAAGGTGTTTCCTACTCACATGGACCATATATAGTTCCACTCTCCTCATGGATTGATACAAACCACAGCTCTTCTTACATAAATGCTCTTTAGTTAATAGTGAAAAATGCGTTGGTTTCGTGAACTGTGTAAATTCATTTAAGCCCAAAATTCACTGGGTTTGGCAGAAATGAACTCTTGTTTGATGGAAGAAACAGATCCCGGGGTTTAACTCCGTTTCTGAAGGGAAATTCAGACTAGTGTTCTCATCCATGAAAAACACCCGGTTTTAAAGCTAGAAGCAAGCTCTTCTTTCAAGCCTCTCCTATACAGCAAGAAATGTGAGCATGCCCAGAATAAAAGAACTATGTTTCCTACTCATACAGACCATATGTAGTTCCACTCTGTTTATGAATCTGATAAAAACCACAGCTCCATTAACATAAATGCTCTTTAGTTAATAGTGAGAAACTCGTTGGGTTCATGAACGGTGTAAAATCATTTGAGCCCAAAATTCAATGGCTTTAACAGAAATGAACTCTTGCTTGGAGGAACACACAGATACTGGGGTTTAACTCCGTTTCTGATGGGGGAATTCAGACCAGAGTTCTCATACCTGAAACACACTCTGTTTTAAGGCAAGAAGCATCCTCTTGTTTCCAGCGTCTCTAATACAGCAAGAACCATGAGCATGCCCCCCAAAAAAGAACTGTGTTTCCAGCTCATAAGGACCATGTCTAGTTCAACTCTGCTTATGAACATGATACAAACAACAGAGCCTTTTACATAAATGCTCTTTAGTTAATAGAGAAACTCTTTGGATTCATGAACTGTGTAAAATCATTTGAGCTCAAAATTCAATGGGTTTACCAGAAATGAACTCTTGCTTGTAGGAACACACAGGTCCTGCGGTTTAACTCCGTTTCTAAAGGGAAATTCAGACCATTCTCATCCCTGATACACACTCTGTTTTAAGACAAGAGCATCCTCTTTTCAAGCATCTCCAATACAGCAAGAACCATGAGACTGCCCAGAAAAAAAAAAAAGAACTGTGTTTCCTAAAATAAGGACCAAATCTAGTTTAACTCTGCTTATAAAACTGATACAAACCACAGCTACTCTTACATAATTGTTCTTTAGTTAATAGTGAAAAACGCGCTTGGTTCGGGAACTGTGTAAAACTCATTTAAGCCCAAAACTCAGTGGGTTTACCAGAAATGAAAGCTTGATTGTAGAAACACACAGATCCTGGGCTTTAACTCCATTTCTAAAGGGAAATTCAGACCATAGTTCTCCTCCCTGAAACACATTCTGTTTTAAGGCAAGAAGCATCCTCTTCCTTCCAGCGTCTCTAATACAGCAAGAACCATGAACATGCCCAGAAATAAAGAACTGTGTTTCCTAATAATAAGGACCATATCTAGTACAACTCTGCTTATGATCCTCATACAAACCACAGCTCCTCTTACCTAAATGCTCTTTACTTAACAGTGAGAAAAGCGTTTGGTTCGGAAACTGTGTAAAACTCATTTGAGACCAAAATTCAGAGGTTTTACCAAAAATGAACTCTTGCTTGTAGGAACACACAGATCCTGGGGTTTAACTACGCTTCTGATGGGAAATTCAGACCAGAGTTCCATCCATGAAACACACTCTGTTTTATTACAAGAAGCATGCTCTTCATAACAGAGTCTCCAATAAAGCATGAACCATGAGAATGCCCTGAAATAAAGAACTGGGTTTCCTACTCATACGGACCATATCTACTTCAACTCTGCTAATGAAACTGATACAAACCACAGCTCCTCTTACATAAATGCTCTTAGGTAACAGTGAGAAACGCATTGCCTTCGTGAACTGTGTAAATTCATTTGAGCCCAAAATTCACTGGGTTTACCAGAATTGAACTCTTGCACATAGGAAGAAATAGATCCTGTGGTTTAACTCCGTTTCTGAAGGAAAATTAGAGCAGTGTTCTCATTCATGAAAAACACACTGATTTAACGCAAGAAGCAAGCTTTACTTTCCAACATCTCCAATACAGCAAGAAATATGAGCATGCCCAGAACAAAAGAACTATGTTTCCTACTCATATGGACCATACATAGATCCACTCTGCTTATGAAAGTGACATAAACCACAGCTCCTCTTACATAAATGCTCTTTAGATTATAGTGACAAACTCCTTGGGTTCGTGAACTGTGTAAAAGCAGTTGAGCCCAAAATTCACTGGGTTTACAGAACTGAACTCTTGCTTGTAGTAAGACACAGATCCTGGGGTTTAACTCCGTTTCTGAATGAAAATTCAGACCAGTCTTCTGATGCCTGAAACACAGTCTGTTTTAAGGCTAGAAGCATCCTCTTGTTTCTAGTGTCTCCAATAGAGCAAGAAATATGAGCATGCCCAGAAAAAACGAAAGGTGTTTCATAATAATAAGGACCATATCTAGATCAACTCTGCTTATGAACCTGATACAAACCACAGCTCCTCTTACATATATGCTCTTTAGTTAAAGTGCGAAATGCATTTGTTTCGGGAACTGTGTAAAACTCATTTGAGCCCCAAATTCAGTGGGTTTTCCATTAATGAACTCTAGCTTGTAGGAACACACAGATCCTGGGGTTTAACTCCGTTTGTGAAGGGAAATTCACAACAGAGTTCCATCCATGAAACACACTCTGTTTTAACACAAGAAGCATACTCTTCGAAACAGATTCTCCAATACAGCAAGAACCATGAGCATGCCCAGAAAAAAAGAACTGTGTTTCCTAAAATAAGGACCATATCTAGTTCAACTCTGCTAACGAAACTGATCCAAACAACTGCTCCTCTTACATAAATGCTCTTTAGTTAATACTGAGAAACGCGTTGGTTTCCTGAACTGTGTAAATACATTTGAGCCCAAAATTAACTTGGTTTACCAGAAAAGAACTCTTGCTTGTAGAAAGAAACAGATCCTGAGTTTTAAATCCGTTTCTGAATGGAAATTCAACCAGTGTTCTCATGCTTGAAACACGCTCTGTTTTCAGGAAAGAGGCATCCTATACTTTCCAGCGTCTCTAGCACAACAAGAACCATGGGCATGCACAGAAAAAAAGAACTGTGTTTCCTAATCATACGGACCATATATAGTTCTACTCTGACTATGATCCTGATACAAACCACAGCTCCTCTTACATAAATGCTATTTAATTAACAGTGAGAAAAGCGTTTGGTTCGGAAACTGTGTAAATCATATTTAAGCCCAAAATTCAGTTGGTTTACCAGAAATGAACTCTTGCTAGTAGGAAAACATAGATCCTGGGGTTTAACTCTGCTTCTGAAGGGAAATACCGACCAGAGTCCTCATACCTGAAACACACTCTGTTTTAAGGCAAGAAGCATCCTGTTGTTTCCAGCGTCTCTAATACAGCAAGAACCATGAGCATGCCAAAAAAAAAGAACTGTGTTTCCAGCTCACAAGGACCATATCTAGTTCAATGCTGCTTATGAACATGATACAAACAACAGAGCCTTTTAAATAAATGCTCTTTAGTTAATAGAGGAACTCTTTTGGTTCATGAACTGTATAAAATCATTTGAGCCCAAAATTCAATGTGTTTACCAGAAATGAACTCTTGCTTGTAGGAACACACAGGTCCTGAGGTTTAACTCCGTTTCTGAAGGGAAATTCAGACCAGTGTTCTCATCGCTGAAACACACTCTGTTTTCAAGCAAGAGCATCCTCTTTTCAAGCATCTCCAATACAGCAAGAAACATGAGCATGCCTAGAAAAAAAGAATTGTGTTTCCTAAAATAAGGACGATATCTAGTTTAACTCTGCTTAGAAAACTGATAGAAACCACAGCTCTTCCTACATAAATTTTCTTTAGTTAATAGAGAGAACCGCGCTTGGTACGGGAACTGTATAAAACTCATTTAAGCCCAAAACACAGTGGGTTTACCAGAAATGAAAGCTTGTTTGTAGAAACACCCAGATCCTGGGGTTTAACTCCATATCTAAAGGGAAATTTAGACCAGAGTTCTCATCCCTGAAACACATTCTGTTTTAAAGAAAGAAGCATCCTATTCTTTCCAGCGTCTCTAATACAGCAAGAACCATGAACATGCCCAGAAATAAAGAACTGTGTTTCCTAATAATAAGGACCGTATCTAGTTTAACTCTGCTTATGAACCTCATACAAACCACAGCTCCTCTTACCTAAATGCTCTTTAGTTAACAGTAAGAAAAGCGTTTGGTTCGGGAACTGTGTAAAACTCATTTGAGACCAAAATTCAGAGGTTTTACCAAAAATGAACTCTTGCTTGAAGGAACACACAGATCCTGGGGTTTAACTCCGTTTCTGATGGGAAATTCAGACCAGAGTTCTCATCCCTGAAACACATTCTGTCTTAAGGCAATAAGCAGCCTCTTCTTTCCAGCGTCTCCAATACAGCAAGAAATATGAGCATGCCCAGAAAAAACGAAGGGTGTTTCCTACTCATACGGACCATATGTAGTTCAACTCTGCTCATGACACTGATACAAACCACAGCTCCTCTTACATAAATGCTCTTTAGTTAATAGTGACAAATGCGTTGGTTTCATGAATTGTGTAAATTCATTTAAGCCCAAAATTCACTGGGTTTAGCAGAAATGAACTCTTGCTTGAGGGAAGAAACAGATCCTGGGGTTTAACTCTGTTTCTGAAGGGAAATTCAGACCAGTGTTCTCATCCATGAAACACACCCTGTTTTAACTCAAGAAACAAGCTCTTCTTTCAAGCCTCTCCTATACAGCAAGAAATATGAGCCTGCCCAGAATAAAAGAACTATGTTTCCTACTCATACAGACCATATGTAGTTCCACTCTGCTTCTGAATCTGATACAAACTATAGCTCCATTAACATAAATGCTCTTTAGTTAATAGTGAGAAACTCATTGGGTTCATGAACAGTGTAAAATCATTTGAGCCCAAATTTCAATGGCTTTAACAGAAATGAACTCTTGCTTGTAGGAACACACATATCCTAGGGTCTAACTCCGGTTCTGCAGGAAAATTCTCACCATAGTTCTCATCCATGAAACACACTCTGTTTTAAGGCAAGAAGCACCCTCTTCTTTGCAGCGTCTCCAATATAGCAAGAACAATGTGCATGCCCAGAAAAAAAGAACTGTGTTTCGTACTCAAATGAATATATCTTGTTCAACGGTCCTTATGAAGGTAAAACAAACCCCAGATTCTCTTACATAAATGCTCCTTAGTTAATAGTGAGAAACGAGTTGGTTTCGTGAACTGTGTAAATTCATTTGAGCCCAAAATTCACTTGGTTTACCAGAAAAGAACTCTCGCTTGTAGGAACACAGAAGTACATCCATGGAACACACTCTGTTTTAACACAAGAAGCATGCTCTTCGTAACAGATTCTCCAATACAGCAAGAACCATAAGCATGCCAAGAAAAAAAGAACTGTGTTTCCTAAAATAAGGACCATACCTAGTTCAACTCTGCTTATGAAACTGATCCAAACCACTGCTCCTCTTACATAAATGCTCTTTAGTTAATACTGAGAAACGCGTTGCTTTCCTGAACTGTGTAAATTCATTTGAGCCCAAAATTAACTGGGTTTACCAGAAATGAACTCTTGCTTGTAGGAAGACACCGATCGTGTGGTTGAACTCAGATTATGAAGGGAAATTCATACCAGTGTTCTCATTCAAGAAACACACTCTGTTTTCACGCAAGAAGCAAGCACTTCTTTCCAAGGTTTCCAATAAAGCAAGAACCATGAAGATGCCCAGAAAAGAAGAACTATGTTTCCCACTCATAGGGATCCTCTGCAATTCAACTCTGCTTATGAAACTGATACAAACCACAGCTCCACTTAAATAAATGCTCTTTAGAAAATAGTGAGACACGCATTGGGTTGATGAAAAGAGTAAAATCATTTGAGCCCAAAATTCACTGGGTTTAACAGAAATGAACTCTTGGTTGTACGAAGACACAGATCCTGGTGTGTAACTCCGTTTCTGAAGGGAAATTCAGACCAGTGTTCTCATCAATGAAACACATTCTGTTTTCATGCAAGAAGCAAGCTCTTCTTTCCAGGGATTCCAATACAGCAAGAACCATGAGCCTACCCAGAAAAAGAAGAACTGTGTTTCCTACTCATAGGGACCATATTTAGTTCAACTCTGCTTATGAAACTGATACAAACCATAGCTCCTCTTACATAAATTCTCTTTAGTTGATAGTGAGATTTGCGTTGGGTTCTTGATCGGTGTAAAATCATTTGAGCCTAAAATTCACTATGTTTTCCAGAAATGAACTCTTGCTTGTAGGAGGACACAGATCCTGAGGTTTAACTCCGTTTCTGAAGGGAAATACAGACCAGTGTTCTCATCCATGAAACACACTCTGTTTTCACGCAAGAAGCATGCTCTTCTTTCCAGCATCTCCAAAATAGCAAAAACCATGAACATGCCAAGAAAAGAACTCTGTTTCCTACTCATGGGGACCATATGCAGTTTAACTGTGCTTACAAAACTAATAGAAACCACAGCTACTCTTACATAAATGCTCTTTAGTTAATAGTGAGACACGCGTTGGGTTGATGAACTGTGTAAAATCATTTGAGCCCAACATTCACTGGGTTTACCAAAAATTAACTCTTGCTTGTAGGAAGACAAAGATCCTGTGGTTTAACTCCGTTTCTGAAGGGAAATTCGGACCAGTGTTCTCATCCTTGAAACACACTCTGTTTTCACGCAAGAAGCAAGCTCTTCTTTCCAGGGACTCCAATACAGCAAGAACCATGAGCATGACTAGAAAAAAAGACCTGTGTTTCCTACTCATTCGGGCCATGTGCAGTTCAACTCTTCTTATGAAACTGATACAAACCACACCTCCTCTTACATAAATGCTCTTTAGTTCATAGTGAGAAAGGCGTTGGGTTCATGAACTGTGTAAAATCACTTGAGCCCAAAATTCACTGGGTTTAGCAGAAATGAACTCTTGCTTGTAGGAAAACACAGATCCTGCGGTTTTACACAGTTTCTTAACGGAAATTCAGACAAGTCTTCTCATCCATGAAACAAACTCTGTTTTAACGCAAGAAGCAAGCTCTTCTTTACAGCGTCTCCAATACAGCAAGAAATATGTGCATGCCCAGAAAAAAAGAACTGTATTTCCTACTCATACGGACCATATCTAGTTAACCTATGCTTATGAAACTGATACACACCACAGCTCCTCTTACATAAATGCTCTTATGTTAACAGTGAGAATCGCGTTGGGTTCGAGAACTGTGTAAAATCATTTGAGCCCAAAATTCACTTTGTTTACCAGAAATGAACACTTGCTTGTAGGAAGACACAGATCCTCTGGTTTAACTCCGTTTCTGATGGGCAATTCAGACCAGAGTTCTCATCCATGAAACACACTCTGTATTAACACAAGAAGCAAGCTCTTCTTTCCAGCGTCTCCAATACAGCACAAACCATGAGCATGCCCAGAAAAAAAGAACTGTATTTCCTACTCATAGGGACCATATGCAGTTCAACGCTGCTTATGAAACTGAAGCAAACAACAGCTCCTCTTACAAAAATGCTCTTTAGTTAATAGTGAGAAACCGGATGGCTTGGTGAATTGTGTAAAATCATTTGAGGCCAAAATAAACTTGGTTTACCAGAAATGAACTCTTGCTTGTAGGATGACACAGATCCTGGTGTTTAACTCCATTTCTGAAGGGAAATTAAAACGAGTGTTCTCGTCCATGAAACCCACTCTGATTTAACGCAGGAAGCAAGCTCTTCTTTCCAGCATCACCAATACAGTAAAAACCATGAGCATGCCCAGAAAAAAAGAACTGTGTTTCCTACTCATACGGACCATATCTAGTTAAACTCTGCTTATGAAACTGATACACACCACAGCTCCTCTTACATAAATGCTCTTTAGTTAATACTGAGACACGTGTTGGGTTGATGAACTGTGTAAAATCATTTGAGCCCAGCATTCACTGGGTTTACCAGAAATTAACTCTTGCTTGTAGGAAGACAAAGATCCTGTGGTTTAACTCCGTTTCTGAAGGGAAATTCGGACCAGTGTTCTCATCCTTGAAACATACTCTGTTATCACCCAAGAAGCAAGCTCTTCTTTCCAGGGACTCCAATACAGCAAGAACCATGAGCATGACTAGAAAAAAAGACCTGTGTTTCCTACTCATTCAGACCATGTGCAGTTCAACTCTTCTTATGAAACTGATACAAACCACACCTCCTCTTACATAAATGCTCTTTAGTTCATAGTGAGAAAGGCGTTGGGTTCATGAACTGTGTAAAATCACTTGAGCCCAAAATTCACTGGGTTTAGCAGAAATGAACTCTTGCTTGTAGGAAGACACAGATCCTGCGGTTTTACACAGTTTCTTAACGGAAATTCAGACAAGTCTTCTCATCCATGAAACAAACTCTGTTTTAACGCAAGAAGCAAGCTCTTCTTTCCAGCGTCTCCGATACAGCAAGAAATATGTGCATGCCCAGAAAAAAAGAACTGTATTTCCTACTCATACGGACCATATCTAGTTAACCTATGCTTATGAAACTGATACACACCACAGCTCCTCTTACATAAATGCTCTTTTGTTAATAGTGAGAATCGCGTTGGGTTCGAGAACTTTGTAAAATCATTTGAGCCCAAAATTCACTTTGTTTACCAGAAATGAACTCTTGCTTGTAGGAAGACACAGATCCTGTGGTTTAACTCTGATTCTGAAGGGAAATTCAGACCAGTGTTCTCATCCATGAAACACACTCTGTTTAAACGCAAGAAGCATGCACTTCTTTCCAGCATCGCCAATACAGCAAGAACCATGAGCATGCCCAGTAAAAATGAACTGTGTTTCCTACTCATATGGACCATATGCAGTTCAACTCTGCTTATGAAACTGATACAAACCATAGCTCCTCTTACATAAATGCTCTTTAGTTAAGAGTGAGACACACGTTGTGTTGATGAAATGTGTAAAATCATTTGAGCCCAACATTCACTGGGTTTACCAGAAATTAAGCTTGCTTGTAGGAAGACAAAGATCCTGTGGTTTAACTCCGTTTCTGAAGGAAAATTCGGACCACTGTTCTCATCCTTGAAACACACTCTGTTTTCACGCAAGAAGCAAGCTCTTTTTCCAGGGACTCCAATACAGCAAGAACCATGAGCATGACTAGAAAAAAAGACCTGTGTTTCCTACTCATTCGGACCATGTGCAGTTCAACTCTGCTTATGAAACTGATACAAACCACACCTCCTCTTACATAATTGCTCTTTAGTTAATAGTGAGAAAGGCGTTGGGTTCATGAACTGTGTAAAATCACTTGAGCCCAAAATTCACTGGGTTTAGCAGAAATGAACTCTTGCTTGTAGGAAGACACAGATCCTGCGGTTTTACACAGTTTCTTAACGGAAATTCAGACAAGTCTTCTCATCCATGAAACAAACTCTGTTTTAACGCAAGAAGCAAGCTCTTCTTTCCAGCGTCTCCAATACAGCAAGAAATATGTGCATGCCCAGAAAAAAAGAACTGTATTTCCTACTCATACGGACCATATCTAGTTAACCTATGCTTATGAAACTGATACACACCACAGCTCCTCTTACATAAATGCTCTTTTGTTAATAGTGAGAATCGCGTTGGGTTTGAGAACTGTGTAAAATCATTTGAGCCCAAAATTCACTTTGTTTACCAGAAATGAACTCTTGCTTGTAGGAAGACACAGATCCTGTGGTTTAACTCTGATTCTGAAGGGAAATTCAGACCAGTGTTCTCATCCATGAAACACACTCTGTTTAAACGCAAGAAGCATGCACTTCTTTTCAGCATCACCAATACAGCAAGAACCATGATCATGCCCAGTAAAAATGAACTGTGTTTCCTACTCATAGGGACCATATGCAGTTCAACTCTGCTTATGAAACTGATACAAACCATAGCTCCTCTTACATAAATGCTCTTTAGTTAATAGTGAGACACGTGTTGGGTTGATATAATGAGTAAAATCATTTGAGCCCAAAATTCACTTCGTTTACCAGAAATGAACTCTTGGTTGTACGAAGACACAGATCCTGGTGTGTAACTCCGTTTCTGAAGGGAAATTCAGTCCAGTGTTCTCATCCATAAAACACATTCTGTTTTCATGCAAGAAGCAAGCTCTACTTTCCAGGGATTCCAATACAGCAAAACAATGAGCCTACCCAGAAAAGTAAACTGTGTTTCCTACTCATAGGGACCATATTTAGTTCAACTCTGCTTATGAAACTGATACAAACCACAGCTCCTCTTACATAAATTCTCTTTAGATGATAGTGAGATTTGCATTGGGTTCTTGATCGGTGTAAAATCATTTGAGCCAAAAATTCACTATGTTTACCAGAAATGAACTCTTGCTTCTAGGAGGACACAGATCCTGAGGTTTAACTCCGTTTCAGAAGGGAAATACAGACCAGGGTTCTCATCCAAGAAACACACTCTGTTTCAATGCAAGAAGCAAGCTCTTCTTTCCAGCTTCTCCAATACAGCAAGAAATATGAGCATGCCCAGAAAAAAGAACTGTGTTTGCTACTCATACAGAACATATGTAGTTCTACTCTCCTTAAAAAACTGATACAAACCATAGCTCCTCTTATATAAATGCTCTTTATTTAATAGAGAATCGGTTGGGTTCGAGAACTGTGTTAAATCATTTGATCGCAAAATCCACTTGCTTACGAGAAATGAACGCGTGCTTGTAGGAAGACACAGATCCTGGTGTTTAAATCCGTTTCTGAAGGGAAATTCAGACCATAGTTCTCATCCATGAAACACACTCTGTTTTAACGCAAGAAGCAAGCTCTTCTTTCTAGCATCTCCAATACAACAAGACATATGAGCATGCACAGAAAAAAAGAACTGAGTTTGCTACTCATACAGAACATGTAGTTCAACTCTCCTTAAAAAACTGATACAAACCATAGCTCCTCTTATATAAATGCTCTTTATTTAATAGAGAATCGCGTTGGGTTCATGAACTGTGTTAAATCATTTGATCCCAAAATTCACTTGTTTACAAAAATGAACTCGTGCTTGTATGAAGACACAGATCCTGGGGTTTAACTCCGTTTCTGAAGGGAAATTCAGACCAGTGTTCTCATCCATGAAACACATGCTGTTTTAACACAAGAAGCATCCTCTTCTTTCCTGCGTCTCCAATAGTGCAATAACCAGGGGAATGCCCAGAAAAAAAGAACTATGTTTCCTACTCATAGAGACCATATGCAGTTCAACTCTGCTTATGAAACTGATACAGACCACAGCACCTCTTACATAAATGCTCTTTAGTTAACAGTGAGAATCGCGATGGGTTCTTGAACTGTGTAAAATTATTTGGGCTCAAAATTCACCAGGTTTAACAGAAATGAACTCTTGATTGTAGGAAGTCACAGATCCTGGGGTTTAACTCCGTTTCTAAAGGGAAATTCAGACCTCGGTTCTCATCGATGAAACACATGCTGTTTTAACTCAAGAAGCAAGCTCTTCTTTCCAGCGTCTCCAATACAGCAAGAACCAGGAGCATGTCCAGAATAAAAAAATTGTGTTTCCTATTCATATGGACCTTATGTAGTACAACTCTGCTTATGCAAGTGATAGAAACCACAGCTCCTCTTACATAAATGCTCTTTAGTTAATAGTGAGAAACCCGTTGAGTTGGTGAACAGTGTAAATACAATTGAGACAAAAAATTCACTGGGTTTACCAGAAATGAACTCTTGCTTGTAGGAAGACACAGATCCTGGGGTATAACTCCATTTCTGAAGGGAAATTCAGACCATAGTTCTCATCCCTGAAACAAACTCCGTTTTAAGGCAAGAAGCATCCTCTTCTTTCTAGCGACTCCAATACAGCATGAACCATGAGCATGCCCAGAAAAAAAGAACTGTGTTTCATACTCATATAGACCGTATGTAGTTCAACTCTGCTTATGGAACTGATACAAACCACAGCTCCTCTTAAATAAATGATCTTTAGTAAATAGTGAGAAACGCGTTGGGTTCATGTACTGTGTAAAATCATTTGATCCCAAAATTCACTTGATTACCAGAAATGAACACGTGCTTGTTGGAAGACACAGATGCTGGGGATTAACTCAGTTTCTGAAGGGAAATTCAGACCATTGTTCTCATCCATGAAACAAACTCTCTTTTAAGGCAAGAAGCAAGCTCTTCTTTCAGCGTCTCCAATACAGCAAGAACAATGAGAATGCTCCGAAAAAAAGAAGTGTGTTTCCTACTCATACAGACCATATGCAGTTCAACTCTGCTTATGAAACTGAAACAGACCACAGCTCCTCTTACATAAATGCTCTTTAGTTAATAGTGAGAATTGCGATGGGTTTGTGAATTGTGTGAAATCATTTGATCCCGAAATTCACTTGCTTCCAGAAATGAACTCTTGCTTGTAGGAAGACACAGATCCTGGGGTTTATTCCGTTTCTGAAGGGAAATTCAGACCAGTGTTGTCATCCATTAAACACAATCTGTTTTCACCCAAGAAGCAAGCTCTTTTTTACAGCATCTCAAATACAGTAAGAAACATGAGCATGGCCAGAAAAAAAGAACTGTGTTTCCTACTCATAGAGAACATATGTAGTTCAGCTCTGCTTATGAAACTGATACACACCACAGCTTCTCTTACATAAATGCTCTTTAGTTAATAGTGAGAAACGTGTTGGGTTCAGGAACTGTGTAAAATCATTAGATCCCAAAATTCCCTTGGTTTACCAGAAATGAACTCTTGCTTGTAGGAAGACAAAGATCCTGGGGTTTAATTCCATTTCTGAAGGGAAATTCAGACCATAGTTCTCATCCCTGAAACACACTCGGTTTTAAGGCAAGAAGCATCCTCTTCTTTCTAGCGTCTCCAATACAGCAAGAACCATGAGTATGCCCAGAAAAAAACAACTGTGTTTCGAACTCATATAGACCATATGCAGTTCAACTCTGCTTATGGCACTGACACAAACCACAGCTCCTGTTACATAACTGCTCTTTACTTAATAGTGAGATTCGCAATGGGTTCTTGAACAGTGTAAAATCATTTCGGCTCAAAATTCACTGCGTTTACCAGAAATGAACTCTTGATTGTAGGAAGACACAGATCCTGGGATTTAACTCCCTTTCTGAAGGGAAGTTCAGACCAGTGTTCTTATCCATGAAACATACTCTGTTTTAACGCAAGAAACATGCTCTTCTTTCCAGCGTCTCCAATACAGCAAGAACCAGGAGCATGTCCAGAAAAAAAGAACTGTGTTTCCTATTCATACGGACCATATGTAGTTCAACTCTGCTTATGCAAGTGATAGAAACCACAGCTCCTCTTACATAAATGCTCTTTAGTTAATAGTGAGAAACCCGTTGAGTTGGTGAACAGTGTAAATACAATTGAGATGAAAAATTCACTGGGTTTACCAGAAATGAACACTTGCTTGTAGGAAGACACAGATCCTGGGGTTTAACTCCATTTCTGAAGGGAAATTCAGACCATAGTTCTCATCCCTGAAACAAACTCGGTTTTAAGGCAAGAAGCATCCTCTTCTTTCTAGCGTCTCCAATACAGCGTGAACCATGAGCATGCCCAGAAAAAAAGAACTGTGTTACCTACTCATAGAGAACATATGTAGTTCAGCTCTCCTTATGGAACTGATACACACCACAGCTTCTCTTACATAAATGATCTTTAGTAAATAGTGAGAAACGCATTGGGTTCATGTACTGTGTAAAATCATTTGATCCCAAAATTCCCTTGGTTTACCAGAAATGAACACGTGCTTGTTGGAAGACACAGATCCTGGGGTTTAATTCCGTTTCTGAAGGGAAATTCAGACCAGTGTTGCCATCCATTAAACACACTCTGTTTTCACCCAAGACGCAAGCTCTTCTTTCTAGCGTCTCAAATACAGCAAGAACCATGAGTATGCCAAGAAAAAAAGAACTGTGTATCGTACTGATATAGACCATTTGCAGTTCAACTCTACTTATGGAACTGACACAAACCACAGGTCCTGTTACATAACTGCTCTTTACTTAATAGTGAGATTCGGGATGGGTTCGTGAACAGTGTAAAATCATTTAAGCTCAAAATTCACAGCGTTTACCAGAAATGAACTCTTGATTGTAGGAAGACACAGATCCTGGGGTTTAACTCCCTTTCTGAAGGGAAGTTCAGACCAGTGTTCTCATCCATGAAACATACTCTGTTTTAACGCAAGAAACAAGCTCTTCTTTCCAGCATCTCCAATACAGCAAGAAATATGAGCATGCCCAGAAAAAAAGAACTGTGTTTCCTACTCATACGGACCATATGTAGATCAACTCTGCTTATGAGATTGATACAGACCACAGCTCCTCTTACATAAATGCTCTTTAGTTAATAGTGAGAAACCCGTTGAGTTGGTGAAATTTGTAAATACAATTGAGACCAAAAAATCACTGGGTTTACCAGAAATGAACTCTTGCTTGTAGGAAGACACAGGTCCTGGGGTTTAACTCCGTTTCTAAAGGGAAATTCAGAGCTCTGCTCTCATTGATGAAACACATGCTGATTTAACTCAAGAAGCAAGCTCTTCTTTCCAGCATCTCCAATACAGCAAGAACAAGGAGCATGCCCTGAAAAAAAGAATTGTGTTTTCTACTCAACAGAACATATGTAGTTCAACTCTCCTTAAAAAACTGATACAAACCACAGCTCCTCTTAAGTAAATGCTCTTTAGTTAATAGTGAGAAACCGGTTGGGTTTGTGAACTGTGTAAAATCATTTGATCCAAAAATTCACTTGTTTATCAGAAATGAACTCGTGCTTGTATGAAGACACAGATCCTGGGGTTTAACTCTGTTTCTGAAGGGAAATTCAGACCAGTGTTCTCATCCATGAAACACATGCTGTTTTAACACAAGAAGCATCCTCTTCTTTCCGCGTCTCCAATAGTGCAAGAACCATGAGAATGCCCAGAAAAAAAGAACTGTGTTTCCTACTCATAGGGACCATATGCAGTTCAACTCTGCTTATGAAACTGATACAGACCACCGCACCTCTTACATAAATGCTCTTTAGTTAATAGTGAGAATAGCGATGGTTTCTTGAACTGTGTAAAATTCTTTGAGCTCAAAATTCACCGGATTACCAGAAATAAACTCTTGATTGTAGGAAGACACAGATTCTGGGATTTACTCCGTTTCTGAAGGGAAATTCAGACCATAGTTCTCATCCCTGAAACAAACTCGGTTTTATGGCAAGAAGCATCCTCTTCTTTCTAGCGTCTCCAATACAGCAAGAACAATGAGCATGCCCAGAAAAAAGAACTGTGTTTTGTACTCATATAGAACATATGTAGTTCAACTCTGCTTATTGAACTGATACAAACAACAGCTACTCTTAAATAAATGATCTTTAGTAAATGGTTAAAACGCGTTGGGTTCGTGAACTGTGTAAAATCATTTGATCCCAAAATTCACTTGTTTACCAGAAATGAACTCATGCATGTAGGAAGACACAGATCCTGGGGTTTAACTCCATTTCTGAAGGGAAATTCAGACCAGTGTTGTCATCCATGAAACACATGCTATTTTAACACAAGAAGCATCCTCTTCTTTCCAGCCTCTCCAATACAGCAAGAACCATGAGAATGCCCAGAAAAAAAGAACCGTGTTTCCTACTCATACAGACCATATGCAGTTCAACTCTGCTTATGGAACTGATATAAACCACAGCTACTCTTACATAAATGCTCTTTAGTTAATAGTGAGAAACGTGTTGGGTTCGTGAACTGTGTATAATCATTGGATCCCAAAATTCACTTGTTTACCATAAATGAACTCTTGCTTGTAGGAAGACACAGATCCTGGGGTTTAACTCCATTTCTGAAGGGAAATTCAGACCAGTTTTCTCATCCATGAAACAACAATGTTTTCACGCAAGAAGCAAGCTCTTCTTTCCAGCTTCTCCAATACAGCTAGAAATATGAGCATGCCCAGAAAAAAAGAACTGTGTTTCCTACTCATAGGGACCATATGCAATATACTCTGCTCATGCAACTGATACACACCACAGCTCTTCTTACAGAAATGCTCTTTAGTTAATATTGAGAAACCTGTTGTGTTCGTGAACTGTGTAAAATCATTTGAGCCCAAAATTCCCTTGGTTTATCAGAAATGAACTCTTGCTTGTAGGAAGACAAAGATCCTGGGGTTTAACTCCCTTTCTGAAGGGAAATTCAGACCAGTATTCTCATCCATGAAACACACTCTGTTTTAACGCAAGAAGCAAGCTCTTCTTTCCTGCGTCTCCAATAGTGCAAGAACCATGAGAATGCACAGAAAATTAGAACTGTGTTTCCTACTCATAGAGACCATATGCAGTTAAACTCTGATTATGAAACTGATACACACCACAGCACCTCTTACATAAATGCTATTTAGTTAATAGTGAGAATCGCGATGGGTTCTTGAACTGTGTAAAATTATTTGTGCTCAAAATTCACCGGGTTTAACAGAAATGAACTCTTGATTGTAGGAAGTCACAGATCCTGGGGTTTAACTCCATTTCTAAAGGGAAATTCAGACCTCTGTTCTCATCAATGAAACACATGCTGTTTTAACTAAAGAAGCAAGCTCTTTTTTCCAGGGTCTCCCATACAGCAAGAACCATGAGCATGCCCAGAAAAGAAGAAGTATGTTTCGTACTCATACAGACCATATGAAGTTCAACTCTGATTATGGAACTGATAAAACCACAGCTACTCTTACATAAATGCTCTTTATTTAATTTTGAAAATCGCGTTGGAATCTTGAACTGTGTTAAATCATTTGAGCCCAAAAATCACTGGGTTTACAAGAAATGAACTCTTGCTTGTAGGAAGACACAGGTCCTGGGGTATAACTCCGTTTCTAAAGGGAAATTCAGAGCTCTGTTCTCATCGATGAAACACATGCTGATTTAACTCAAGAAGCAAGCTCTTCTTTCCAGCGTCTCCAATACATCAAGAACCAGGAGCATGCACAGAAAAAAAGAACTGTGTTTGCTACTCATACAGAACATATGTAGTTCAACTCTCCTTAAAAAACTGATAAAAACCACAGCTCCTCTTAAGTAAATGCTCTTCATTTAATAGTGAGAATCTCGTTGGGTTCGTGAACTGTGTAAAATCATTTGATCCAAAAATTCACTTGTTTATCAGAAATGAACTCATGCTTGTATGAAGACACAGATCCTGGGGTTTAACTCTGTTTCTGAAGGTAAATTCAGACCAGTGTTCTCATCCATGAAACACATGCTGTTTTAACACAAGAAGCATCCTCTTCTTTCCTGCATCTCCAATAGTGCAAGAACCGTGAGAATGCCCAGAAAAAAAGAACTGTGTTTCCTACTCATAGAGAACATATGCAGTTCAACTCTGCTTCTGAAATTGATACAGTCCATAGCACCTCTTACATAAATGCTCTTTAGTTAATAGTGAGAATCGCGATGGTTTCTTGAACTGTGTAAAATTTTTGAGCTCAAAATTCACCGGGTTTACCAGAAATAAACCCTTGATTGAACATAGTCACAGATCCAAGGGTTTAACTCCGTTTCTAAAGGGAAATTCAGACCTCTATTCCATCGATGAAACACATGCTGTTTTAACTCAAGAAGCAAGCTCTTCTTTCCAGCATCTCCAATACAGCAAGAACCAGGAGCATGCCCAGAAAAAAAGAATTATGTTTCCTATTCATACGGACCTTATGCAGTTCAACTGTGCTTATGCAAGTGATAGAAACCACAGCTCCTCTTACATAAATGCTCTCTAGTTAATAGTGAGAAACCCGTTGTGTTGGTGAACTGTGTAAATACAATTGAGAACAAAAATTTACTGGGTTTACCAGAAATGAACTCTTGCTTGTAGGAAGACACAGATTATGGGGTTTAACTCCATTTCTGAAGGGAAATTCAGACCATAGTTCTCATCCCTGAAACAAACTCGGTTTTAAGGCAAGAGGCATCCTCTTCTTTCTAGCGTCTCCAATACAGCAAGAACCATGAGTATGCCCAGAAAAAAAGAACTGTGTTTCGTACTCATATAGAGCATATGTAGTTCAACTCTGCTTATGGAACTGATACAAACCACAGCTCCTCTTAAATAAATGATCTTTAGTAAATAGTGAGAAATGCGTTGCGTTCATGAACTGTGTAAAATCATTTGATCCCAAAATTCACTTGATTACCAGAAATGAACCCGAGCTTGTTGGAAGACACAGATCCTGGGGATTAACTCTGTTTCTGAAGGGAAATTCAGACCAGTGTTCTCATCCATAAAACACATGCTGTTTTAACAAAAGAAGCATCATCTTCTTTCCGCGTCTCCAATAGTGCAAGAACCATGAGAATGCCCAGAAAAAAAGAACTGTGTTTCCTACTCATAGGGACCATATGCAGTTCAACTCTGCTTATGAAACTGATACAGACCACCGCACCTCTTACATAAATGCGCTTTAGTTAATAGTGAGAATAGCGATGGTTTCTAAAACTGTGTAAAATTCTTTGAGCTCAAAATTCACCGGGTTACCAGAAATAAACTCTTGATTGTAGGAAGACACAGATTCTGGGATTTACTCTGTTTCTGAAGGGAAATTCAGACCAGAGTTCTCATGCATGAAACACACTCTGTTTTAGCGCAAGAAGCAAGCTCTTCTTACCAGCGTCTGCAATACAGTAAGAACCATCAGCATGCACTCAAAAAAAGAACTGTGTTTACTACTCATAGGGACCATAGGTAGATCAACTCTGCTTATGATACTGATACAAACCACAGCTCCTCTTACATAAATGCTCTTTAGTTAATAGTGAGAATCGCGTTGGGTTCGTGAACAGCTAAACATCATTTGAGCCCAAAATTAACTTGGTTTATCAGAAATGAACTCTTCCTTGTAGGAAGACACAGATTCTGGGGTTTAACTCCGTTTCTGAAGGGAAATTCAGACCAGTGTTTTCATCCATGACACACATGCTGTTTTAACGCAAGAACCATCCTCTTCTTTCCAGAGTCTCCAATACAGCAAGAACCATGAGAATTCCCAGAAAAAAAGAACTTGTTTCCTACTCATACAGATCATATGCATTTCATCTGTGGTTATGAAACTGATACAAAGCACAGCTCCTCTTACATAAATGCTCTTTAGTTAATAGTGAGAATCGCGATGGGGTTCTGAACTGTGTAAAATATTTTGAGCCCAAAATTCTCTTGGTTTACCCGAAATGAACTCTGGCTTGTAGGAACACACAGATCCTGAGGTTTAACTCCTGTTGTGAAGGGAAGTTCAGACCAGAGTTCTCATCCATGACACACATGCTGTTTTAACGCAAGAACCATCCTCTTCTTTCCAGAGTCTCTGATACAGCAAGAACCATGAGATTTCCCAGAAAAAAAGAACTTGTTTCCTACTCATACAGATCATATGCAGTTCAACTCTGCTTATGAAACGTATACAAACCACAGCTCTTCTTACATAAAGTCTCATTAGTTATTAGTGAGAATCGTGTTTTGTTGGTGTACTCTGTAAAATCATTTGAGCCCAAAATTCACTGGGTTTAACAGAAATGAACTCTTGCTTGTAGGAAGACACAGATCCTGTGGTTTAACTACGTTTCTGAAGGGAAATTCAGACCAGAGTTCTCATCCCTAAAACACACTCTGTTTTAAGGCAAGAAGCATCCTCTTCTTTCCAGCGTTCCAATACAGCAGGAACCATGAGAATGCCCAGAAAAAAAGAACTGTGTTTCCTGCTCATACAGATCATATGCAGTTCATCTCTGCTTATGAAACTGATACAAACCACAGCTCCTCTTACATAAATGCTCTTTAGTTAATAGTGAGAATCGCGATGGGTTTCTTAACTGTGTAAAATATTTTGAGCCCAAAATTCTTTTTGTTAACCAGAAAAGAACTCTTGCTTGTAAGAAGACACAGATCCGGGGGTTTATCTCCATTTCTGAAGGGAAATTAAGACCAGAGTTCTCATCCATGAAACACACTCTGTTTTAGCGCAAGAAGCAAGCTGTTCTTTCCAGCGTCTCCAATACAGAAAGAACAATCAGCATGCCCTCAAAAAAGAACTATGTTTCCTACTCATAGGGACCATAAGTAGATCAACTCTGCTTATGAGACTGATACAAACCACAGCTCCCCTTACATAAATACTCTTTAGTTAATAGTGAGAATCGCGATGTGTTTCTTAACTGTGTAAAATCATTTGAGCCCAAAATTCTTTTTGTTAACCAGAAAAGAACTCTTGCTTGTAAGAAGACACAGATCCGGGGCTTTAACTCCGTTTCTGAAGGGAAATTAAGACCAGAGTTCTCATCCATGAAACACACTCTGTTTTAGCGCAAGAAGCAAGCTCTTCTTTCCAGCGTCTCCAATACAGAAAGAACAATCAGCATGCCCTCAAAAAAGAACTATGTTTCCTACTCATAGGGACCATAAGTAGATCAACTCTGCTTATGAGACTGATACAAACCACAGCTCCCCTTACATAAATACTCTTTAGTTAATAGTGAGAATCGCGATGTGTTTCTGAACTGTGTAAAATCATTTGAGACCAAAATTCTTTTTGTTAACCAGAAAAGAACTCTTCCTTGGAGGAAGACACAGATCCTGGGGTTTAACTCCGTTTCTGAAGGGAAATTCAGACCAGAGTTCTCATGCATGAAACACACTCTCTTTTAGCGCAAGAAGCAAGCTCTTCTTTCCAGCGTCTCCAATACAGTAAGAACAATCAGCATGCCCTCAAAAAAAGAACTGTGTTTCCTACTCATAGGGACCATAGGTAGATCAACTCTGCTTATGATACTGATACAAACCACAGCTCCTCTTACATAAATGCTCTTTAGTTAATAGTGAGAATCGCGTTGGGTTCGTGACCTGCTAAACATCATTTGAGCCCAAAATTAACTTGGTTTACCAGAAATGAACTCTTGCTTGTAGGAAGACACAGATTCTGGGGATTAACTCCGTTTCTGAAGGGAAATTCAGACCAGTGTTTTCATCCATGACACACATGCTGTTTTAACGCAAGAACCATCCTCTTCTTTCCAGAGTCTCCAATACAGCAAGAACCATGAGAATTCCCAGAAAAAATAACTTGTTTCCTACTCATACAGATCATATTCATTTCAACTGTGGTTATGAAACTGATACAAAGCACAGCTCCTCTTACTTAAATGCTCTTTAGTTAATAGTGAGAATCGCGATGGGGTTCTGAACTGTGTAAAATATTTTGAGCCCAAAATTCTCTTGGTTTACCCGAAATGAACTCTGGCTTGTAGGAACACACAGATAATGAGGTTTACTCCTGTTGTGAAGGGAAGTTCAGACCAGAGTTCTCATCCATGACACACATGCTGTTTTAACGCAAGAACCATCCTCTTCTTTCCAGAGTCTCTGATACAGCAAGAACCATGAGATTTCCCAGAAAAAAAGAACTTGTTTCCTACTCATACAGATCATATGCAGTTCAACTCTGCTTATGAAACGTATACAAACCACAGCTCTTCTTACATAAAGTCTCATTAGTTATTAGTGAGAATCGTGTTTTGTTGGTGTACTCTGTAAAATCATTTGAGCCCAAAATTCACTGGGTTTAACAGAAATGAACTCTTGCTTGTAGGAAGACACAGATCCTGTGGTTTAACTACGTTTCTGAAGGGAAATTCAGACCAGAGTTCTCATCCCTAAAACACACTCTGTTTTAAGGCAAGAAGCATCCTCTTCTTTCCAGCGTTCCAATACAGCAGGAACCATGAGAATGCCCAGAAAAAAAGAACTGTGTTTCCTGCTCATACAGATCATATGCAGTTCATCTCTGCTTATGAAACTGATACAAACCACAGCTCCTCTTACATAAATGCTCTTTAGTTAATAGTGAGAATCGCGATGGGTTTCTTAACTGTGTAAAATATTTTGAGCCCAAAATTCTTTTTGTTAACCAGAAAAGAACTCTTGCTTGTAAGAAGACACAGATCCGGGGGTTTATCTCCATTTCTGAAGGGAAATTAAGACCAGAGTTCTCATCCATGAAACACACTCTGTTTTAGCGCAAGAAGCAAGCTGTTCTTTCCAGCGTCTCCAATACAGAAAGAACAATCAGCATGCCCTCAAAAAAAGAACTATGTTTCCTACTCATAGGGACCATATGTAGATCAACTCTGCTTATGAGACTGATACAAACCACAGCTCCTCTTACATAAATTCTCTTAGGTTAATAGTGAGAATCGCGATGGGTTTCTTAACTGTGTAAAATATTTTGAGCCCAAAATTCTTTTTGTTAACCAGAAAAGAACTCTTGCTTGTAAGAAGACACAGATCCTGGGGTTTAACTCCGTTTCTGAAGGGAAATTCAGACCAGAGTTCTCATGCATGAAACACACTCTCTTTTAGCGCAAGAAGCAAGCTCTTCTTACCAGCGTCTCCAATACAGCAAGAACCATGAGATTTCCCAGAAAAAAAGAACTTGTTTCCTACTCATAGGGACCATAGGTAGATCAACTCTGCTTATGATACTGATGCAAACCACAGCTCCTCTTACATAAATTCTCTTAGGTTAATAGTGAGAATCGCGTTGGGTTCGTGAACTGCTAAAAATCATTTGAGCCCAAAATTAACTTGGTTTACCAGAAATGATCTCTTGCTTGTAGGAAGACACAGATTCTGGGGTTTAACTCCGTTTCTGAAGGGAAATTCAGACCAGTGTTCTCATCCATGACACACATGCTGTTTTAACGCAAGAACCATCCTCTTCTTTCCAGAGTCTCCAATACAGCAAGACCATGAGATTTCCCAGAAAAAAAGAACTTGTTTCCTACTCATACAGATCATATGCAGTTCAACTCTGCTTATGAAACGTATACAAACCACAGCTCTTCTTACATAAAGTCTCATTAGTTATTAGTGAGAATCGTGTTTTGTTGGTGTACTCTGTAAAATCATTTGAGCCCAAAATTCACTGGGTTTAACAGAAATGAACTCTTGCTTGTAGGAAGACACAGATCCTATGGTTTAACTACGTTTCTGAAGGGAAATTCAGACCAGAGTTCTCATCCCTAAAACACACTCTGTTTTAAGGCAAGAAGCATCCTCTTCTTTCCAGCGTTCCAATACAGCAGGAACCATGAGAATGCCCAGAAAAAAAGAACTGTGTTTCCTGCTCATACAGATCATATGCAGTTCAACTCTGCTTATGAAACTGATACAAACCACAGCTCCTCTTACATAAATGCTCTTTAGTTAATAGTGAGAATCGCGATGGGTTTCTTAACTGTGTAAAATATTTTGAGCCCAAAATTCTTTTTGTTAACCAGAAAAGAACTCTTGCTTGTAAGAAGACACAGATCCGGGGGTTTATCTCCATTTCTGAAGGGAAATTAAGACCAGAGTTCTCATCCATGAAACACACTCTGTTTTAGCGCAAGAAGCAAGCTCTTCTTTCCAGCGTCTCCAATACAGAAAGAACAATCAGCATGCCCTCAAAAAAGAACTATGTTTCCTACTCATAGGGACCATAAGTAGATCAACTCTGCTTATGAGACTGATACAAACCACAGCTCCCCTTACATAAATACTCTTTAGTTAATAGTGAGAATCGCGATGTGTTTCTTAACTGTGTAAAATCATTTGAGCCCAAAATTCTTTTTGTTAACCAGAAAAGAACTCTTGCTTGTAAGAAGACACAGATCCGGGGCTTTAACTCCGTTTCTGAAGGGAAATTAAGACCAGAGTTCTCATCCATGAAACACACTCTGTTTTAGCGCAAGAAGCAAGCTCTTCTTTCCAGCGTCTCCAATACAGAAAGAACAATCAGCATGCCCTCAAAAAAGAACTATGTTTCCTACTCATAGGGACCATAAGTAGATCAACTCTGCTTATGAGACTGATACAAACCACAGCTCCCCTTACATAAATACTCTTTAGTTAATAGTGAGAATCGCGATGTGTTTCTGAACTGTGTAAAATCATTTGAGACCAAAATTCTTTTTGTTAACCAGAAAAGAACTCTTCCTTGGAGGAAGACACAGATCCTGGGGTTTAACTCCGTTTCTGAAGGGAAATTCAGACCAGAGTTCTCATGCATGAAACACACTCTCTTTTAGCGCAAGAAGCAAGCTCTTCTTTCCAGCGTCTCCAATACAGTAAGAACAATCAGCATGCCCTCAAAAAAAGAACTGTGTTTCCTACTCATAGGGACCATAGGTAGATCAACTCTGCTTATGATACTGATACAAACCACAGCTCCTCTTACATAAATGCTCTTTAGTTAATAGTGAGAATCGCGTTGGGTTCGTGACCTGCTAAACATCATTTGAGCCCAAAATTAACTTGGTTTACCAGAAATGAACTCTTGCTTGTAGGAAGACACAGATTCTGGGGATTAACTCCGTTTCTGAAGGGAAATTCAGACCAGTGTTTTCATCCATGACACACATGCTGTTTTAACGCAAGAACCATCCTCTTCTTTCCAGAGTCTCCAATACAGCAAGAACCATGAGAATTCCCAGAAAAAATAACTTGTTTCCTACTCATACAGATCATATTCATTTCAACTGTGGTTATGAAACTGATACAAAGCACAGCTCCTCTTACTTAAATGCTCTTTAGTTAATAGTGAGAATCGCGATGGGGTTCTGAACTGTGTAAAATATTTTGAGCCCAAAATTCTCTTGGTTTACCCGAAATGAACTCTGGCTTGTAGGAACACACAGATAATGAGGTTTAACTCCTGTTGTGAAGGGAAGTTCAGACCAGAGTTCTCATCCATGACACACATGCTGTTTTAACGCAAGAACCATCCTCTTCTTTCCAGAGTCTCTGATACAGCAAGAACCATGAGATTTCCCAGAAAAAAAGAACTTGTTTCCTACTCATACAGATCATATGCAGTTCAACTCTGCTTATGAAACGTATACAAACCACAGCTCTTCTTACATAAAGTCTCATTAGTTATTAGTGAGAATCGTGTTTTGTTGGTGTACTCTGTAAAATCATTTGAGCCCAAAATTCACTGGGTTTAACAGAAATGAACTCTTGCTTGTAGGAAGACACAGATCCTGTGGTTTAACTACGTTTCTGAAGGGAAATTCAGACCAGAGTTCTCATCCCTAAAACACACTCTGTTTTAAGGCAAGAAGCATCCTCTTCTTTCCAGCGTTCCAATACAGCAGGAACCATGAGAATGCCCAGAAAAAAAGAACTGTGTTTCCTGCTCATACAGATCATATGCAGTTCATCTCTGCTTATGAAACTGATACAAACCACAGCTCCTCTTACATAAATGCTCTTTAGTTAATAGTGAGAATCGCGATGGGTTTCTTAACTGTGTAAAATATTTTGAGCCCAAAATTCTTTTTGTTAACCAGAAAAGAACTCTTGCTTGTAAGAAGACACAGATCCGGGGGTTTATCTCCATTTCTGAAGGGAAATTAAGACCAGAGTTCTCATCCATGAAACACACTCTGTTTTAGCGCAAGAAGCAAGCTGTTCTTTCCAGCGTCTCCAATACAGAAAGAACAATCAGCATGCCCTCAAAAAAGAACTATGTTTCCTACTCATAGGGACCATAAGTAGATCAACTCTGCTTATGAGACTGATACAAACCACAGCTCCCCTTACATAAATACTCTTTAGTTAATAGTGAGAATCGCGATGTGTTTCTTAACTGTGTAAAATCATTTGAGCCCAAAATTCTTTTTGTTAACCAGAAAAGAACTCTTGCTTGTAAGAAGACACAGATCCGGGGCTTTAACTCCGTTTCTGAAGGGAAATTAAGACCAGAGTTCTCATCCATGAAACACACTCTGTTTTAGCGCAAGAAGCAAGCTCTTCTTTCCAGCGTCTCCAATACAGAAAGAACAATCAGCATGCCCTCAAAAAAGAACTATGTTTCCTACTCATAGGGACCATAAGTAGATCAACTCTGCTTATGAGACTGATACAAACCACAGCTCCCCTTACATAAATACTCTTTAGTTAATAGTGAGAATCGCGATGTGTTTCTGAACTGTGTAAAATCATTTGAGACCAAAATTCTTTTTGTTAACCAGAAAAGAACTCTTCCTTGGAGGAAGACACAGATCCTGGGGTTTAACTCCGTTTCTGAAGGGAAATTCAGACCAGAGTTCTCATGCATGAAACACACTCTCTTTTAGCGCAAGAAGCAAGCTCTTCTTTCCAGCGTCTACAATACAGCAAGAACCATCAGCATGCCCTCAAAAAAAGAACTGTGTTTCCTACTCATAGGGACCATAGGTAGATCAACTCTGCTTATGATACTGATACAAACCACAGCTCCTCTTACATAAATGCTCTTTAGTTAATAGTGAGAATCGCGTTGGGTTCGTGACCTGCTAAACATCATTTGAGCCCAAATTAACTTGGTTTACCAGAAATCAACTCTTGCTTGTAGGAAGACACAGATTCTGGGGATTAACTCCGTTTCTGAAGGGAAATTCAGACCAGTGTTTTCATCCATGACACACATGCTGTTTTAACGCAAGAACCATCCTCTTCTTTCCAGAGTCTCCAATACAGCAAGAACCATGAGAATTCCCAGAAAAAAATAACTTGTTTCCTACTCAAACAGATCATATTCATTTCAACTGTGGTTATGAAACTGATACAAAGCACAGCTCCTCTTACTTAAATGCTCTTTAGTTCATAGTGAGAATCGCGATGGGGTTCTGAACTGTGTAAAATATTTTGAGCCCAAAATTCTCTTGGTTTACCCGAAATGAACTCTGGCTTGTAGGAACACACAGACCTTGCGGTTTAACTCCTGTTGTGAAGGGAAGTTCAGACCAGAGTTCTCATCCATGAAACACACTCTGTTTTAGCGCAAGAAGCAAGCTGTTCTTTCCAGCGTCTCCAATACAGAAAGAACAATCAGCATGCCCTCAGAAAAAGAACTATGTTTCCTACTCATAGGGACCATATGTAGATCAACTCTGCTTATGAGACTGATACAAACCACAGCTCCTCTTACATAAATTCTCTTAGGTTAATAGTGAGAATCGCGATGGGTTTCTTAACTGTGTAAAATATTTTGAGCCCAAAATTCTTTTTGTTAACCAGAAAAGAACTCTTGCTTGTAAGAAGACACAGATCCTGGGGTTTAACTCCGTTTCTGAAGGGAAATTCAGACCAGTGTTCTCATCCATGACACACATGCTGTTTTAACGCAAGAACCATCCTCTTCTTTCCAGAGTCTCCAATACAGCAAGAACCATGAGATTTCCCAGAAAAAAAGAACTTGTTTCCTACTCATACAGATCATATGCAGTTCAACTCTGCTTATGAAACGTATACAAACCACAGCTCTTCTTACATAAAGTCTCATTAGTTATTAGTGAGAATCGTGTTTTGTTGGTGTACTCTGTAAAATCATTTGAGCCCAAAATTCACTGGGTTTAACAGAAATGAACTCTTGCTTGTAGGAAGACACAGATCCTGTGGTTTAACTACGTTTCTGAAGGGAAATTCAGACCAGAGTTCTCATCCCTAAAACACACTCTGTTTTAAGGCAAGAAGCATCCTCTTCTTTCCAGCGTTCCAATACAGCAGGAACCATGAGAATGCCCAGAAAAAAAGAACTGTGTTTCCTGCTCATACAGATCATATGCAGTTCAACTCTGCTTATGAAACTGATACAAACCACAGCTCCCCTTACATAAATGCTCTTTAGTTAATAGTGAGAATCGCGATGGGTTTCTTAACTGTGTAAAATCATTTGAGCCCAAAATTCTTTTTGTTAACCAGAAAAGAACTCTTGCTTGTAAGAAGACACAGATCCGGGGCTTTAACTCCGTTTCTGAAGGGAAATTAAGACCAGAGTTCTCATCCATGAAACACACTCTGTTTTAGCGCAAGAAGCAAGCTCTTCTTTCCAGCGTCTCCAATACAGAAAGAACAATCAGCATGCCCTCAAAAAAGAACTATGTTTCCTACTCATAGGGACCATAAGTAGATCAACTCTGCTTATGAGACTGATACAAACCACAGCTCCCCTTACATAAATACTCTTTAGTTAATAGTGAGAATCGCGATGTGTTTCTGAACTGTGTAAAATCATTTGAGACCAAAATTCTTTTTGTTAACCAGAAAAGAACTCTTCCTTGGAGGAAGACACAGATCCTGGGGTTTAACTCCGTTTCTGAAGGGAAATTCAGACCAGAGTTCTCATGCATGAAACACACTCTCTTTTAGCGCAAGAAGCAAGCTCTTCTTTCCAGCGTCTCCAATACAGTAAGAACAATCAGCATGCCCTCAAAAAAAGAACTGTGTTTCCTACTCATAGGGACCATAGGTAGATCAACTCTGCTTATGATACTGATACAAACCACAGCTCCTCTTACATAAATGCTCTTTAGTTAATAGTGAGAATCGCGTTGGGTTCGTGACCTGCTAAACATCATTTGAGCCCAAAATTAACTTGGTTTACCAGAAATGAACTCTTGCTTGTAGGAAGACACAGATTCTGGGGATTAACTCCGTTTCTGAAGGGAAATTCAGACCAGTGTTTTCATCCATGACACACATGCTGTTTTAACGCAAGAACCATCCTCTTCTTTCCAGAGTCTCCAATACAGCAAGAACCATGAGAATTCCCAGAAAAAATAACTTGTTTCCTACTCATACAGATCATATTCATTTCAACTGTGGTTATGAAACTGATACAAAGCACAGCTCCTCTTACTTAAATGCTCTTTAGTTAATAGTGAGAATCGCGATGGGGTTCTGAACTGTGTAAAATATTTTGAGCCCAAAATTCTCTTGGTTTACCCGAAATGAACTCTGGCTTGTAGGAACACACAGATAATGAGGTTTAACTCCTGTTGTGAAGGGAAGTTCAGACCAGAGTTCTCATCCATGACACACATGCTGTTTTAACGCAAGAACCATCCTCTTCTTTCCAGAGTCTCTGATACAGCAAGAACCATGAGATTTCCCAGAAAAAAAGAACTTGTTTCCTACTCATACAGATCATATGCAGTTCAACTCTGCTTATGAAACGTATACAAACCACAGCTCTTCTTACATAAAGTCTCATTAGTTATTAGTGAGAATCGTGTTTTGTTGGTGTACTCTGTAAAATCATTTGAGCCCAAAATTCACTGGGTTTAACAGAAATGAACTCTTGCTTGTAGGAAGACACAGATCCTGTGGTTTAACTACGTTTCTGAAGGGAAATTCAGACCAGAGTTCTCATCCCTAAAACACACTCTGTTTTAAGGCAAGAAGCATCCTCTTCTTTCCAGCGTTCCAATACAGCAGGAACCATGAGAATGCCCAGAAAAAAAGAACTGTGTTTCCTGCTCATACAGATCATATGCAGTTCATCTCTGCTTATGAAACTGATACAAACCACAGCTCCTCTTACATAAATGCTCTTTAGTTAATAGTGAGAATCGCGATGGGTTTCTTAACTGTGTAAAATATTTTGAGCCCAAAATTCTTTTTGTTAACCAGAAAAGAACTCTTGCTTGTAAGAAGACACAGATCCGGGGGTTTATCTCCATTTCTGAAGGGAAATTAAGACCAGAGTTCTCATCCATGAAACACACTCTGTTTTAGCGCAAGAAGCAAGCTGTTCTTTCCAGCGTCTCCAATACAGAAAGAACAATCAGCATGCCCTCAAAAAAGAACTATGTTTCCTACTCATAGGGACCATAAGTAGATCAACTCTGCTTATGAGACTGATACAAACCACAGCTCCCCTTACATAAATACTCTTTTTTTAATAGTGAGAATCGCGATGTGTTTCTGAACTGTGTAAAATCATTTGAGACCAAAATTCTTTTTGTTAACCAGAAAAGAACTCTTCCTTGGAGGAAGACACAGATCCTGGGGTTTAACTCCGTTTCTGAAGGGAAATTCAGACCAGAGTTCTCATGCATGAAACACACTCTCTTTTAGCGCAAGAAGCAAGCTCTTCTTTCCAGCGTCTACAATACAGCAAGAACCATCAGCATGCCCTCAAAAAAAGAACTGTGTTTCCTACTCATAGGGACCATAGGTAGATCAACTCTGCTTATGATACTGATACAAACCACAGCTCCTCTTACATAAATGCTCTTTAGTTAATAGTGAGAATCGCGTTGGGTTCGTGACCTGCTAAACATCATTTGAGCCCAAATTAACTTGGTTTACCAGAAATCAACTCTTGCTTGTAGGAAGACACAGATTCTGGGGATTAACTCCGTTTCTGAAGGGAAATTCAGACCAGTGTTTTCATCCATGACACACATGCTGTTTTAACGCAAGAACCATCCTCTTCTTTCCAGAGTCTCCAATACAGCAAGAACCATGAGAATTCCCAGAAAAAAATAACTTGTTTCCTACTCAAACAGATCATATTCATTTCAACTGTGGTTATGAAACTGATACAAAGCACAGCTCCTCTTACTTAAATGCTCTTTAGTTAATAGTGAGAATCGCGATGGGGTTCTGAACTGTGTAAAATATTTTGAGCCCAAAATTCTCTTGGTTTACCCGAAATGAACTCTGGCTTGTAGGAACACACAGACCTTGCGGTTTAACTCCTGTTGTGAAGGGAAGTTCAGACCAGAGTTCTCATCCATGAAACACACTCTGTTTTAGCGCAAGAAGCAAGCTGTTCTTTCCAGCGTCTCCAATACAGAAAGAACAATCAGCATGCCCTCAAAAAAAGAACTATGTTTCCTACTCATAGGGACCATATGTAGATCAACTCTGCTTATGAGACTGATACAAACCACAGCTCCTCTTACATAAATTCTCTTAGGTTAATAGTGAGAATCGCGATGGGTTTCTTAACTGTGTAAAATATTTTGAGCCCAAAATTCTTTTTGTTAACCAGAAAAGAACTCTTGCTTGTAAGAAGACACAGATCCTGGGGTTTAACTCCGTTTCTGAAGGGAAATTCAGACCAGAGTTCTCATGCATGAAACACACTCTCTTTTAGCGCAAGAAGCAAGCTGTTCTTTCCAGCGTCTCCAATACAGAAAGAACAATCAGCATGCCCTCAAAAAAAGAACTATGTTTCCTACTCATAGGGACCATATGTAGATCAACTCTGCTTATGAGACTGATACAAACCACAGCTCCTCTTACATAAATTCTCTTAGGTTAATAGTGAGAATCGCGATGGGTTTCTTAACTGTGTAAAATATTTTGAGCCCAAAATTCTTTTTGTTAACCAGAAAAGAACTCTTGCTTGTAAGAAGACACAGATCCTGGGGTTTAACTCCGTTTCTGAAGGGAAATTCAGACCAGAGTTCTCATGCATGAAACACACTCTCTTTTAGCGCAAGAAGCAAGCTCTTCTTACCAGCGTCTCCAATACAGCAAGAACCATGAGATTTCCCAGAAAAAAAGAACTTGTTTCCTACTCATAGGGACCATAGGTAGATCAACTCTGCTTATGATACTGATGCAAACCACAGCTCCTCTTACATAAATTCTCTTAGGTTAATAGTGAGAATCGCGTTGGGTTCGTGAACTGCTAAAAATCATTTGAGCCCAAAATTAACTTGGTTTACCAGAAATGATCTCTTGCTTGTAGGAAGACACAGATTCTGGGGTTTAACTCCGTTTCTGAAGGGAAATTCAGACCAGTGTTCTCATCCATGACACACATGCTGTTTTAACGCAAGAACCATCCTCTTCTTTCCAGAGTCTCCAATACAGCAAGAACCATGAGATTTCCCAGAAAAAAAGAACTTGTTTCCTACTCATACAGATCATATGCAGTTCAACTCTGCTTATGAAACGTATACAAACCACAGCTCTTCTTACATAAAGTCTCATTAGTTATTAGTGAGAATCGTGTTTTGTTGGTGTACTCTGTAAAATCATTTGAGCCCAAAATTCACTGGGTTTAACAGAAATGAACTCTTGCTTGTAGGAAGACACAGATCCTGTGGTTTAACTACGTTTCTGAAGGGAAATTCAGACCAGAGTTCTCATCCCTAAAACACACTCTGTTTTAAGGCAAGAAGCATCCTCTTCTTTCCAGCGTTCCAATACAGCAGGAACCATGAGAATGCCCAGAAAAAAAGAACTGTGTTTCCTGCTCATACAGATCATATGCAGTTCAACTCTGCTTATGAAACTGATACAAACCACAGCTCCCCTTACATAAATGCTCTTTAGTTAATAGTGAGAATCGCGATGGGTTTCTTAACTGTGTAAAATCATTTGAGCCCAAAATTCTTTTTGTTAACCAGAAAAGAACTCTTGCTTGTAAGAAGACACAGATCCGGGGCTTTAACTCCGTTTCTGAAGGGAAATTAAGACCAGAGTTCTCATCCATGAAACACACTCTGTTTTAGCGCAAGAAGCAAGCTCTTCTTTCCAGCGTCTCCAATACAGAAAGAACAATCAGCATGCCCTCAAAAAAGAACTATGTTTCCTACTCATAGGGACCATAAGTAGATCAACTCTGCTTATGAGACTGATACAAACCACAGCTCCCCTTACATAAATACTCTTTAGTTAATAGTGAGAATCGCGATGTGTTTCTGAACTGTGTAAAATCATTTGAGACCAAAATTCTTTTTGTTAACCAGAAAAGAACTCTTCCTTGGAGGAAGACACAGATCCTGGGGTTTAACTCCGTTTCTGAAGGGAAATTCAGACCAGAGTTCTCATGCATGAAACACACTCTCTTTTAGCGCAAGAAGCAAGCTCTTCTTTCCAGCGTCTCCAATACAGTAAAAACAATCAGCATGCCCTCAAAAAAAGAACTGTGTTTCCTACTCATAGGGACCATAGGTAGATCAACTCTGCTTATGATACTGATACAAACCACAGCTCCTCTTACATAAATGCTCTTTAGTTAATAGTGAGAATCGCGTTGGGTTCGTGACCTGCTAAACATCATTTGAGCCCAAAATTAACTTGGTTTACCAGAAATGAACTCTTGCTTGTAGGAAGACACAGATTCTGGGGATTAACTCCGTTTCTGAAGGGAAATTCAGACCAGTGTTTTCATCCATGACACACATGCTGTTTTAACGCAAGAACCATCCTCTTCTTTCCAGAGTCTCCAATACAGCAAGAACCATGAGAATTCCCAGAAAAAATAACTTGTTTCCTACTCATACAGATCATATTCATTTCAACTGTGGTTATGAAACTGATACAAAGCACAGCTCCTCTTACATAAATGCTCTTTAGTTAATAGTGAGAATCGCGATGGGGTTCTGAACTGTGTAAAATATTTTGAGCCCAAAATTCTCTTGGTTTACCCGAAATGAACTCTGGCTTGTAGGAACACACAGATCCTGAGGTTTAACTCCTGTTGTGAAGGGAAGTTCAGACCAGAGTTCTCATCCATGACACACATGCTGTTTTAACGCAAGAACCATCCTCTTCTTTCCAGAGTCTCCAATACAGCAAGAACCATGAGAATTCCCAGAGAAAATAACTTGTTTCCTACTCATACAGATCATATGCAGTTCAACTCTGCTTATGAAACGTATACAAACCACAGCTCTTCTTACATAAAGTCTCATTAGTTATTAGTGAGAATCGTGTTTTGTTGGTGTACTCTGTAAAATCATTTGAGCCCAAAATTCACTGGGTTTAACAGAAATGAACTCTTGCTTGTAGGAAGACACAGATCCTGTGGTTTAACTACGTTTCTGAAGGGAAATTCAGACCAGAGTTCTCATCCATGAAACACATGCTGTTTTAACGCAAGAACCATCCTCTTCTTTCCAGAATCTCCAATACAGCAAGAACCATGAGAATGCCCAGAAAAAAAGAACTGTGTTTCCTACTCGTACAGATCATATGCAGCTCAACTCTGGTTATGAAACTGATACAAACCACAGCTCCTCTTACATAAATGCTCTTCAGTTAATAGTGAGAATCGCGATGGGTTTCTAAACTGTGTAAAATCATTTGAGCCCAAAATTCTTTTTGTTACCCAGAAAAGAACTCTTGCTTGTAGGAAGACAATGACCCTGGTGTTTAACTATGTTTCTGAAGGGAAATTCAGACCAGAGTTCTCATCCATGAAACACACTCTGTTTTAGTGCAAGAAGCAAGCTGTACTTTCCAGCGTCTCCAATACAGCAAGAACAATCAGCATGCCCTCAAAAAAAGAACTGTATTTTCTAATCATTGGGACCATATGTAGATCAACTCTGCTTATGAAACTGATACAAACCACAGCTCCTCTTACATAAATGGTCTTTAGTTAATAGTGAGAATCGCGTCTGGTTCCAGAACTGTGTAAAAACATTTGAGCCCAAAATTAACTTGGTTTACCAGAAATGAACTCTTGCTTGTAGGAAGACACAGATTCTGGGGTTTAACTCCGTTTCTGAAGGGAAATTCAGACCAGTGTTCTCATCCATGAAACACCCTCTGTTTTCACCCAAGAAGCAAGCTCTTCTTTCCAGCGTCTCCAATGCAGCAAGACCCATTAGCACGGCCAGAAAAAAAATTACTGTGATTCCTACTAATATGTACCATATGTAGTTCAACTCTGCTTATGTAACTGATACAAACTACAGCTCCACTTATATAAATGCTCTTTAGTTAATAGTGAGAATCGCGATGGGTTTCTGAACTGTGTAAAATCATTTGAGCCCAAAATTCTTTTTGTTAAGCAGAAAAGAACTCTTGCTTGTATGAAGACACAGATCCTGGGGTTTACTCCGTTTCTGAAGGAAAATTCACACCAGTGTTCTCATCCATGAAGCACACTTGGTGTTAATGCAAGAAGCTATCTCTTCTTTCCAGCGTCTCCAATACAGCAAAGAAAATGAGCATGCCCAGAAAAAAAGAACTGTGTTTCCTACTCATACAGATCATATACAGCTCAACTCTGGTTATGAAACTGATACAAACCAGAGCTCCTCTTACATAAATGCTCTTCAGTTGATAGTGAGAATCGCGATGGGTTTCTGAACTGTGTAAAAACATTTGAGCCCAAAATTCTTTTTGTTAACCAGAAAAGAACTCTTGCTTGTAGGAAGACACAGATCCTGGGGTTTGACTCCGTTTCTGAAGGGAAATTCAGACCAGTGTTCTCTTCTATGAAACACATGCTGTTTTAACTCAAGAACCATCATCTTCTTTCCAGAGCCTCCAATACAGCAAGAACGATGAGAATGCCCAGAAAAAAGAACTGTGTTTCCTACTCATACGGACCATATGTAGTTCAGCTCTGCTTATGAAACAGATACAAACCACATCAACACTTCCATAATTGCTCTTTAGTTAATAGTGAGAATTGAGTTTGTTCTGCAACTCTGTAAAATAATTTGAGCCCAAAATTCACTTGGTTTACCAGAAAAGAACTCTTGCTTGTAGGAAGACACAGACCCTGGGATTTACCTCTGTTTCTGAAGGGAAATTCAGACCAGAGTTCTCATCCATGAAACACACCCTGTTTTAGCACAAGAAGCAAGCTGTTCTTTCCAGCGTCTCCAATATACCAAGAACAGTCAGCATGCCCTCAAAAAACAACTGTGTTTCCTACTCATAGGGACCATATGTAGATCAACTCTGTTTATGAAACTGATACAAACCACAGCCCGTCTTACATAAATGCTCTTTAGTTAATAGTGAGAATCTCGATGGGTTTCTGAACTGTGTAAAATCATTTGAGTCCAAAATTCTTTTTGTTAACCAGAAAAGAACTCTTGCTTGTAGGAAGACACAGATCCTTTGGTTTAACTCCGTTTCTGAAGGGAAATTCAGTCCAGTGTTCTCATCCATGAAACACACTCAGTTTTAACGCAAGAACATTGCTCCTCTTTCCAGTGTCTCCATTACGGCAAGAAACAAGAGCATGCTCAGAAATAAAGAACCGTTTTTCCTACTCATACGGACCATATCTAGTTCAACTCTGTTTATGAAACTGATACAAACCACAGCTCCTCTTACACCCAATGTTTTTGAGTTAATAGGGAGAAATGTGTTACCTTCATGCAATGTGTAACTTCATTTGAGCCCACGAGTGACCTGGAGTTTCACAAAAGTTCTCTTGCTTGTAGGAAAACACACAGCCCTGGATTTGACTCTGTTACTGAAGGGAAATTCACAGCAGAAATCTCATCCATGCAACACACTCTGCTTTAGAGCAAGAAGCACGCTCCTGCTTTCCAGAGTCTCCAATACAGCAGGAAATGTGACTGTGCTCAGAATTAAGAACTCTTTTCTACACATAGGTACCATATCTAGTTCAACTCTGCTTGAAACTGATACAAACCACAGCTCTTCTTACATCCAAAGCTCTTTAATTAATAGTGAGATACGCTTTGATTTTGTGAACTCTATGTCTTCATTTGAACCAAAAAGTGACTCGGTTTACCAGAAATGAACTCTTGCTTGTAGGAAGACACAGAGCCCGTGGTTTAACTCCGATTCTGAAGGGAAATTCAGACCACTGTTCTCATCAAAGAAACACACTCTGTTTAGAGCAAGAATCACGCTCCTGCTTTCCAGAGTCTCCAATACAGCAGGGCACGTGAATGTGCTCAGAACAAAACACATGTGTTTCCTACACATACGGACCATATCTAGTTCAACTCTGCTGATGAAACTGACACAAACCACAGCTCCTCTTACATCCAATGCTCTTTAGTTAATAGTAAGAAATTAGTTAGCTGCGTGCAAAGTGTAACTTCATTTGACCACAAGAGGGAGTTGGTTTTCCAGAAAGGAACTCTTGCATGTAGGAAGACACAGAGCCCTGGATTTAACTCCGTTTCTGAAGGGAAATTCAGACCAGTGTTCTCATCCATGAAACACACTCTGCTTTAGGTTAAGAAGCATGCTGCTGCTTTCCAGAATCTCCAATACAGCAGGAAATGTGAGTCTGCGCCAAACAAACGGAATGTGTTTCCTACACATACGGACCATATCTACTTCAACTCTGCTTATGAAACTGATACAAACCACAGCTCCTCTTACGTCCAAAGCTCTTTAATTAATAGTGAGAAACGCTTTGGATTCGTGAACTGTGTGTCTTCATTTGAGCCAAAAAGTGACTCGGTTTACCAAAAATGAACTCTTGCTTGTAGGAAGACACAGAGCACAGCATTTAACTCCGTACCTGAACAGAAATTCAGACCAGTGTTCTCATCCATGAAACACACCCTGCTTTAGATTAGGAAGCATACTCCTACTTTCCAGAGTCTCCAATACAGCAGGAAACGTGAGTCTGCGCCGAACAAAACGGCTGTGTTTCCTACACATACAGGCTATATCTAGTTCAACTCTGCTTATGAAGCTGATACTAACCACAGCTCTTCTTACATCCAAAGCTCTTTAGTTAATAGTGAGATATTTGTTTGCTTTGTGCAATGCGTAACTTCATTTGACCACACGAGGGAGTTAGTTTTCCAGAAATGAACACTTGCTTGTAGGAAGACACAGAGCCCGGGATTTAATTCCCTTACTGAAGGGAAATTCAGACCAGACTTCTCATCCATGAAACACACTCTCCATTGGAGCCATTAGCACACTCGTGCTTTCCAGAATGTCCAGTACAGCAGGAAAAGTAAGCATGCTCAGAACTAAAGAACTGTGTTTCCAACACATACAGACAATATCTAGATCAACTCTGCTTATGAAACTGATACAAACCACAGCTCCTCTTACATCCAATGCTTTTGAGTTAATAGTGTGAAATGTGTTAGCTTCGTGCAATGTGTAACTTCTTTTGAGTCCACGAATGACCTGGTTTTTCACAGAAGAACTCTTGCTTGTAGGAAGACACAGAGCCCTGGATTTGACTCTGTTACTGAAGGGAAATTCACAGCAGAAATCTCATCCATGCAACACACTCTGCTTTAGAGCAAGAAGCACGCTCCTGCTTTCCAGAGTCTCCAATACAGCAGGAAACGTGACTGTGCTCAGAATTAAGAACTGTTTCCTACACATAGGTACCATATCTAGTTCAACTCTGCTTGAAACTGATAAAAACCACAGTTGTTCTTACATCCAAAGCTCTTTAATTAATAGTGAGAAACGCTTTGGATTCGTGAACTGTGTGTTTTCATTTGAGCCAAAAACTGACTCGGTTTACCAGAAATGAACTCTTGCTTTAGAAAGACACAGAGCCCGGGATTTAACTCCGTTTCTGAAGGGAAATTCAAACCAGAGTTCTCATCCATGAAACACACTCTGCTTTAGATTAAGAAGCATGCTGCTGCTTTCCAGAGTCTCCAATACAGCAGGAAACGTGAGTCTGCGCCAAACAAACGGAATGTGTTTCCTACACATACGGACCATATCTACTTCAACTCTGCTTATGAAGCTCATACTAACCACAGCTCTTCTTACATCCAAAGCTCTTTAGTTAATAGTGAGAAATGTGTTCACTTTGTGCAATGTGTAACTTCATTTGACCACACGAGGGAGTTGGTTTTCCAGAAATGAACACTTGCTTGTAGGAAGACACAGAGCCAGGGATTTAATTCCCTTACTGAAGGGAAATTCAGACCAGACTTCTCATCCATGAAACACACTCTCCTTTAGAGCCATTAGCACACTCATGCTTTCCAGAATGTCCAGTACAGCAGGAAACGTAAGCGTTCTCAGAACTAAAGAAGTGTGTTTCCTACACATACAGACCATATCTAGTTTGACTCTGCTTATGAAACTGATACACACCACAGCTCCTCTTACATCCAATGCTTTTCAGTTAATAGAGAGAAATGTGATAGTTTCATGCAATGTGTAACTGCATTTGTACCCACGAGTGACCTGGTTTTTCACCAAAGAACTCTTGCTTGTAGCAATACATAGAACCATGGATTTCACTACGTTACTGATGGGAAATTCACAGCAGAAACCTCATCCATGAAACACACTCTGCATTAGCCCAAAAAGGACGCTCCTGCTTTCCAGAGTCTCCAATAGCAGGAAATGCGACTGTGCGCAGAACTAAAGAACTGTGTTTTCTATACATAGGGACCATATCTAGTTCAACCTGCTTATGAAACTGATACAAACCACAGCTCCTCTTATATCCAAAGCTCTTTAATTAATAGTGAGAAACGCTTTGGATTCGTGAACTGTGTGTCTTCATTTGAGCCGAAAAGTGACTCGGTTTACCAAAAATGAACTCTTGCTTGTAGGAAGACACAGAGCACAGCATTTAACTCCGTACCTAAAGAGAAATTCAGAACAGTGTTCTCATCCATGAAACACACCCTGCTTTAGATTAGGAAGCATACTCCTACTTTCCAGAGTCTCCAATACAGCAGGAACATGAGTCTGCGCCGAACAAAACGGCTGTGTTTCCTACACATACAGGCTATATCTAGTTCAACTCTGCTTATGAAGCTGATACTAACCACAGCTCTTCTTACATCCAAAGCTCTTTAGTTAATAGTGTGAAATGTGTTTGCTTTGTGTAATGCGTAACTTCATTTGACCACACGAGGGAGTTAGTTTTCCAGAAATGAACACTTGCTTGTAGGAAGACACAGAGCCCGGGATTTAATTCCCTTACTGAAGGGAAATTCAGACCAGACTTCTCATCCATGAAACACACTCTCCTTTGGAGCCATTAGCACACTCTTGCTTTCCAGAATGTCCAGTAGTGCAGGAAAAGTAAGCGTGCTCAGAACTAAAAAACTGTGTTTCCAACACATACAGACCATATCTAGTTCAACTCTGCTTATGAAACTGATACAAACCACAGCTCCTCTTACTTCCAATGTTCTTTAGTTAATAGTGAGAAATGAGTTAGCCTCGTGCAAAGTGTAACTTCATTTGACCACAGAGGGAGATGGTTTTCCAGAAAGGAACTCTTGCATGTAGGAAGACACAGAGCCCTGGATTTAACTCCGTTTCTAAAGGGAAATTCAAACCAGTGTTCTCATCCATGAAACACACTCTGCTTTAGATTAGGAAGCATACTGCTGCTTTCCAGAGTCTCCAATACAGCAGGAAACGTGAGTCTGCACCGAACAAAATGGCTGTGTTACCTACACATACAGACCATATCTAGTTCAACTCTGCTTATGAAGCTGATACTAACCACAGCTCTTCTTACATCCAATGCTTTTCAGTTAATAGAGAGAAATGTGATAGCTTCATGCAATGTTTAACTGCATTTGTGCCCTCGAGTGACCTGGTTTTTCACCAAAGAACTCTTGCTTGTAGGAATAAACAGAACCATGGATTTCACTACGTTACTGACGGGAAATTCACAGCAGAAATCTCATCCATGAAACACACCCTGCATTAGCCCAAGAAGGACACTCCTACTTTCCAGAGTCTCCAATAGCAGGAAATGTAACTGTGCTCAGAACTAAAGAACTGTGTTTTCTGTACATAGGGACCATATCTAGTTCAACTCTGCTTATTAAACTGATACATACCACACCTCCTCCTATATTCCATGCTATTTAGTTAATAGTGAGGAACACGTTGGCTTCATTGATTGTGTTTCTTTATTTGAGCCGAAAAGTGACTGGGTTTACCAGAAATGAACTATTGCTTGTAGGAAGACACACAAGCTGGGGTTTAATTCTTTTTTTGAAGGGAAATACAGAACAGTTTTCTCATCCATGAGACACACCCTCATTTAGAGTAGGAAGCACGCTCCTGCTTTCCAGAGTCTCCAATAGAGCAGGCAATGACATTGTGCTAAGAACTGAAGAACTGTGTTTCCTACACATACGGGCCATATCTACTTCAACTCTGCTTATGAAACAGATGCAAACCACAGTTCCTCTTACATCCAATGCTTTAGAGTTAATAGTGAGAAATGTGTTAGCTTCGTGCAATGTGTAACTTCTTTTGAGTCCATGAGTGACCTGGTTTTTCACAGAAGAACTCTTGCTTGTAGGAAGACACAGAGCCCTGGATTTTACTCCATTACTGAAGGGAAATTCACAGCAGAAATCTCATCCATGCAACACACTCTGCTTTAGAGCAAGAAGCACGCTCCTGCTTTCCAGAGTCTCCAATACAGCAGGAAACGTGACTGTGCTCAGAATTAAGAACTGTTTCCTACACATAGGTACCATATCTAGTTCAACTCTGCTTGAAACTGATAAAAACCACAGTTGTTCTTACATCCAAAGCTCTTTAATTAATAGTGAGAAACGCTTTGGATTCGTGAACTGTGTGTTTTCATTTGAGCCAAAAACTGACTCGGTTTACCAGAAATGAACTCTTGCTTTAGAAAGACACAGAGCCCGGGATTTAACTCCGTTTCTGAAGGGAAATTCAAACCAGAGTTCTCATCCATGAAACACACTCTGCTTTAGATTAAGAAGCATGCTGCTGCTTTCCAGAGTCTCCAATACAGCAGGAAACGTGAGTCTGCGCCAAACAAACGGAATGTGTTTCCTACACATACGGACCATATCTACTTCAACTCTGCTTATGAAGCTCATACTAACCACAGCTCTTCTTACATCCAAAGCTCTTTAGTTAATAGTGATAAATGAGTTAGCTTCATGCAAAGTGTAACTTCATTTGACCACAAGAGGGAGTTGGTTTTCCAGAAAGGAACTCTTGCATGTAGGAAGACACAGAGCATGGGATTTAACTCCGTTAATGAAGGGAAATTCAGACCAGACTTCTCATCCATGAAACAAACTCTGCTTTAGAGTAGCAAGCATGCTCCTGCTTTACAGAGTCTCCAATAGAACAGGAAACGAGATTGTGCTCAGAACTAGAGAACTGTGTTTCCTACACATACGGGCCATATCTAGTTCAACTCTGCTTATGAAACTGATACAAACCACAGCTCCTCTTACATCCAATGCTTTTGAGTTAATAGCGACAAATGTGTTAGCTTCAGCAATGTGTAACTTCATTTGAGCCCATGAGTGACCTGGTTTTTCACAAAAGATCTCTTGCTTGTAGGAAGACACAGAGCCCTGGATATGACTCCGTTACTGAAGGGAAATTCAATGCAGAAATCCATTAAACACACTCTGCTTTAGAGCAAGAAGCACGCTCCTGCTTTCCAGAGTCTCCAATACAGCAGGAAATGTGTCTGTTCTCAGAATTAAGAACTGTGTTTTCTACACATAGGGAATGTATCTACTTCAACTCTTCTTGAATCTGGTACAAACCACAGCTCCTCTTACATCCAAAGCCCTTTAATTAATAGTGAGAAACGCTTTGGATTCGTGAACTGTGTGTTTTCATTTGAGCCGAAAAGTGACACGGTTCACCAGAAATGAACTCTTTCTTTAGGAAGACACAGAGCCCGGCATTTAACTCCGTTTCTGAAGGGAAATTCAAACCAGTGTTCTCATCCATGAAACACACTCTGCTTTAGATTAGGAGGCATGCTGCTGCTTTCCAGAGACTCCATTTTACAGCAGGAAACGTGAGTCTGCGCTGAACAAATGGATTGTGTTTCCTACACCTACGGACCATATCTACTTCAACTCTGCTTGATACTGATACAATCCACAGCTCCTCTTACATCCAAAGCTCTTTAATTAATAGTGAGAAATGAGTTAGCTTCGTGCAAAGTGTAACTTCATTTGTCCACACGAGGGAGTTGGTTTTCCAAACATGAACACTGGCTTGTAGGAAGACACAGAGCCCGGGGTTTACCTCCTTTCTGAAGGAAAATTCAGACCAGACTTCTCATCCATGAAACACACTCTCCTTTAGAGCAAGAAGCACACTACTGCTTATCAAAGTTTCGAATACAGCAGGAAACATAAGTGTGCTCACAACGAAAGAACTGTGTTTCCTACACATATGGACCATATCTAGTTCAACTCTGCTTATGAAACTCACACAAACCACAGCTCTTCTTACATCCAATGCTTTTCAGTTAATAGTGAGAAATGTGTTAGCTTCGTGCAATATGTAACTGCATTTGAGCACACGAGTGTCCTGGTGTTTCACAAAAGATCTCTTGCTTCTAGGAAGACACAGAGCCCTGGATTGACACCGTTACTGAAGGGAAATTCACAGCAGAAATCTCATCCATGAAACACACTCTGATTTAGAGCAAGAAGCACGCTCCTACATTACAGAGTCTCCAATAAAGCAGGAAACATGACTGTGCTCAGAACTAAATAACTGTGTTTTCTACACATAGGGACTATATCTAGTTCAACTCAGCTTGAGACTGATACAAACCACAGCTCCTCTCACATCCAAAGCTCTTTAATTAACTGTGAGAAATGTGTTGGATTCATCAATTGTGTATCTTCATTTGAGCCGAAAAGTGCTTGGGTTTACCAACAATGAACTCTTGCTTGTAGAAAGACAGAGCCTGGGGTTTAACTCCGTTTCTGAAGGAAAATTCAGTCCAGTGTTCTCTTCCATGAAGCACACTCTATTTTAATGAAGAAGAATGCTCCTGCTTTCCAGAGTCTCCAATACAGTAGGAAACATGAGCGTGCCCAGAATAAACGAACTGTGTTTCCTACACATAGGCACCATATCTAGTTCTACTCTGCTTATGAAACTGATACAAACTACAGCTACTCTAACATCCAATGCTTTTTAGTTAATAGTGTGAAATGTGTTAGTTTCGTGCAAAATGTATCTTCTTTTGACCACATGAGGGAGTTGGTTTTCCAGAAATAAACTTTTGCTTGTAGGAAGACACAGAGCCCGAGATTTAACTCCATTTCTGAAGAGAAATTCAGACCAGACTTCTCATCCATGAAACACACTCTCGTTTAGAACAAGAAGCACACTCCTGCTTTCCGGGGTTTCCAATTTACCAGGAAACGTGAGCATGCTAAGAACAAAATAACTATTCTTCCTACACATACAGACCATATCTAGTTCAGCTCTGCTTATGAAACTGATACAAACCAAAGGTCCTCTTGCATCCAATGCTCTTTAGTTAATAGTGAGAAACGCATTGGCTTTGTGAACTGTGTAAATACATTTGAGCAGAAAATTGACTGGGTTTACCAGAAATGAATTCTTGCTTGTAAGAAGACAGAGAGTCTGGGGTTTAACTACGTTTCTGAAGGGAAATTCAGGCAGTGTTCTCATCCATGAAACACACTCTATTTTAACAAAGAAGCATCCTCCTGCTTTCCAGAGTTTCCATACAACAGGAAACGTGACTGTGCTCACAACAAAAGAACTGTGCTTCCTACACATACGGACCTTATCTAGTTCAACTCTGCTTATGAAACTGATACAAACCACAGCTCCTCTTACATCCAGTGCTTTTTAGTTTATAGTGAGAGATGTTTTAGCTTCATGCAATATGTAACTTCATTTGAGTCCACGAGTGACTTGGTTTTTCACACATAAACTCTTGCTTGTTTGAAGACACAGAGCCCTGGATTTAACTACTTTACTGAAGGGAAACTCACAGAGAAATATCATCCATGCAACACACTCTGCTTTAGAGCAAGAAGCACGCTCCTGCTTTCCAGAATCTCCAATACAGCAGGAAATGTGACTGTGCTCAGAACTAAAGAACTGGGTTTTCTACACATAGAGACCATATCTAGTTCAACTCTGCTTATGAAACTGATACAAACCACAGCTCCTCTTACATTCAATGCTCTTTAGTTAATAGTGAGAAATGCCTAGCCTTCGTGAACTGTGTATCTTCATTTGAACTGAAAAGTGACTCGGTTTACCAGAAAAGAACTCTTGCTTGTAGTAAGAAACAGAGCCTAGGGTTTAACTCCGTTTCTGAAGGGAAATTTCCCCAAGTGTTCTCATCCATGAAACACATTCTGCTTTGGAGCAAGAAGCACGCTTCAGCTTGAAAGAGTCTCCAATATATCAGTAAACGGGAGTGTGCTCAGAACAAAGAACTGTGTTTCCTACACATAGGGGCCATATCTAGTTCAACTCTGCTTATGAAACTGATACAAACCACAGCTCCTCTTACATCCATTGCTCTTTATTAATAGTGTGAAACGTGTTGGCTTCAGGAACTGTGTGAATTCATTTGACCCAAAATTGACGGCGTTTACCAGAAATGAACTCTTGCTTGTAAGAAGACAAAGAGTCCGGGGTTTTACTCCATTTCTGAAAGGAAATTCAGTCCAGTGTTCTCATCCATGAAACACACTCTGTTTTAACGAAGAAGCATGCTCCTGCTTTCCAGAGTCTCCATTTCAACAGGAAATGTGAGCATGCTCAGAACTAAAGAACTGTGTTTCCTACACATAGGGACCATATCTAGTTCAACTCTTCTTATGAAACTGATACAAACCACAGCTCCTCTTTGTAGTGGATAGCCATCCCAGCATTGGCCTGGAAGTTCCAATCCCCATTGAGGCTTCGCTAATGATCACGCCCACAAGGCGGGGCAGAGGAGGGAGTGGAAGACAGAGGATCAAGAGGAGGTCGCTCTCTTGGTCCTGGGACTCTGGACGCTGGAGGTAGACCTTGCAGAGTTCTCCAGAGAACACCACCGGACTGTGCTGTACATTTTTCAGACCCTGCAACCTACCCCTTCATTTGTAAGTTACCCAAAAAAAACCTCCCTTTATCTACGTGGAGTGGCCTTAATAATTTCACCAATACCTCTTACATCCAGTGCTTTTTAGTTAATAGTGAGAAATGTGTGAGCTTTGTGAAATGTGTAATTTCATTTGAGCACAGGAGTGACATGCTTTTCCAGAAATGAACTCTTGCTTGTAGGAATACACAGAGCCCGGGATTTGCCTGCGTTTCTGAAGGGAAATTTAGACCTGAAATGTCATCCATGAAACACACTCTCCTTTAGAGCAAGAAGAACACTCCTGCTTTCCAGAGTTACCAATACAGCTAGAAACGTGACTGTGCTCAGAACTAAAGAACTAGGTTTCCTACACATAAGGACCATATCTAGTTAAACTCTGCTTATTAAACTGACACAAATCACAGCTCCTCTTACATCCAATGCTTTTTGGTTAATAGTGAGAAATGTGTGAGCTTCATGCAATGTGTAACTTCATTTGAGACCACAAGTGACTTGGTTTTCCAGTAATGAATTCTTGCTTGTAGGAAGACACAGAGCCCAGGGTTTAATTCTGTTTCTGAAGGTAAATTGACAGCAAAAATCTCATCCATGAAACACACTCTGTTTTAGAGCAAGAAGCATGCTCCTTCTTTCCAGAGTCTCCAATAGAGCAGGAAACGTGACTGTGCTCAGAACCAAAGAACAGAGTTTCCTACACATACGGACCATATCTAGTTCAACTCTGCTTATGAAACTGATACAAACCACAGCTCCTCTTACATCAAGTGCTCTGCAGTTGCTGGTTAGAAACGTTTGAGCTTAGCACACTGTGTATCTTAATTTGAGTCCCAAGAAACAGGGTTTACCAGAAATGAACTGTTGCTTGTAGGTAGACAAGGAGCCTGGGATTTTACTCTGTTTCTGAAGGGAAATTGAGACCAGAGTTCTCATCCATGAAACACAATCTCTTTTAGAGCAAGAAGCACGCTGCTGCTTTCCAGAATTTCCAATACAGCAGGAAACGCAAGTGTGCTGAGAACAAAAAAGATGTGTTTCCTACTCCTAAGGACCATATCTAGTTCAACTCTGCTTATGAAACTGATACAACCACAGCTCCTGTGACATCCAGTGCTCGGCAGTTGCTGTTTAGAAACGTGTGAGCTTAGTGCACTGTGTATCTGTATCTGAGCCCCAGAGTGTCTGGGTTTATGAGAAATGAAGTGTTCCACTTAGGAAGACTCAGAGCCCGAGATTTAACTCCGTTTCTGAAGGGAAATGCAGGACAGAGTTCTCATTCGTGAAACACACTCTGCTTTGGAGCAAGAAGCACGTTCATGCTTTCCAGAGTTTCCAATATAGCAGGAAAGGAGAGCGTCCTCTGAATAAAAGAACTGTGTTTCCTCAACATATGGACCATATCTAGTTCAACTCTGCTTATGAAACTGATACAAACCACAACTCCTCTTACATCCAGTGCTCTGCCATTGCTGGTTAGAAACGTGTGAGCTTCGTGCACTGTGTATCTTCATTTGAGCCCTATAGTAACTGGGTTTACCAGAAATGATTGTTGCTTGTATCAAGACAAAGATCACGGTATTTAACTCCATTTCTGAAAGGAAATTAAGAGCAGAGTTCTCATCCATGAAACACCCTCTGATTTAGAGCAAGAATCACGCTCCTGCTTTCCAGAATTTCCAATACATGAGGAAACGCAAGCGTGCTCAGAACAAAGAACTGTGTTTCCTAAACATATGGACCATATGTTCAACTCTGCTTATGAAACTGATACAAACCCCATCTCCTCTTACATCCAGTGCTCTGCAGAGGTTGGTTAGAAACGTGTGAGCTTAGCGCACTGTATTTCTTCATTTGAACCCTAGGGTGACTGGGTTTACCAGAAATGAACTGTTGCATGTAGGAAGACTCACAGCCTGGGATTTGACTCCATTTCTCAAGGGAAAATGAGACCAGAGTTTTCATCCATGAAACACACTCTGATTTAGAGCAAGAAATACGCTCCTGCTTTCCAGAGTTTCCAATACAGGAGGAAACTCTAGCCTGCTCAGAAGAGAGAACTGTGTTTCCTACACATATGGACCATATCTTGTTCAACTCTGCCTGTGAATCTGATACAAACCACAGCTTCTGTGACATCCAGTGCTCTGCAGTTGCTCATTAGAAACGAGTGATATTAGCGTACTGTGTATCTACATTTGAACCCAAGAGTGACTGGGTTTTCCAGAAATGAACTGTTGCTTGTAGGAAGACACAGAGCCTGGGATGTAACTCCTTTTCTGAAGGGAAATTCAGAGCTGAGTTCTCATTAGTGAAACAAACTCTGCTTTAGAGCAAGAAGCACGCTCCTGCTTTCAAAACTATACAATACAGCAGGAAACACATGCATGCTCACAACAAAAGAACTGTGTTTCCTACACATGTAGACCATATCTAGTTCAACACTGCTTATGGAACTGATACATACCACAGCTCCTCTTACATTTAGTGATCTGCATTTAGTGGTTATAAACATGTGATCTCAGTTCACTATGTATCTTAATTTGAGCCCCAGAGAAACAGGATTTACCAGAAATGAACTGTTGATTGTAGGTAGACAAAGAGCCCAGGATTTGATTCCGTTTCTGAAGGGAAATACAGACCAGACTTTTCATCCATGAAATACACTCTGCTTTAGAGCAAGAAGCATGCTCCTGCTTTCCAGAGTTTACAATACAGCAGGAAACACGAGCATGCTCAGAACAAAAGAACTGTGTTTCCTACACATACGGACCATATCTGGTTCACCTCTGATTATGAAACTGATACAAACCCCAGCTCCTCTAACATCCACTGCTCTGCATTTGGTGGTTAGAAACGTGTGAGCTTAGTGCACTGTGTATCTTATTTTGATCCCCAGAGAAACAGGGTTTACAAGAAACGAACTGTTGCTTGTAGGTAGAGACGGAGCCCGAGATTTAACTCTGTTTATGAAGGGAAATTGAGACCAGTGTTCTCATCCATGAAACACACTCTCTTTTAGAGCAAGAAGTACGCTGATGCTTTCCAGAGTTTCCAATACAGCAGGAAACGCAAGGGTGCTGAGAACAAAAAAGCTGTGTTTCCTACTCCTATGGACCATATCTAGTTCAACTCTGCTTATGAAACTGATACAACTACAGCTCCTCTTACATCCAGTGCTCTGCCATTGCTGGTTAGAAACGTGTGAGCTTCGTGCTCTGTGTATCTTCATTTGAGCCCCATAGTGGAAGCGTTTACCAGAAATGAACTGTTGCTTGTAGCAAGACACAGATCACGGGATTTAACTCCGTTTCTGAAGGGAAATTCAGAACAGAGTTTTCATCCATGAAACACACTCTGATTTAGTGCAAGAAACATGCTCCTGCTTCCAGAGTTTCCAATATAGCAGGAAAAGCGAGCATGCTCAGAACAAAAGAACTGTGTTTCCTAAACATATGGACCATATCTAGTTCAACTCTGCTAATGAAACTGATTCAAACCACAGCTCCACTTATATCCAGTGCTCTGCAGTGCCTAGTTAGAAACGAGTGAGCTTAAGTGCACTGTATTTCTTCATTTGAATCCAAGAGTGACTGGGTTTACCAGAAATGAACTCTTGCTTGTAGGTAGAGACAGAGCCCGAGATTCAACTCTGTTTCTGAAGGAAAACTGAGACCAGAGTTCTCATAGATGAAACACACTCTCATTTAGAGCAAGAAGCACGCTGCTGCTCTCCAGATTTTCCAATACAGCAGGAAAGGCAAGCGTGCTCAGAACAAAAGAGCTGTGTTTCCTACACCTACGGATCATATCTAGTTCAACTCTGCTTATGAAACTGATACAACCACAGCTCCTGTGACATCCAGTGCTCTGCAGATGCTGGTTAGAAAAGTGTGAACTTAGTGCACTGTGTATGTACATTACAACCTGAGAGTGACTGTGTTTACCAGAAATGAACTGTTGCTTGTAGCAAGACACAGAGCCCAGAATTTAACTCTGTTTCTGAAGGGAAATTCAGAAGAGAGTTCTCATCCATGAAACCCACTCTTCTTTACAGAAAGAAGCACACTCCTGCATTCCAGAGTTTCCAATACAGGAGGAAACGCGAGCATGCTCAGAACAAAGAACTGTGTTTCCTACACATACGGACCATATCTAGTTCAACTCTGCTTGTGAAACTGATACAAACCACAGCTCCTCTTATATCCAGTGCTTTGCCGTTGCTGGTTAGAAACGGGTGAGCTTAGCGCACTGTGTATCTTCACTTGAGCCCCAGAGTGACTGGGTTTACCAGAAATGAACTGTTGCTTGTAGGCTGACACAGAGCCTGGGATTTAACTCAGTTTCTGAAGGGAAATTTAGAACAGAGTTCTCCTACATGAAACACACTCTGCTTTGGGACAAGAAGCATCTCCTTTTTTCAGTGTTTCCAATTGAGCAGAAACAATGAGCTTGCTCAGAACAAAAGAACTGTGCTTCTTACACACACGGGCCATATCTAGATTAACTCTGCCTAGGAATCTGATATGAACAGCACTTCCGCTTACATCCAATGTGCAGTAAATGCTGGTTTGAAATGCGGGAGCACTATGCAATCAGTATTCCAAGTGAGCCCATGAGTTACTGGCTTTACCAAAAATGAACTGTTGCTTGTGGGAAGACAGAAAGCATGTGAATACATTCCGTTTTCGAAGGGAAATTGACCCCAGATTTCCCTTACCAGAAGCAGACTCTGCTTCTGCAGCAAGAAGCATGCTCCTGCTTTCAGTGTTTCCAATAGAGAGCTTGCTCAGAACAAAAGAACTGGGCTTCGTACACACATTGGCCATAACAAGATTAACTCTGCTTAGGAAACCGATATGAACAGCACCTCTACTTGTATCAAATGGGCAGCTCTTGCTGAGAATAGACATGACGGCTCTTTGCACCGTGTATCTCAATGGGAGCCCAAGAGGGACAGGGTTTACGAGAAATGAACTGTTGCTTGTAGGAAGACACACAGCATGGAAATAAACTGTTTTTGAAGGGAGATTGAACCCTGAATTCTCTTATAGGAAAGACAATCTGCTTTTGGAGCAAGAAGCACGCTACTGCTTTCCAGAGTTTCCAATACAGCAGGAAATGTGAGCGTGCTCAGAACAAAAGAACTGTGTTTCCTACATATATGGACCATATCTAGTTCAACTCTGCTTACAAAAGTGATATGAACAGCATCTCATCTTACATTCAAAGCGCAGCATTTTCTGGTTAGAAATGAGAGATCACTGAGTACTCTGTATCTCCATGTGAACCCTAGAGTGACAGGGTTTACCAGAAATGAACTGTTGCTTGTAGGAAGACACACAGCATGGAAATAAACTCTGTTTTTGAAGGGAGATTGAACCCTGAATTCTCTTACAGGAAAGACAATCTGCTTTTGGAGCAAGAAGCACGCTACTGCTTTCCAGAGTTTCCAATACAGCAGGAAATGTGAGCGTGCTCAGAACAAAAGAACTGTGTTTCCTACATATACGGACCATATCTAGTTCAACTCTGCTTACAAAAGTGATATGAACAGCATCTCATCTTACATTCAAAGCGCAGCAGTTTCTGGTTAGAAACGAGAGATCTCTGAGTACTCTGTATCTCCATGTGAACCCTAGAGTGACAGGGTTTACCAGAAATGAACTGTTGCTTGTAGGAAGACTGACAGCATGGGATTTAACTCCGTTTCTGAAGGGAAATTCAAACATAGTTCCCATGCATGAAACACACTCTTCTTGATTTCAGTGTTTCCAATTGAGCAGAAACAGTGAGCTTGCTCAGAACAAAAGAACAGTGCTTCCTACACACATGGGCCATATCTATATTAACTCTGATTGGGAAATTGATAAGAACAGCACCTCCTGTTACATCCAATGTGCTGCAATTTATGGGAAGATTCGTTGTAGCTCTGTGCACTGTGTATCACCATGTGAGCCCAAGAGTGACTGGGTTTACCAGAAATGAACTGTTGCTTCCAGGAAGACTGACAGCATGAGATTTACCTATGTTTTTGAAGGGAAATTGAAACCTGAGATCCCATACATGAAACACACACATCCTCCTTCTTTAAGTGTTTCCAATAGAGCAGAAACCATGAGCTTGCTCAGAACAAAAGAACTGTGCTTCCTACACACACAGGCCATATCTACATTAACTCTGCTTAGGAAACTGATATGAACAGCAGCTCCTCTTACATCAAATGGGCTACTCTTTCTCAGAAGAGAGAACATGGCTCTTTTCCCTGTATATCTATACAGGAGCCCAAGAGATACTGGGTTTACCAGAAATGAACTGTTGCTTATAGGAAAACAGACAGCATGGGAATAAACTCTGTTTTCAAAAGGAAATTGAACCCTGATCTACGTTATAAGAAAGACACTCTGATTTGGAGCAAGAAGAACGCTCCTGCTTTCCAGAGTTTCAAATAGAGCAGGAACCATGAGTGTGCACAGAACAAAAGTACTGTCCTACACATGAGGACAATATCACTTTCAACTCGGCTTACAAAACTGATACGAACTGCAGCTCCTCATACATCCAATTCGCTGCAATTGCTGGGAAGAATCGTGTGAGCTCTGTGCACTGTAGATCTCGTAGTGAGCCCAAGTGTTACTAGGTTTACCAGAAATGAACTGTTGGTCATAGGAACACTGATGGCATGGGTTTTTCCTCCATTTATGAAGGGAAATTCAAACCAGAGTTCCCATACATGAAATACACTCTGCTTTGGAGCAAGAAGCATTCTCCTGCTTTCAGTATTTCCAATAGAGCAGAAACAGTGAACTTGCTCAGAACAAAAGAACTGTGCTTCTAACACACATGGTCCATTCTAGATTAACTCTGCTTAGGAAACTGATATGAATAGCAGCTCCTCTTACATCTAATGTGCTGCTCTTCCTAGTACAGTCATGAGGGCTCGTTGCACTGTGTATCTCAATGTGAGCTCTAGAGTGACTGGGTTTACCAGAAATGAACTCTTGCTTGTAGGAAGACAGATAGCATGGGAATAACCTCCGTTTTCATACGGCAATTGAAACCATATTTCCCTTACAAGATAGGCACCCTGCTTTTGGAGTAAGAAGCACACTCCTGCTTTCCAGAGTTTCCAAAAGAGCAGGCACTGTGAGCATGCTCAGAACAAAGGAACTGTGTTTCTTACACATAAGGACCATATCATGTTCAATTCAGCATACCAAACTGATACTAACAGCAGTTCCTCCTACATCCAATGCGCTGCCATTGCTGGGAAGAATCGCATGAGCTCTGTGCACTGTGTATCATCACCTTGTGAGCCCAAGAGTGACTGGGTTTACCAGAAATGAACTGTTGCTTTTCAGGAGAATGATAGCACAGAATTTAACTCCATTTTTCAAGGGAAATTCAAACCATAGTTCCCATACATGAAACAAACTCTCTTTTGGAGCACGAAGCATGCTCCTGATTTCAGTGTTTCCAATAGAGCAGAAACAGTGACTTTGCTCAGAAGAAAAGAACTGTGCTTCCTGCATAAATGGGCCATATGTAGATTAACTCTTCTTAGTAAGCTGATATGAACAGCAGCTCCTCTTACATCAAATCTGCTGCTCTTACTCAGAACAGACACGAGGGCTCCTTTGCACTGTGTATCTCCATGGGAGCTGAAGAGTGACAGGGTTTACCAGAAATGAACTGCTGTTTGTAGGAACTCAGACAACATGGGTATAAACTCCTTTTTTGAAAGAAAATTGAACCCTGATTTCCCTTACCAGAAAGACACTCTGCTTTTGGAGCAAGAAGCACGCTCCTGCTTTCCAGAGTTTCCTCTACAGCAGGAATCGTGAGCTTGCTCAGAACAAAAGAACTGTGTTTCCTACACATAAGGACCATATGTACTTCATCTCTGCTTACAAAACTGATAGGATCGGCTGCTCCTCTTACACCAATGCACTAAAATTGCTGGTTAGAAACGTATGAGCTCTGTGCAATGTGCATCTCCATGTGAGCCCAAGAGTGACTGAAACACACTCTACTTTGGAGCAAGAAGTGTGCTACTGCTTCCAATGTTTCCAGTAGTGCAGAAACAGTGAGCTTGCTCAGAACAAAAGAACTGTGCTTCCTACACCTAAGGTCCATATCTTGAATAACTCTGCTTAGGAAACTGATATGAACTGCAGCTCCTCTACATCAAATGGGCTGCTCTTGCTCAGAACAGACACGAGGGCTCTTTGCACTGTGTATCTCAATGAGAGCCCAAGATTGCCTCAGTTTACCAGAAATGAACTGTTGCTTGGAGGAAGACTGATAGCATGGGATTTACCTACGTTTCTGAAGGGAAATTCAAACTCATGTTCCCATACATGAAGCACACTCTACTTTGGAGCAAGAAGCATGCTCCTGTTTTCTGTGTTTCCAATAGAGGAGAAACAGTGAGCCTGGTCAGAATAAAAGAACTCAGAGACTTAAAGTTCTTGTCACACAGGTTCTTCACTTGATTAGTTAAAGTTACCCCAAGGTATTTTATATTATTTGTGGTCATTGTTAAGGGTAATACATTACATGAATCTTAAAAGGTCTTACTAATAAAAATAAACCTGGAGCCAGATATTGGGTTAAAGCTGGAAGATCGGAGAATCAAAACATGCCACAGCTTCCTCACCTTGCCAATTCCTCAGCTTATCCTGTTTCCTCAGACTGGAAGCCTCTGCGTCCTCATCCAAATTAATCTCAGCTGAACTGCTGCTCAAAAGCCTAAAACTTAACCACCTCTAGTTCCTGGTTTTCACTCCATATATATCTTTCTGCTTTCTGCGATTGTTTCCTGGGTTTAAAGGTGTGAGTCACAGTGCCTGGCTGTTTCCAGTGTGGCTTTAAACTCACAGAGACCCGGATGGGTCTCTAACTCCGAAGTGATAGGATTAAAGGCGTGTATGCCACCATTTTCTGGCCCCTGTGTCTATGTAATGACTGTTCTGTCCTCTGACCCCAGATAAGTTTATTAGGATGCATTGGGGGACTCAATATATCACCACAGTGATGTTTCTCTGATTTCTTTCTTAGCCCTTTTATCATTTGTAGATAGGAGGGATACTGAGGTTTTTTATTTTTGTTTTTGTTTTGTTTTTGTTTTTGTTAATCTTGTGTCCTCTTACATAACTGAATGAGTTTATTAGCTGTAGGTGTTCCCTGTTAGAATTTGGGGGGTAACTGATTTAAACTATCATATTATCTGCAAATAGTGAAAATTTGACTTCTTCCTTTCCAGTTTCTATCCATTTGATCTCCTTTAGTTTTCTTATTGCTTTAGCTAGGATTTCAAGTACTCTATTCAATAAATATTGGGAGAATGCACAGTTTTGTCTTGGTCCTGATTTTAATGGAATCACTTTGAGTTTCTCTCCACTTCATTTGATGTTGGCTGTGGCCTTGTTGAAAATTGCCTTTATTATGTTTAAGTATGTTCCTTGTGTTTCTGATCTCTCTAGGACCTTTATCATGAAGGAGTGTTTGTAGCATGAATCTTAAAGAGTATTATTAATAAGATCAAACCTGAGGCCAGTTATTGGGGTTAATTCTGGAAGATCAGAGAAGCAGAACAAGCCACAGCTTTCTCACCTCGCTAGTTCCTCATCTGGTATTGTTTCCTCAGACTGCAAATGAATCTCAGCTGAACTGTGCTTCTCAAAGCCTAAAAGCTTAACCAGCCAAATGTTGCTAGTTCCTGGTCCTCATGCCTTATATATCTTTCTGCCTTCTACCATCACTCCCTGGGATTAAAGGCGTGAGTCACCATGCCTGGCTGTTTCCAATGTGGCTTTAAACTCACAGAGATCCCAGATGGATTTCTGCCTCTTGGAATGCTATGATTAAAGGCGTCAGTGCCACCAGTTTCTAGCCTAAGTATCTAGTGGCTTTTCTGTTCTCTGACCCCACATAAGCTTATTAGTGTACACAATATTTTGGGGAACACAATACCACCACAGGTATTAGATTTTTGTCAAAGTCTTTTTCAGCATCTATTGAGATGATCATGTGGGTTTTTTTCTTTCAGTTTATGTTTATGTAGTGTATTACATTGCCAAATTTTATGTTGAACCACCCTTGCATCCCTGGGATGAAGCCTACTTTATCGTGGTGGATAATTTTTTTATGTATTCTTGAATTTGTTTTGCCAATATTTTATTGAGTATTTTATTTTTGCATCAATATTCATGAGGGAGATTGGTGTGTAATTCTCTTTCTTTGTTGCATCTTAGTGTGGTTTGGGTATCAGGGTAACTGTAGCCTCATAAAAAGTGTTTGGTAATGTTACTTCCATTTCTGTTGTGTGGAACAATTTGAAGAGTATTGAACTTAGCTCTTCTTTTAAATTTTGGTTGAATTCTGAGCTGAAACCATCTGGTCCTTGAGTTTTTGGGGGTGTGGGGACTTTTAATGACTGTTTCTATTTCCTATGTGGTTATTGGCCTACTTAAGTAGTTTATCTGGTCTTGATTTAACTTTGGTATGTGGTACGTGTCCAGAAAATTGTCCATTTTTTTCACATTTTCCACTTTTGTGGAGTACAGGTTTTTGAAGTATGATATGATGATTCTCTGGATTTCCTCATTGTCTGAAGTTATGTCTCCCTTTTCATTTCTGATTTTGTTGATTTGGATGCTCTCTCTCTCTCTGTCTTTTGATTAATTTAGATAAGTCTATCTTGTTGATTTTCTCAAATAACAAACTCTTTGTTTTATTCATCCTTTGTATTGATTTCTTTGTTTCTATTTTATTGTTTTTAGCCCTCAATTTGATTAATTTTGGCATCAATTCTTCCTGGGTGAGTTTGCTTCTTTTTATTCTAGAGCTTTCAGTTGTGCTATTAATTCACTAGTGTGAGATTTCTCCATCTTCTTTATGTGGGTATTTAGTGCTATGAATTTTCCACTTTGCACCGCTTTTATACTGTCCCTTTTATAGTTTGGGTTTATTGTACATTCTAGGAAGTCTTTAATTTCTTTCTTAGTTCATCCTTGTTCCATTGGTGCTTCAATTGAGCATTATTCAGTTTCAATGACATTGTAGGCTCTCTGTAATTTTTGTTGTTGTTGAAATCTAACTTTAAGCCATGGTGGTATGATAGTATATAGGAGGTTATTCCAATTTTTTTGTATCTGCTTTGTGACCAAGCATGTAGATGATTATAGACAAGGCTCCATGGGGTGCTGAGAAGAAGGTATATTCTTTTGTGTTAGGGTGAAATAATCTGTAGATATTTAGTAAGTCCTTTTGAGTCATAATGTCTGTTAGTTTCCTTATTTGTCTATTAAGTTTATGCCTGGCAGACTTGTCCATTGGTGAGATTGCGGTGTTGAAGTCTCCCACTACTAGTGTATAGGGTTTGATGTGCATTTTAAGCTTTAGTAATGTTTCTTTTACAAATGTGGGTGCCATAATATTTGGGGCATAAATATTCAGAATTGAGACTTCATCTTGTTGAATTTTCCTTGTGATAAATGTGTAATGTTCATCCTGATCACTTCTGATTGATTTTAGTTTGAAGACTATTTTATTAGATATTAGGATCGCTATATCATCTTGCTTATTAAGTCCATTTGATTGGAAAGCCTTTCCCAGCCTTTTAATCTGAGATATTATCTGTCTTTGAAGTTGAGATGTCTTTCTTGTATGCATCAGAAGGATGGATCTTGTTTTTGTATCCATTCTGCTAGCCTGTGTCTTTTTATAGGTGAATTGAGACCATTGATATTACTGGATATTAATGACCAGTGGTTGTTAATTCCTGTTTTGTTTTGGGGTGTGTGTGTGTGTGTGTGTGTGTGTGTGTGTGTGTGTGTGTGTGATTGTATTGAATGTTTCCCTTCTCTGATATTTGTTGACATTTGACTACCAATTGCCTGTGTTTCCATGGGTATATCTAACTTCCTTGGGTTGGATTTTTCTTCCTAGTTCTTTATGTAGGGCTACATTTGTGGAAAGATATTTTTTAAATCTACATCTATCATGGGATATTTTGTTTACTCCTCCATGATGATTGACATTTTTGCTGGGTATAATAGTCTGGTTTGGCATCCATGGTCTCTTAGTGTCTGCATAACATCATTCCAGGACCTTCTGGCTTTTAGAGTCTCCATTGAGAAGTCATGTGTTATTCTTATGGGTCTGTCTTCATATATTACTTGGAATTTTTCCTTTGAAGCTCTTTTTAAAAATAATTTATTTATTTGTATTTTATGCATATCAATTTTTTGCCTGAATGTATGTCTTTGTGAGGGTGTCAGATCCTCTGGACCTGGGTTTACAGACAATTTTGGGCTGCCATGTGGGTGCTGGAATTGAACAGGGGTCCATCTATCCAGCAATTTCCTTTGTAACTATTAACATTTTTTCTTTATTCTGTATGTTTACTGGCTTGATTATTATGTGGCAAGGGGACTTTTTTAAATCTTGTCTATTTTGTGTCCTGTAAGCTTCTTGTGTCTTTATAGGCATTTCCTTCTTTATGTTGGAAATGTTTTCTGCCATGATTTTGTTGAATATATTTTCTGTGCCTCTGAGTTGGTATTCTTCTCCTTCTTCTGTCCCTATTATCCTTAGGTTTGATTTTTTTCATGGTGTCCCCAAATTTTCTGGACGTTTTGGTTATGGCTTTGTTAGCTTTAGTATTTTCTTTGACAAATGAATCTATTTCCTCTATTGTATCTTCAATCCCAGAGATCCACTCTTCCATCTCTTGAATTCAGTTGGTTATGCTTCCATCTGTAGCTCCTGTTTGTTTACTCATATTTTCTGTTTCCAGCATTCCCTCTGTTTGTGTCTTATTTACTGTCTCAATTTCAGTTTTCAAATTTTGAACTGTTTCCCTCACCTGTTTAATTGCGTTTTCTTGGCTTTTCTTAAGGGATTTACTGATTTGTTCCAAATTTTTGTTTGACTTTTCCGTGATTTCATTAAGGGATTAATTCATTTACTCTCTAAAGATCTCTATCATCTTCTTTGTTCTGATCTATAGTCTTCGTCCATTGGGAGCTCTTGGTCTAGTTGAGGTTCTTGGTCTAATCAGTGCTGATGGACTCTTTTTCTCAGGGAGCAGCTCTTAGTCCAATTGGCACTCGTGGGCTCTGTCTCCAGTTGTAGCTGCAGTCTCATTGGGTGGGTGGGGCTTGTGGTTTACAGGGCCTGGTGGGGGATGGTGATAGTCTGACCTATCTGCAGGTCTGCTGACTGGCCTGAGACTGGGACTGCAACAGGTGATGTTGTGTGGACTTATGGTTATGCCTCTGGGCTGAAAGCCTAGAGGCTGGGGTGTTTGGGTATAAGGATAAAGACTCAAATCTTAGTCCAATTGTGTGCTGACAGGCTCTGTCTCAGGGGCCAGTTGCAGTCTCAGAGGGTGGGTGGGATTTCAGAAGTTTCTTTATTACATCCTCACCTCTTCTTTATCTTCCCTGGACCCATACTAGAGAGAATATTTACAAGTATTAAGTATGTGGAAAAATGAAGACATCGGAAAACCATATGAAAAAATCTTCAAGAAATTCTTTAATAATTATCAACTTTATTTTAGTATCATATATTTATGCAATAAAATTTTCTCCTAAATGTGTGGAATATACAAATTATTTGATCAATATTCACTCCTTCCACAATATCACAAACATTACTTTAGGAAGCCCTACCCTTGATTTGAGTTTGGAAGTGTTTATTTAGAAGTAGACCTTGTAATTACTAAATTGTTATTGAAAATTAGCTATGCATATTGCTTTTTGGAAACACTTACTCTCAATGATTATTTCCTTAATTTTACTCCCTGGCTCATATTGTAGAATACACCATGTTGACTTTAGCAGTGAATCAGTGTCATATTGGAGCTTAGAGGATTTCCAAAGGTAGATGAAATTTTATTTTCATTACTAGAAATCAAACCATTCAAATACCAAAAAATGGAGGTAAATTCATAACTTGGGCTGCATTTATTCTTCAAAGAAATTTCTATTTCTTAAGTGATATAAAAAGTGCATCCAGTGTTCTCTTTTCTTTGCCTGTTTTCCCATACTTTGCAGCAAAAGTTTGATTGTTGTCAATATATAAGTGAATGCTCACATTATAATTAAGATTTACACAAATGAAAACATTAAAAGAAAACTCAGTAAGTAAAAGAAATACTGAGTTGTGTTACAGGGAAAGAATGATTTCAATAGAAAATCTGAGACAATTAAGAGAATGTGGTGTGTTCATGTGGTAGATATGCATGTACCTATACTATCACATGAAATCACATAAGTTCATGAGCTATGATAAAAATCATCTCAAATAAAGAAAAGCTTATTTGAACCCTTGCCTGTGGTATTTCATTCCAAGGCTACCTGGCTGAATTTCTGATGTTATGTTTGGTACAGAATTTAATAGTTTATGTAGCACATGGACAGAAGAAAACTCATTTTATTGAATCAGTGAGATCTATGCCATCTACATGGATAAATACTTTGATTAGCTCATGAAGTTGTGATCTCAGTGTTAGGCCCTTGCTAGTCACAACAACTCTCAATTGTAACGGAAAGGCACAAAATAGATCTGAACAACCAATTCTCTCAGATTATACTACGGTCTCCCTTTTTGGGATCCTCAATTCTGTATACCGTTTTATAATTTTCTATTTTGACTCTTTCAAATTTATCTCTATGTTCATAAAAATATGATCATCCTGCCCTTTATTCAGACAGAAATTGGGAAGTTAATAAACTATGTAGTGTTAGAGGCAACACTGGTAATGTGTATCAAGCCTAGGAAAATTGAAAAGGCAGAGTGAATAGACTCTCTTAAGTGGAATAGAAAATGGAGTAAATGAAATTACAGTGTAGCAGAGTACAGATCACAACAACGCAAATAAATGCCAGGTGGGGTGACCAGCCTATAATTCAGATCTTACAGGCAGAGACATGGATACCCATAGAGTATGTTGAAAGACAGAAAGACTGGCTATCTTGATGAGCTGTGTATTTATCTTGCCTCAGTTAATAAGATGAACAATCAGGAATGCTTTCCATAAAGCATATGTACAAATCCATGCACATGTGATCACAAGCATACAACCTCAAAGATGTTCAAAGTAGAACACTGCAACTAGAAAATGGGACGAATACAAAAAAGTCAAATTATGCAAAAAAGGGTATTTATTAATTGGAACACTGTAGTCCCATTATGGCTCAGCAATCTGAAAGTAACTCAAAATCCAGAGTTTCTACACAACAATTTTAGGAGAAATTTAGAAGTATAATAAAATCATTTTAATATACTCATCTGAAATAAAAATAATTAAAATACCAAGTACACAAAATTCTGTTATTTGATCCCTATGTCAATCCAGTGTGCATTTGTAAAACAAAGTATCAAGCCTTCCTCAAAGATAAGTTGAAGTTTGGAGCAGGTACCTCAGATCAGTCTACAAAGCAAGACTCCGAATTCTGAACTGTGAGTTCTCTGAAGGTGACACCAAGGACTCAATGAGCATTCAAGAAACTCTAAAGATCCAGATTATTTTCATTGCTCAGGTTGTGTGTTCCCTACTCCTTGGACTTAATGCCATAAGTCACCACATCCTGCCTCATTGCTGAGTATTTATTATAGCCAAGGGTAAGCAAAGATATTATATAATCAATAAATCTTTTGAAAGGGGGATAGAATATTTTGTTTAGTAGGAAACTGTGGTGCATATATCCATGAAACCACCTGTAAAAAAAAAAAGATGGCAATTTAAGAGCCCTTCATGTTTAAGAAACAAAACATCCCCATGTACTTTGTGGTGGAAATGTAAGTTTTACACAAGATTTCCCAGGGTCCTCAATATGACAAGTTCCACAGAGCACTTAGTCACATAATATTTTCTGTCTCAGAAAAGGCTGCATGACAGTACCATGATTTTAAAGAAATAGTACATTTTAGCTTCCTTGATATGGAAGAATGTTGTATGGGGAATTTCCTTTGGTAAGAACTGCACCAACTGTCAAATTGTACTTCAGTGCATCATATTCTTTTTCAGACAATATTTGCAACATAAGTTTATTAAATTTACAAAGAATAATGAAATTTGAGAATTTTGTTTTGCCTGTTGAACTTATCAATCCTCACTAAATTGGTTCAGAAATCCTTATAACAATGTCAAATTTCAGAAAGGGCCTGAACAATATTCACAGTCTTTTCTTTAGCAGACACATACCAAAGATAAGGTTTATAGAAGCAATCTGAAAGAAGAAATTTTAAATGATTCCTGATATTGTAGTGAGTTTAATAGAACTAGAACTGTGGTGATTCTGACAAATATAATTGGACTAAAGTAAGTACAGCAAAGATTCAATAAAATCACCCATTTTAAAGAAGGATTCAAAACATTATGTTGGTGGAAAACTTGCAAGTGTACAAATTAGGGTATATCCTTCAATTTTTATGTAAATGTAAATTCAAATGATTTATGCAACACTGGAGATAAAAGTTTGCCTCAAAATTTGGAAACAGTTTTTGACTCTTTTTAAATTTTATTGGGTATTCAAGATTCCTTATTGAGAATAAAATATGAGAAATCTATGAAATGCTGCAGGAGATACTTCACACTCAAGACATTTAAGAGGCTCCACAGTGGCGAGAAACCATGCTACTGTACAGAATGTGGCAAGACCTTTGCCTAGTCATCCACTTTTAAAGATCATCAAAAGTCAGTCCTGGAGAGAAAACTTATAAATGAGAAGAATGTATCAATTACATTATATAGTGCTCACATCTTCAAACCTGCCACAGAATCCATTGAGGGGGAAAACTCTATATGTGTATAGTAAGAGAAATCCTTTACCTATTTCTCAACTCCGTAAGATCAACACAGAATTTATAGTACACACAAAAAAAAAAAACACAGAAACAAAGAATGTTGCAAGTCAAATGCCTTGAGCACAGAGCTTATATTACTTAAGATTTATTTTGGTACAAAACTTGATAATCATTGTGCTACTGTTTATAGATAGAAAATATTCTTTAAAATAGAAAGACTTGACTAGAGTATATTAAACAATGTTCATGTCTTACCCGATGTCAGAGAAAATAAAACAAGAAGACATGTATAACTTAAATTTAGAAACATTTTACCAAAAAATACAACTTATATTCACCAAGCAGCTTCTTGGTAAATAAGCTACAGAGGCAATAACATTTTGTACAGAATGATTTAGAAATTATTTTTTAAAGATTTTTTTATTGTGTATTATGTATACAGTGTTCTGCCTATGTGCCAGATCTCATTACAGATGGTTGTGAGCCACCATGTGGTTGCTGGGAATTGAACTCAGGACCTCTGGAAGAGCAACCGCTGAGCCATCTCTCCAGCCCAGAAATTATTTTTTAAAATGGTACCAATTCATGTGAAAATTGACTAAAACAAAATGATTTAAAATATAAGACTTAAACCAGGTAGAACTTCTTATAAACATCAGTAAGCTAGGATATTAGTCCTTGTGTTATATTCTACATGAAGATTATTTTGTTCATAGTATTTGCAATTTTAACTAAGTGTATATTATAAAAAATTTTAACATTAAATTATCCCCTTGACTAAATTCCCAATTAATGTACTAATACCTTGTGTTCATTACCTTCAGCCTTGGCATGACAAGTAATCATTTTGTGGTAAAAGATGTGATTAATATCATCTGCTCCATGGATCCTAACAGAAACTAACATGTTTTTATTTCTTAGTACATTGTTTGACATAAATTCTAACATAGAAATCAGTAAATGTGTATCTGGGGAGCAGAAGAACATTGGAATTTGTGGAGGAATGAACGAGTTTCTTTTGTGTACAGGGAAACATCCATGTCAGAGAGCACATATTCAGGCCCATGAGAAATTTGTAATACAAATTTCAGGCACTTCAGGCACAGCAGAATGAAAAAGCCTCCTGTGCTGCATGTGGATATTGATAGTGTTCAGAAAATATTCACCCCAGCCTTCTCCAATAGTGATTTAAGTGCTCATTAGTGCTCTACTAAAGAGGCTGTCCTTTGGGCTGGAGAGAGGGCTCAGAGGTTAAGAGCACTGGCTGTTCTTCCAGAGGTCCTGAGTTCCATTCCCAGCAACCACATGGTGGCCATAGCCATCTACAATGACATCTGGCTCCCTCTTCTGGCCTGCAGGCTGAATACTCACTGTATACATAATAATTAAAACAAAACAAAAAAAAAAAAGAGACTGTCCTTCCTGGCATGGTCCAAACCTGCCTCCTTATTTACTTGGATAGAATGACCCCTCTACCTGTAGGTATTAGCCCTGAAATATTGATGCTCTATTTGTAATAAATAGGCAAAGATTCCTGGTGATGTTTCTCCATCAGAGGGAAGAGTACACCAAAATCCAGCTATTTTGTGTGTCCATTTTTCTGTTCATATATTTTTTCTTATGACATTGTCAGCCTACTCATACTTTTAATCCCACCATTGAAGAGGCAGAGACAAGCTAGTCTCTGTGAGTTTGCAGCCACTATGCTGTATACAGTGAGTTCCAAAACAGCCAAGTTGATGACACAGAAAATCCCTGTCTTCAAAAACTAAAATAAAAAATGAAGTTAATTACACTACAAAGGTAATTATAATAAAGAAGGTCATGAAAGACAATTGGAAAATCACTGAAGACCTTAGAGAGGCGTGGATTGCCCTAATGCTTCTTGGCCACAAACACATAGGTTTTTCTGTCTGTTGCAATACTTTCATTTGCATCAACTCCACAGATTTTGTTTGTCATCCTCAATGGAAGCATCAATATTATTTTAATCAGCCATTAGAAAGAGAATGTGTGGGTAGTTGAGGGTCCGTAAGGCTTCTAAATAACACATGTGTTCAGCCTCTATTTGAAATAGATAGCTGGCTCTGCTGGGTTGATCAGGTTAATTCAATCTCATTCCCACCTTTATAGTAAAGTCCTTCATGATGCTGGTCTGAATGTATGAAAGGACTGTCAGTTTTGTCTGCCTCTGAGACCCAGTAGCACTCTGCAACTTGGCACTGCTTTAGATGAGGGAATGAGGATTGTGATCCTTACATTCCAGTCTCTGTGTGTGGTAGCAAGCATAGGGTGCTGTTGGGGATTTGAAATCTGAAATATTATCAGGAAGGTGAAATTTTAAAGTAAAGTTTCCTAAGAGGAACCACATGGAAGGGAAAAGAGAGATGACATATTGTCAGGTAAGTATATAAATGGAGATGAGATACATTGATGGTTGTTACAGAAATGCTTCATTTGCAGTAGCCCCTAATGTTTAATTTAACCCATAGTTTTGACAAAGCTTTCTTTTTCTTTTTCTTAAGTGGTTTTGAAGGTAAACAGTTTAAATGCATGTGACCTATGTGTGTTTACCCACTTTTCACACTTCTCCCACTACTTTAGTCTTTTCTGGATAAATTTTCTCAAGTAATGCATGATGTAGAATTTTTTTGATATTACACACAAACGTGTACACTCACTTCCTACTTAGAATGTAATTGAGTCATCTTACTCAGTGAGAAAAGACATATGTTCCATGATCCTTCCTAACAGGGATCAATTTTTCATTAATAAAAGTCAAAGAAAGAAGCACAAAAAACCAGGATGGAATGTCTGCATTGCCAAAAAATAATGTTTATGATAGAATTTCTATAAAAAACATACTGTGTCATATACTAAGATGACGTATTTAAATAGGATAAAACTTCCAAATGCAATTCGTCAGGCATAATGCAGTGTGAAATTATCCTAATAGGAATGTTTTCTTCTCTTTATTATTCTGTTCTTTTACTAGATTTAAAGAGTCTATTCAATTATTTCTCTTTATTAGCTACTAACCTCCTAATGAACCTGCAATGCCCTTCCGTTGTGCTGACACCTGCTACCAATCTCTTCCATGGGGGTTGATGCTGATTTTCTTGTCTTGGCTAAGCAGTGTCACATTTGCATTCATGACTTAGAGTTCACTGTTTTCTCTTTAGCAGAGGAATATGCACATTCAATCAGGATTAATGTGGAAACAAGAGTTTCTCTTCAGGTATCATCTTTACTCCCTGTGACACAGGAGGAAAGTTTCAACATTCTGTATCTGCCCTCTAGCTGTTAAACCAGACATGTTGAAGCAGGCCTAAGTTCTATGCCTTTACATTTGTACAGCTTACGTATGCTTGAAATATGCCTTTGATCAAAGCCCATCCAAGGTGAGAAACATCCTTTATGAAGGCACACTTCTAATTCTTTCCTAAAGACATCCAACTCCTAGGAGAAAAACATTCAAATAAATGAGCTTATGGAGGTTCATTCAGTGAGAACACAACCCACTCAAAAGGAAGAATGCCATGCCTTTAACTGGCTCTTTCATTTGATACATTGTGGAAATTTATCCACAAAGACAAGGCAATGCCACTCATGTAGGTCATGTCCACTCAAACTGGGTTTTATACAAGTACAAACATATAGTTAAGAATATTTCTAGGATTGGGAGGGGGAGGCTGGAGAGACAGGAGGAGGAGGGAAGAGTTGTATCTGTGACTGGTATGTAAAATGAAAACAATTTCTAATAAAAAACAATACTTCTATTAAGCTAGATTTATATTTTTGCCTAGAGTCATTATCCTTCCACATAGTTTCTGAACTCTCCTACTCTCACATCACTCATAAGATGTGTAAGAATTACAAACCTTAAAAATATATTGTGCTATCACTAAGCATTTGTTGATGGGAGGGTTGGTTTCAATATCTTTAACTTTCTGTGAAGTACCATGCTCCAAACTGCTTCGGGTCAAGAATCAGTTGACAACAGCAGTTCACATCAGGAAATCCAGATGTTTTTCATTATAAAACCAGTATGCAATCTCCTAAAGGGTTTAGTAATATTAGATGTTCACTTGATTCTGGATATGACTGTGGAGCGTAAGTCATTCCTTTTAGCTCCTATGCACTGATTCACTGATGCATATATAGGAAGGAAGATCTAGATTTAGAAATTATTAGCTTCAGGCTTACAAGCCACAATTCAACTTCTGCATCTGCTCTGATAGTCTTGTGTGCCTATATCCTGTGTGATCTATATTAGGCCCTGCCTCAGGATAACAACAATCAGAATTATTTTTTAACTGTTTTAATTAATTTCCCCAGCCTAACTAGAGCCTCTCCTTCCTTGCTCCTCACCTTACAGTCCCTTTCTCAAACCATCCCTCTGCTTATCACCATTCACTGCTCTTTTTTCTATTAAGAAAATTAGAGACATCCCTTGTATTTTAGCCAAACATGGCATATCATGATGCTGTAAGACTAGGGACCTTCTCCCCATTAAGGCTAGACAAGGCAACCCAGTATTAGAAAAGGATCTGAAAAGCAGGAAACAGATTCAGAGACAACCCCTGCCTCCTCTGTTAGGAGTCCCACAAGAAGAATAAGCTACAAAACTGTTACATGTATGTACAGAGCCTAGGACAGTCCTATGTATGTTCTCTGTTTGTTGCTTTAGGCTCTGTAAGACCCTATGATTACAGTTTGAATCTCAACTATATATTTGTTATTGTTCAACTTGGAAATGGAGAGGAAGGGAGGGATCCCTTCTTGTCATTATATCACTAGAGAAATGTACATATAGAAATTCTGGAATGACATCGAAATCAAGTTCCTTTTCTTGATGTGAATTCTACTGTTCTTCAATATTCCTTTTCAGACAATATATAAAGGCCTCATCATACTTCTATATCTGGTGTATGTTAATCTGTTTTACTCTGCCAGAGTTATAGGGAGGGAAATTGCCTTCACTTAGCTTCATGCTAGTCTTACCCAAGAATCAAAAAGCCAAAATCACACAGCATATTTCATTCTGAATGTCCTCTTTAATGTTGATTTCATACCTCTCTACCCATCATGTCACTAGCACTTATTTCACACCACCCTCCCTCTCACAAAAAAATCTATTCAAATAATGTGTATCAATAACTGAAAAGAGAATGTATTTAACAATTTTTCCTTTGTGCCATCAAAGCATTACATAAATGTATAGAAGTTAGAACAGTATTTTTTCTGAACCAGGTGGCTTTCAAAGAAGTGGCCATAGATTTCACCCAGGAGGAATTGGGTTTCCTGGACTCTGCAGAGAGACCTTTTCCTGGCAATGATAAGTTGAAGAACTACACCAACCTGGTCTCTACAGGTGAGATTATATTTTTTCACATATTTGTAGTTTATCCCTGAAATTTCTATCAACTGTTATTAGGAGACATGCATATGTTGCATTAATGAGTCTTACATATCATTTTTTCAAATGGTTGAATTTTGATATATAACACCCATTTATGTAACTCATTCTTGTTTTTATATCCATTCTCCTGCACATGATATAATTCTTACAATCCTGTATTATACATTGCTGCAGGCAACTTATACCCATCTCAACATGATGTTACTTGCTTGTATTTCTGCTTTGGTGTAATTAAAATAAAAAAATAAATATATGGGGCTGGAGAGATGGCTCAGCTGTTAAAGGCTAGCCTCACAACCAAAAATATAAAATAAATATATGGAGAGAGAAAACTGAAAAAGCATTCAGTATTTTAAAGCATTTAACAAGGTATTTCCAATGAGGAAGTCAAATATGGATCTCCCATTATTTTTCTCTTACTCTGAGTTTAATCCGATGTTATGACTCCAACTGTATTAAAACATATGAAGACTGTTTCATATGTCACTTCTAATGCACAGGACATTCTCTAACAACACAAGAGCTACTCACCAACCTTGACCAAAGCAAACATTCCTGGAATGGGTCTATAGAGCAGACAGGATTCAAAGAACCTGGTAAGTTGGAATGAAGCATTGACATGGGCCAAGGGTCCACATGAAGGCAAATTCAGTCCTGCAGTGGCCTGAGGCCAGCTAGTTAGTAAAAAGTATTCCTAAAAAAAAATCTCAGGTGAAATAATGTCCTCAATGTGTCGATGTGTTGCCCAAGGTGTGTATTAGATTATCTGAGCCTATTCACATATGAATAGTGTTGATTTGAAATTTAGAAATTCAGTATAAGCTTGGAAATGAATAGCAGGACCTACTCTATGTTCATCTACATTTCTGTATTTGTCAGCAATAGACATGGTATTAATAAATTATTATGGTTTTTATATTAAAATAAATCTGGAAATGAAGTAATATAGACCAAAAAATATTGTTTTCTATTTAGAAAATTCTTGACTACTTCATGATTTCTTGAATTTCCACAATATATTCTGGATCACTTTATCTAATTCTATAAGCAATCATCAGTAATTACATGGTCTGAAATTCATGAGGGTCCAAAAGTGTAATAGTGTTGTGCTCTAATCCTTAAGATATAGGGAATGAAAAGTTTAATTGCTTTGAGGCTTACACAGAGATACTTCATGTTGTTCTAATTGATGGAGATTTTTCTTCTGTTCCATTATGATGTCTGTTTTAGAGGGGCTACCATGGGTTGAGCAGTAGAATTCATATTCTTTGATAGTTGTATGCGATATCCTATAGATAACCACTCTGGCTACATGATGTATAATTTCTTTAATTTTTGTATGTACCTACTTATTTTTTGTACTGATCACTTCTATATATAACAGAGTGCTGACCAGAAATCATGTAATAATAATGTTTTTTGCTAATCTCAGTGTATATATCAACTATTAGTTATTTTTTCTTTTTTTACATTTTTAAAAATATATTTATTTTTTTTCCATTTTACATACCAAGCCCAGTTCCCCCTCCCTCCCCTTCTCCTGCCTCCTCACCTCCCTCCCGCTCTACCCCCATCCACTCCTCGAGTGGGTAAGGCCTCCCATGGTAGTCAACAAAGTCTGGCATACCAAGTGGAGGCAGAGCCTATCCCATCTCCATTGTATCAAGGCTGAGAAAGGTATCCCACCACAGGGAATGGGCTCCACAAGCCAGTTGATGCGCCTGGAATAAGTCCTGGTCCTACTGCCAGGGACTCCACAAACAGATCAAGCCACACAGCTGTCACCCACATTCAGCAGGCCTAGTTCGATCGCATGCAGGTTCCTGAGCTATCAGCCTACAGTCAGTGAGCTCCAACTAACACCGTTCAGCTGTCTCTGTGGGTTTCCCTATCATGATCTTGGTGCCCTATTCTTTTTTTTTTTTTTTTTGGAATGCCTAATGCCATTTATTGAAGGAGGGAGGTCTTAAATACAGGCTTACAGCACAATGGGATAACCCTGGTTGGCAGAAGTTCGCTTCAGATTTTTTTTTTTTTTTGAGCTGAGGAGTGAACCCTGGGCCTTGCGCTTACTAAGCAAGTGCTCTACCACTGAGCTAAGTCCCGAACACCACTTCTGATGTTTTACAATTTTGCATCTAAGTTGTTAATACCCAATATGCTGGATACATAGACAAATAACTTCCCTTAAGCATTCAGGAGGGTGGAATTCGCATAGGGAAGATAACAAGGTCAAGGTCAGCAAGCAATGTAACAGTCACCCAAAACGGGGGCCAGGGTCCTACAGGTCCCCCCTTTTACTCAAAAATGAACTTCTGACTTAGGTTGCATGCAACATTAGCAGGTCACCTTACCCGTCATGGAGACACCTGTCCAGGCCACACTGGTGTTCTGTCTTAGGTTGGGGAGCACCCCCCAGGTATTACCCATCTCTGAATACTCATTATCCTATAGGCTCAACTGTGTGAGAGCTGCAGAGTTAACTGTTGCCAAAGATCTCTAAGTGGTGCTGGGCATGCAATCTGTGTGTTCAACACAGTAAAGATCAACAGAAGTCTTAACCCACCCATAGCCAGTAGGTTAAAGGCAATTGAGCCATTCCCGTCCTTAACGAGCCTTACTGCAAATTGGAAACCTTGTAAGATGGTATCCTGAGAGCAAATAGAACTTGAGTTGGTAAATTTATAGCTTTCAAGGCCAATTGAAATCCATATAACTATTGATTTACATTTGTCATGCCCAATAAAATGAAAGATTAATTAACTGTGGTAGCTACTTTTGCTGCCAGGGTCTCCATTGTGCTAGCTGTAGTAACCAATAATGAAATGGCAATTCTAAAAACAGTAGTAGCAGTGGTCGCCACTGTTACAACAGCAACAATGGCAGCAGCGATATCAAATTCTCTTCTTGAGCATGTGGGTATCCATTGGCATGGAAGCAACTCCAGGAACATGAAACACAGAGGCACATTATTCTTGATCGCAATACAACTTAAGCAGGCAGCTCTACAAAAGAACAACTAAGAACCATAAAGAAAAAACAGGCAGCTCACAAGGTACAGAACTAATGATCTCATAATGGCTACATTCAGAATCACAAAATTTATGGTATCATCAAAGGAGGCTAAATGAATTTCAAGAAGCCAAAAAATGTTGCACAGAGCCACTCCTGAGAAGTAGGTACTACTACAGCTTGAATAGGATTGTGAGAATGATAATGCTTAGATGGCATGCTATAATTAAAATATAAATGGAGGTCAGTGATCTTCAGTGTTATCCTTAATCTCCTAGGTATAAGGTGACTGATAGGTGTTTCCTGACAACCGTCTCTCAAAGAAACAACACAGATGGCTTACTCACTCTCTCACTCACCCTCTGGAGGGTGCTCCCATGATCATGTCCGTGGGGGACAGAACAGGACAGGGCACTCACCACCTCTGCCAAGTGGCAAAAACGCTGGTTGGCCATGGATACACCAGGACATATTGAATGCAGCCTGGAGTCAGGCCAACACCCTCAGGTTACCAAAGCGAAAGTATGACAGGAAGCTATGAAAACAGGCAAATCGCTCTCCAAAACAGAGTGTTTCACATGAAAGAGTGTGACTGACCGATCAATCCGTTACTCCTCGGAGCACGTGGGGCAGGCGAGGGGCTGACTGGCACAACTAGGGGATGTTGGCATCCAAACTCCGTGTGAGGCAGGGAGGGAGGGAGAGAGGCAGGGAGGGAGGCAGGGAGGGAGGGAGGGAGGGAGGCAGGCGGCGAGGGCAGTTCCGTGTGCCTGCTGTTTAAGATGGATGTCCATTGAAAGACATTTCACCGCCTGCTTGGGGTTTGGTTTTGGTTGTGGGGTTCCTTGCTGGGATTAAAGGCATGTTTACTTTCTTATTTATTATGTTATTTTATTGTACGTTTAGTTTAATCTCAAAAATGTATTTATGTGTCTCCGTGTATGCCTGTGTGTGCACAGAAGGTGTGTGGGGTGGGGTTTGGTGGATGACAGGCCACTGCCCTCCTATTCGTTTGATTCTTTAATTTAAAAAAAAAAAAGATTTATAGCCAGGTGAGTATTGTGCTCACCTTTAATCCCAGCACTTTGGAGGCAGATGTGACTCTGAGGCTAGCATGGTCTACAAAGGGAGTTCCAGGACAGCCGGGACTGTTATACAGAAAAATCTTTTTTGAAAAAAATCAATCAAGAAAGCAAAAAATAAAAATAAAACACCGGGAACATTTTTTTTCTCTCTGTCTGTTTTTAATTTCTTCTCCTGTTAACTTTACTGTACATTTAGTTTAATTTCAAAATGTATTCATGCATCTACACATATGCTCATGCATGTGCATGTGAACCTGTAGGCCTGCTTGGGGGGAGGGAGTGGTGAAGGATGGATCGGTCACAGTTCTAAACTTTTCAGAATGGCCCGTTGACCTCACCAACATGAAAGCATTCAAGAGGATGGCAGCCATCTTACCCGGTGACCTCACCAAGATGGAAGCCACCATGTGACAAACTGTGCAAATTCTGTTGTTTTTTCTTTTTGTTCTCTGTGTTTTCAAGGCCTCTAGAGGCCCAGAACTTAAAAGAAAAAAGAAAGACAGACAGAAAGAAAGAAAGAAAGAAAACAGAAAGTCACAATGCCCCTTTGCTTCCTGAATTCTGGGATGAAAGGCATACACCTCCACCTCACCAGTGGGCAAGAAATGTGTAGTAACAGACCGGGAAAAACAACAACAGACCAAAAACAGGAGGTCTAGAGACCCTAAGTAGCTGAAAAGATGGAGAACAGCCTCACTTCCACCCACCCCTGAGGCCTGGACTTTTTCTTGATTATTCCAGCAGTATTTAGGCTAATAAAAGGTTCTTGCAAACCAGGGCTAAATATGATTCTCTGCTGATTTTATGTGCCCTCGGTGTCCTGTCTCCTTCTTTCATGATGACAGAACTCAACTTAGGAACTTATACTCCTGTATGCAGATAGATATAAATACACACAGAGAGAGACCCAGACACAGACCCAGACACACACAGACACACACAGACACACACAGACACACACAGACACACAGACACAGACACACACAGACACACAGACACAGACACACACACACACACACACACACACACACACACACACACACACACGCAGTGAGAGAGACAGTTCCAGGAGAGGCAGCATGACACAGATAGACCCTGTCTCTCAAAAAACAGCAATAACCAGAAAAAAAGTTAAAATTAAATCAATAAACATAAACATAAAAAAATATAATTCACTTGGAATGAAACAAACAACAGACAGCAGTGCTGGGTATCTGATTTATGAGGGAAGGTGTAGGCCCCAGGGTCCAGGCAACTCTAAGGTAGTCAGGCCTCTTGTATTTACTTATGCATGTATGTATGTATTTATGTATGTATGTATGTATGTATGTATGTATGTATGTATGTATGTATCTGTCTATCTATCTATCTATCTATTTATCTATGTATTTATTAATTTTTAAAATTTGCTTTTTCAAGACAGAGTTTTTGAGACAGAGTTCCTGAAACTCACTCTGCTGTAGAGCAGGCTGGCCTCAAACTCACCCAGATCCTCCTGCCTGTCCCTCCTGAATGATTAAAGTCTGCACCACTACACGTGGCAGGCAAATTATGTATATTTACAGACAGGAAAAATGAACAACAACAACCCCCCCAAAAAATGAAACAAACAAACAAACCAAAAACCCAAAAAGACAAATGGTCCAGAGACCAGAGAGCCTAAGGAACAGGAAAGAAAGATGGGAGTAACTTAAGAAATTATAATCCCCTAGAAAGACAGACAGACAGACAGTCAGACAGACACACACACACATACACACACACACACACACACACACACACACACACACACACACACACCAAAAGTAAAATTAGCCAGTCTGTGGTGATGTATGCTGGTAATCCTAGCACTCCAGAGTCAGCGACAATCATATCTCTGTGAGCTCTCTGGCTCCTGAAACTGTGATTAAAGGATACACCACCACCACCACCACCCATCCCAGAGCTCTTTTATAATTTACATTTAGGTTCTTTTTTTCATTTTTATTTTTTTTAATTTTAATTTTAATTTTAATTTTTTTGCCGTAGCTGGGGACCCAACCCAGGGCCTTGTGCCTGCTAGGCAAGCACTCTACCACTGAGCTAAATCCCCAACCCCATCTATTTTACATTTTTGTCTGTTTGTTTGTTTGTTTGTTTGTTTGTTTGTTTTTCGGGACAGGGTTTCTCTGTAGCTTTGGAGGCTGTCCTGGAGCTCACTCTGCAGACCAGGCTGGCCTCAAACTCACAGAGATCCACCTGGCTCTACCTCCGAGTGCTGGGATTAAAGGCATGTTTTAATTCTTATTTATTATGTTATTTTATTGTACATTTAGTTTAATCTCAAAAATGTATTTATGTGTCTCTGGGTATGCACATAAGCGGCATGGGGTGGGGGTTGGTGGAGGACAGGCCACTGCTCTCTGATTTGCTTGATTCTTTAATTAAAAAAAAAAGATTTATAGCCAGGTGAGTATTGTGCTCAACTTTAATCCCAGCACTTTGGAAGCAGATGCAGGAGGATCTGTGTGAATCTGAGGCTAGCCTGGTCTACAAAGCGAGTTCCAGGACAGCCAGGACTGTTACACTGAAAAAACCTGTCTCAAGAAATCCAAAAATAAAATAAAACTCCGGGAACATTTTTCTCTCTGTCTGCTTTTAAATTCTTCTCCTGTTAACTTTACTGTACATTTAGTTTAATTTCAAAATGTATTCATGCATCTACACATATGCTCATGCATGTGCATGTGAGCCTGTATGCCTGCTTTGGGAGTGAGGGGTGGATCGATCCCAGTTCTAAACTTTTCAGAATGGCCTGTTGACCTCACCAACATGGAAGCATTCAAGAGGATGGCAGCCATCTAACCCGGTGACCTTACCAAGATGGAAGCCACCATGTGACAAACTGTGCAAATTCTGTCGTTGTTTTTTGTTGTTGTTGTTCTCTATGTTTTCAAGGCCTCTAGAGGCCCAGAACCTAAAAGAAGAAAGAAAGAAAGGAAGAAAGAAAGAAAGAAAGAAAGAAAGAAAGAAAGAAAGAAAGAAAGAAAGAAAGACAGACAGAAAGACAGACAGAAAGACAGACAGAAAGACAGACAGAAAGACAGACAGAAAGACAGACAGAAAGACAGACAGAAAGACAGACAGAAAGACAGACAGAAAGACAGACAGAAAGACAGACAGAAAGACAGACAGAAAGACAGACAGAAAGACAGAATGAAAGACAGAATGAAAGACAGAATGAAAGACAGAATGAAAGACAGAAAGAAAGAAAACAACAGAAGGTCACAAAGCCCCTCTGCTTCCTGAATTCTGGGATGAAAGGCATTCACCTCCACCTCACCAGCAGGCAAGAAATGTGTATTTACAGAATAACAACAACAGACATAAAACAAAATGAAACAGAAGGTCTAGAGGCCCTAAGTAGCTGAAAAGATGGAGATCAGCCTCACTTCCACCCACCCCTGAGGACTGGACTTTTTCTTGATTATTCCAGCAGTATTTAGGCTAATAAAAGGTTCTTGCAAACCGGGGCTAAATATGATTCTCTGCTGATTTTATGTGCCCTTGGTGTCCTGTCTCCTTCTTTCATGATGATAAAACTCAACTTAGGAACTTATACTCCTGTATGCAGATAGACACACACACACACACACACACACACACACACACACACACACACACACACACACACACACACAGGCTGCTTTCCCAGAGGTGTTTCTTGAGTTCAATTCCCAGTGACCACAGTGTACCACAACCTACTGCAATTTTTTTTAAAAATGCATAATGAGTGCATCATTCAATACACAGGAGACTCAACACCCTTCTATATAAAGCACCCCACCCCCCATTCCCCAACAGAGAAGTCCCCTTTGATCTTTGAGAAAGCAGCATTTTTGTGCTTGTCTCCCTGTTTGTGCTATGTAATTGCAGCACCAGCAGGAGCAGCAGCAGCAGCATATTTAAAATAATTTGGAGTAGCTCACTACTTTGATGGCAGTGCTCAAACTCCTTGTGAGGCAGGAAGGGAGGGAGGGAGGCAGGGAGGGAGGGAGGCAGTGAGGGAGGGAGGGAGGCAGGCGGCGAGGGCAGTTCCGTGTGCCTGCCATTTAAGATGGATGTCCTTTGAA